>JZKD02S1985759.1:0-50814 GCA_000966675.3 Picea glauca
CAAAGTGGTTTAAGAGATTTTAGAAGGTAAATAATAAAGTGAAGTGATGAGTGTACTATAATTCAAAGTGAATACAAAATAAATTATATAAATAATAAATTTAATGGAGAAATTAAAAGTGGGTCAACCCTAAAATAAGGAAAGTGGGCAAAGTGACCTAGAAGATGCTTTTAAGGAAGTTATTGGAGAGTATAAATAAGAGGCAAGGCTCTCTCATTTTACATCACACTTGAGCATATTGAATATCTATAGGTGATTGAGGTAACCAGAGGATATATAAGCCAAATTTCAGAGGGAAGGTGAAGAAAAGAGGGCTGGAATTCAAGGGAGGATACATTCTTTTGATGATGCTTTCTAAGGTATGTTATTTACAGGTCATCTCACCATTTTCGCAATAATTTTTTTTCTAGAATGATTCATATCGTGAGATTGGTATTCCATTGAGGAAACATATCCAAGTATCTGTGGTAAAAAATTAAGCTTGTGGGTCGTTTTAGTTTTGAAGTTACACTTCGTGGAAAATAGGGTTTGTGGCTAGTCTCGAAACTAGTCTAAAACAAGTGTTTCGGGTAAAAACGTCATAAATTCTTCATAACAGATCCAAATTTAGTAAGACAAAATGTTTTGGTTAGATTACAGTCTTTAGTATTCTGTGTAACATTTTTAGATCGATTCAACAAATAGTTTGTGTGGGGAACGCTATACAAGGTCACTCTCTAGAATAAGNATACAAAAATAAATTCTACAAGAAAAAGAAAAACTTCTACTCCAAAGAAGCCAGTAGTTCATCTAACATGAGTGAAGATGAGGAGACAAAGATTCTATTTATGGGAATAGAACCTCCAAATGAATATGAAGGAAACTCTGAAGTTGAAGGAGAAGTAGACCTTTAAGAATAAATTATTATTTCTCTTGAAGAACTAAGAAAATATAAAAGGAAGAATAAACATTTAAGAGAACAACTACTAGAATATGAAGAAGTACAAAAATCAAGAGAAAAGGAAGTTTCAAAAACCCTCAAGAAAATAGAAAAAAAATATTATTGATTTAAAGACTCAACTCCAAGAAGCTAAAAGAATATAAGAAGTCATTTTAAATAAACTCAATGAAAAGCAACAAGACTGTGAAAATCTAGAGGCTGAAATTATCCTTCTAAATGGGGAACTTGAGAAAGAAAAGAAGCAATCAAAATTTGAAAACAGTTCAAAAATATTGGATGATATTCTTAATAGTCAAATATCATCAAACAATAAGACATGACCAGTATATGATCAAAATAATTATAACAAAGGATATAACTCTACATCTCAGGAATCTGACAAAATTCCAAAAATTTATGCAACAGCCTTTCAAAGCTCCTTCAAACAGAAAGAAAACAAGATAAAGAATGTTTCTAATCAACATAAATCTGCAAAAGATAAGGAATTCAGATGGAATACAATTACAATAAGAACTCCCCCCAAAAGGTATCAACATATCTTTCTTGGATATTTCTTATCTTGCAATCATTTTGGGCATAAAGAAGTAGATTGTAAAGTTTATGGAAAGAACAAGCATAAAAGTCCTCAAAGACATGGCTATAAGAACATCAATAATAATAGTAATCAAAGAAATAGAAACTACAATTAATTTTCTCCTTTACAAGATTACAATGTTGAATGCTAAAAATGAAACAACTATGGTCATAAATCCAGTGAGTTTAGACTATCAAAATACTCCATGAAGACAAGTATCTCCAACATTCAAGAAAATTATAAGAAGACATGGAGAAGAAAATATGAAGTAAAAAGAAAGAACGATGATGAAGATATTGCACTTAAAATTGATAAAGTTGATAATAGGAGAATGATGGGTGAACTTCCTAATAAGGAATGTGAAAATAAAAGTTTTTCATATGAAGTAGATCAAGCTCTAGCAAAGAGAGTTCCTAAAGAAGAATATGACACAATTGCAGATATTGATAATCTCTTGCAAATAAATTGTTCATTATCCAATGGAAGAAAAATGCAAAAAGAGAATTCTAAAGAAGAAGATGAAGAAGTTTTTGTTGCACAAAACAATGATGATGATGACGAACTCCCAAAAGCAAATCAACCAGTAGAATTGAGCGATGAAGATCTTGAAATATTTTCAATTTTATTTTAATGATCTACTAAACTCCCCCTTAACAGAAAACATGAACAAAATGAAGGAACATATTGAAGAACTTACTGAAATCTCAATATCATGAACTGAATGTGAAGCAAAACTTGATGGCAAATTTGACCATTCCCTTAAAAGTTGTTGATCATTACAAATTGATGTCAAGACATTTCAGAACTTGTGTTTGTATGAATAATCAAGGAAGGCCTATGAGAACTGTTCAAAATTAGCAATGAATATTTTGGTATGAAATCTCCTTGGAATTTATCCATAAAGATGAGAGAACAACCTGAACTATGATGAAACCTTCAACAATTGGATCAGATTTAAAAAGACTATCAATCTTTTTAAGTCACATAAAGAAACCAACATTCTCTTTGATGATGGTATTCCCAAAAAAGGGGGGGGATGAGAAACTTATGAAGATGACTCTTAGAACCAACAACAAGCGGTTATTGAGAAAAATTCATGGTTTGAGGAGCTGCATGACAACAACATTTATATCATATTTACTCCTATTTGAGAAAGAAATATGAGCATGAGAAGATTTGAATGTGAAAAATATAGCTATGATTGAATAGGAATTGAACCATACCATTATTTGAGACAACAAAAAATGAGGAGGCTATTCGGCTACAAATGATAACTAGTATCATAAATAAATTGGGAGAAGGATAGAAGGAAAGTGAAGGTAGTTATTGAGCAGAATTTGTATAATCTTAACACAATCTTAAAGGAAGTTAAAGGGAAAACAGAATTAAAGGATATATATTGCATCATTGAAACAAATCGGTTAGAAAAGGATTATATATTAACTATCATGGCATGTCTTAAGTATTTGAGTCAGTAGTACAACAACAGATGAAAGGACCAATTTAATATTGTTTCTAAGGGACATAAGTTGAAGTCGTTTTCTGTAGAGTTAAAGGATTGTGGTAGAGAATTGGTTTGACATATGTTGACAAAGTCCAATTTCTCTTGAAAGGTCTTGATTGTCTAGGATTAGTAGCAATAGGGTATCTTGTAGAAGGAGAAACTTTGATAAGGGGAGTCACACAGGTTTAAAGTGAAGATGATGGCTTTGCAGAATAAGTCATTAGATTGGTTTATGAGAATGGGAGACATGTCCTTATATTTTTAAAATTATACAAGCTTCATAAAAAAAAAGGGGGATTACATGGACAGGGGGAGTATAATCTCAGTGGGAGCAGAGAAATGTCCCTTTTGTCATTTCTTTAAAAGGGGGAGAATACACAATTAAACTTAGTTAAAATAAAGATTTTTTTACTTTGTTTCCATCAATTCCAAAGGGGGAGAATGTTGGAAATGGTGTTATTTTTCCATTGATTTCAACAAGGGTTAATATGAGTTTATCATCCATACAAATATTCGGCTATAACAGTTGCAGGAATTGACAATCAAGAACGAAGAACAATGTTGATCGTTGGATTAAAATAAGAGCACTATCAGATGGTAAAAGAATGAAGAAACAATGTTGATCGTTGGATCAAAATAATAGTACGCTCAGATGGTAAAATAATGAAGAAACAATGTTGATCGTTGGATCAAAATGAAATCACAATTAAACAACTTGGATCTCTTTCTGTGAGTCCACTGAACAACCAAAAACAATGGCTGAGTAACATACTCTATCGATATCACTTAAAAATTTCTAAGTATGGTTCATTATGGAGGCAACGGAAGTTGGGCATGCATTTTGATGACATCCAAGAAATAATATGATTCTGCGAATGTAAGAGTCTATAAACCCGAGAAAAATCACTTAAATTTTTTTCTAAGTATAGGTTCATCTTGGAGGTTGTGGAAGTTGGGCGTGCATTTTGATGACACCCGAGAAGACATGTGAGTCCGTGAGTCTAATATTCCATGAACCCATCACACAAAATAATTCTAAGTGTTTGAAATTAATAAGAACCGTCCACTCAACAGTTGATTAAATCCAAACCATAGATTTTTCTAAAGAGCCTATATAAACTAGGGCCATCCACTTAACACTTGATTATATATGAGTTGTCGATTTAATTAAACACAAGGCAGAGATACTAAGCTACCAAGTGTCGAAGCCCTAAAATCCCACAAACCATTGGATCGAGGGAATAATTCAGGAGTAATGTGATCTGTTAGATCAAGCAGTGGAAGGATAGTGTAAGCACTTCAGCAAGTATAACTCCAGGGGAGTTGAACAACATTAGAGTTGTAATATTCCAAAGTCTCGGAGTACAAAAACCCCAAAGACTATTAATCTAAGATCCTTTATGATCTTTCTATACCATCTGATCAATGGGAAACATGGTGAAAATGGTGGTCATTCGGTGATGACCCTCCGAACGTAAATAAATTTGATTTAGCTAGAAATCCCGAAGGCCAAAATAGCGAAATCATGCAAACTGTCGATCTAATATCCCTTTGGGAACTTTCTCAACCGTTTGATCAAGCAGTCTAGAGCAATGATCCAGGAGGGAGAAATGTGGAAGAAGACAAAGATGAGATGTGTCCCAATCAACTGGTGACAAGTGTCAAGGCCCATTTGGCACATAAGGTATGTGAGAGTCATGAATCAAGGTGGCATGTGGCTCCACATCAGCAAGACCATGTAAGTGATGGGTGACATGTGGCACACATACCGTGGTTCCATGTCACCAAAGGAGAAGTATGGTCATTGAGCGTTGACCATTCCGAGAGTAAAATAGTTTGAATCAGCCGGATAGCCTAAAGGCCGAAGTCCAAAGGACTTGGTTCCAGCACCGATCTCATGATAATGTAAAGGATTTTATCAAAGGCACCAAGGGCCTAGAAGTAAATAAGCCCACGGACATTTTAATAAGGTCCTATGTAGAAGAATAAGGGAGGAAAGAGAAAGTGCTAAAGGAACAACTCTTAGAGTGGATATTCCCATGGTTTTGATCCCACGGTCACATGGAAAGTGGATTGAAGAAAGTGCATATCTGCAAAATTCAAATCCAGATACAAGAAAACAATTTGTGAAGGAATAAAATGATAAAACAACTTAGAATGGATTTGAAGTCTTTTAAAATTAAAATCAAATATTAATAAAACATAAATGTCACCATTAATGTTGACTAAATGAAGAGGTACAACGGTTCATTATTAAAGGACATAATGGTTCAAATTCATACCTATTGAAATGCTATATAAACCAGAAACCGTGGTGGAAATAAAGTGTCTATGTGGTCTAATTCATAAGATCAAATACAGATAGAGTCCAAGGAATAACGTGAAACATTCACATGAAGATAGGGTGGTCGGGAGGAGCAAGGGAGGATTGGAGTCCTCTACAGGTTGAAGCCTAAAATGAGGGAGTCGGTGCTTCCTCAAGTTGGTGCTTGAAAATAAGGGAGTTGGTGCTTCCTCAAGTTGTTTCTTGAAAACAAGGGAGTTTTTGCTTCCTCAAGTTGGTGCTTGAAAAATAGAGAGTTGGTGCTTCCTAGAGTTGGTGCTCTAAATAGGGGATTGGTGTCTCCTTGAGTTGGTGCTCAAAATAAGAGAGATTGTTGTCTCTTACACATTGTAATTTGTACTTTTTGCAATTTTTATGTTTAATTTTTTTTTCAGTACATTCTTGTTGATCAATTGTTAAGTTTAATAATTGATTATTATTAAAAATTTTATAAAGAAGCAATATTGATTCACCCCCCCCTCTCAATATTGGTGAAAATTTCAACATGTTTCTTGGTGGTTGTTATAGGGACAACTAGAAAATGAATAACAACAAGAGGTGGTGTATTCCAAAGGAAAAAGGAATGAAATACTAGCTAAAACTAAAAGGAAGCAGAGCTTGAGAAGAGAAGAGAAGAGAAGAGAAGATAAAATTCTAGTGGACTTGTTGCAGCTTGAAAGAAGTAAAGTGGAGCTTAAATATGTAATGTAGGAATCACATTTGCAATTATTTAATAAGTTTGAAGATTCCATTATTATAGCTAGAGTTCCTTGAGCCATATCTTTGAGAAATCATGGTTGACCTTCTACTTGAGCCTTGGAGGGAAGTGGTAAGGCTGTGGGAATGTGGTCTAGAAAAGGGGGTACACTTCCTTTGGTTGCGTAGGTTGAGGGGAATGAGATTTTTTTGGTTGGAACTATTGTGGGGATTGAAAATTTGTGAAATTAGTTGCAACTAGGATTCCTAGAGCCAGATCTCTGATACTTCTTGGTCAGTTGTGCATTGGAGCTTGGAGGGGAGTGATACAAATCGAGGGATTGTAGAGTAGATGAGGGGGTACACTACTTTGGGTTGTCAAAAATGAGGGGAAATAAATATTAGTTGTTGTAATTTCTACAAGAATTATAAATCAAAAAATAATTATGTATTGTTTTGGGCTAGAGTGCCTATGTATCTATGGTTTTTAGGCTGAAGTGCCTATGCATTTATGTTGGGTTGGAATTCCTGTGTGATATTAGTTCAAAGAGCCTAGCATTGTGATATGTATGTAAACCTACATGGTGTTGTGCACTGAGGAAAATGAAAAAATAAGGGGGAGGGGATGTAACATCCCTAGTTTTAATCCCCACAAATTATAATGTAATTATATTAATGTGTTTTAGGCGAGTGAGACAATATGTTTTGGGTGAAGATCTTGTATTGATTAATGTGGTCAAGGTCCAAATTGTATATTATGTACATCGAAACAATCAATAAAAATAATAATCATTGGTTGTGATATGAGAGGAATAATAAGGATGCGGAAAATGATTCCACTATAGAGGGGGCTAAAGAGGGGATCCAAGGGAAACACATTTTATTATACTAAGTTAATGTGTCATTACCATATAAACATCCATTTGACTTGGTAGACACTCAAACCTTGAACTCATGTAAGAGGGTGGGCGTGAGAAGTGACATCCCTTAGTTATTGAGAGAAAGGGTATAAATTATAATCAACATTGGGGAGTGTGACTGTCAACTTGCTTGGTTTTGCTTGGGATAAAAGGGAAATTCGTATGGAAAAAGAGAATAATTTTTAAATGTTGATTTTGGGTAGCAAGAGGGGAGTTGAGTGTTGGGAAGAGAACCAGCCATGTTTTTCTTGAAGGAAGTCATTGTTAGGTTGTGTTTATGTTGGAAATGTGGCATGTGTGCCTGTAAAAATGGGTTGTGTTCCTATGGAGCATTTTCCTATTAAGGAAATGGTCCAGTATCCTTGTGAAGGATGTTATGAACACTCCTCAAGAAGCTGAGAGTTCTTTGAGTCCCTAGCTCTGATATTCTTGGCCAACTAAGTTCAATAGAGCCTTGGAGGGAAAAGGGATGGCCCAAATAACTATGTGCAGTGAAGTGAGATCATATTCCTCGGGTTGTATAGGTTGTGTGGAAGATAGCTAGTGGATTGGAACCATTGTTGGAGTAGAACTTGGGTTTTAAGCTGCTAATTATGGATAGTGGATAGCCAAGAGGGATAGATCTCCTTGTGAACTCATAGCCTTAGCTCAGAGGTGGCTTGTTGTTGAGATAAAATGAATATCAAGCCTATGGCTAGGAGGAACATCCTTCGTACATAGCAAGTTGGTTATTTTATTAAAAAAATAAGTTGTATGTTATGTTTAAGATGTTATTTCCATTATGTATTTGTTTTATTGAATGTTGTGTGTTTGTTGTTTTTCTTGAAGAGTTGCATTCATGGTTTTTTATTATGTTATTAGATGCATGTTAAATTATGGACATGTTTCCCCTTGGTTCATTTTATGTGTATGGGGAATTTTTAAATTTTGTTTTAGCAAGAAGGCATGTTACAAGGTCTACAAGAAAATAGAGAAGTGGATTGAAAAATAGATTATTTCCTAGCTCTCCATTGCCAAAAATAGACTGTATAATAAGTCCATACTAGAATCAGATGAAGTGCAGAGGTAGTTGAAAAATCTATTGGAGAAGGATTTGTAAGGTCAAGTAATTCACCTTGCATGTCATGCATGATCATAGTGTCTAGTAAGGATGGAACTTGAAAATGTATATTGACTACATATCTCCTAACAAGATTACCCTAAAGAATTGCTACATATTTCCTTGGATCGATAACTTATCAGACTAGATGCAACTTGGTGATTACTGCATTGAATTGGATCACAAATGGGGATGACATATAAAGTGAAAGTCAAAGAAGAGGATGCATGGAAGATCGCTTGAAGATATGGAATTATTTAGATTCATTTGATAGTGTTATTGGATGATACATTAACTTTTAACATTACGAGGGAGGAGCATATGTCAAATTTGATTCAAGCATTGGAGAATTTGAGGAAACATCAATTGTTTGAAAACCTTAAGAAATGTGAGTTTTTAAAGAAATATTTAGTGTACTTGGGGTATGTGATTGGTGGATAACTCAAGATTGATCCTAATAATATGGAGGATATTATAAAATGTCATCTCATTACAGTCTTTATAATTTCATAGAATCCTTTTCAGCTATGGTTACATCACTCAATTACATAATAACTAGTGGAAATTGTTTACAATGAGAAAGGAATGAGGAGAGAGATTTTGAATAATTGAAATAAAATATTAGTCAAGCACCAGCCCTTACATTGTCAAATTTTCAAAAATATTTCGAATTGGAGACAAATGCAAGGGGGTGTGTTATCAAAGTAGTCCTAATACAAGGAGGCAAGTTTCTTTATTATCATTATGAATTGTCTCATGGAGCATCCCTAAACTACCCATATATGACAAGGAGATATATGACTAGGTGCAATATGTTAAGAAGTAGAAGAATTATTTGATGGGAAAGGAGACCATCATCCACACCAATCACTATCATTTACAATAATTACAAGCCTAGAGTAAGCTTCAACAAGCAAGACTATACAACATTTAGATGATAATTTTGTAGAAGTTTCATCTAATCATAAAAGAAGTGTTTAGTAAAAAGATGGAATACATCAAATGAATACCACCAACACCTAATGTTATAGCTTTGGGTGATTTTATGCAAATGGAGGATTTCACCCAATGTGATGTATGAAAAGTGGAATACATAAAGATGAAGATGAAGGTAACAATAAGGATGACTACCATATCCAAGATGGAATTCTCTACAAGTTGGATAAGTTGTGTGCTTCTAAAGGGAAGAGAATGCAACTTATGAGAGAGGTGCATAAATCCAAATTTGCAGTTCATTTAACATTATCCAACTCATAGTAGTTTGTGTATTAGCTTGGAATGTAAGGAAAGGTAGTTAGGATCATCCAAGGATGAATACTTCATTGTATCCATAGTAAACCTAGAAATAGAAATCAAAGTTTGTAAAACCTCTTACCTATACCCACTAGGCCATGTGAGATTCTCTTGATAGAATTTATGGGTGGTTTCCCAAGTATCACATGGGGACATGACTATCTCTTTGTGCCAATGGACAATTTTATCAATATGTGGATTCGCATTCCTTGTAAAATTACCATCAAGGAAAATTCAGCTACAACAATCATGTTCTTTGAGGTGATCTAGGTGCACTTTGGGGTACCAAGGATAATCAGTTATAACAAAGATACAAGGTTTTTCAATGCATTTGGGATTAACTATGGTAAAATATGGACACAAAATTGGAGATATCTAGTGGTAGGAACTCTCTTGTAGATATAGTTATTGTCTATGGAGCTCTAGTGTGGGGATAAGGAATCTAAATAGAATCATTGAAAGAGTGCCCAAAATCAATCATTAAAAAAACTGAGAGTAAAGATGAAAAAAAGTTGTGTTATGATGCTAATTGAAATAAGTATGCTACCTTTAGAAGTTAATTTAAAACAATTATTCCACCTTTAGAAGGCGAGGCTTTTTTTCAATTTATTGTCAACCTAATTTTTCTCACACACTTTGTCATGAGTACTTTCAGCTGAAAGCATCACTTTGGAAACCATCTCCTTCATTTCCATCATCATGTGACCTCAATCTTGTCATTTTGACTTGATTCAAATCCCAATTTTAACCTTAAAGTCATACCACAATATTTAGCCCTTTTTTTTAGTGTTGTGCATGCACTAAATCTTTAAAAATCCTCTCTATGATCCAAAAACAGAAAAATAATGTTTTTTCAGCTCATTAATGCTATGCATTGTCCAAAAATGGTGTATTGGACAAGAGTGAACCTTATCAAGCCATTCTTTCCAAATATAATATTTGATCCAGTCTTCATCAATTATCCTTATCCCACTACTTCATTAATACAATGGTATCATTCAAATTGAATTTGGCTCTAAAGATAGGTCCGCTATTTTAACTATAAATAAAGATATTTGAGGTCACCCATTTCATCCACCACTCGTTGTAAGGCTAAGCTATCAAAATTCTATTATAGAGAATTTTCACCTTAGACTTATTCTTTATACCATATTAGGATTTAGTTTTTACCACCAAATCTTGGAGTGGAGCACATTAGGAAGTAGAGGATTTATTTTTTACCACAAAATCTTGGAGTGGAGAACTTTGCTTCTAAAACTATCTTGAGGTGTCAACTTGGAGGCTTTGTTTCCATTGGCAATGAAGTTCCTTTCATTCTTTGTTGTATCGTGTTCTTTAGATTAATGAATGTTTTTTTTTTTAAATATCCTTTCATTTGCATAACATAGAGTAAGGAATGGTTTATTTGTGCATGTATCTATTAGCTTATGTCTTATGTCTATTACTTAAGTCATAGAATCCTTAAGTCAGTGATTTTGGTAATCTCTATTAACAAAATATCATTAGCACATTAGCAACTCGAATGGGGAATAAACCATTGTTTTACTCCTTGGTTGTGTGTGTTATACATTAGGGTTTATGGCAGTGTAGTTGTCCTTTACTTTTACTACTTTATGCTTGTTGTAGCCACCATTGTTAGGTGACATCAGCAGGAAACCCTTATTTATGAGATTTTTTCATCAATTTTAGTTTTAGACCAAAGTGTGGTTTTCTAACAAGAAATTGTGTGCACATATTGTTTATGGGTTTTATCACATCACTATAGAAATCTACATTTTTCCACATTTTGTCTTATTTTTTACAATTTTTTTTATCCATCCCATTTCTAGGGATTTTGACAATTTACCTATTTAGTCTACCCCTCAACCTACTTTCATAGTTCAATTATTTTTTTGAGATTTAATTTTAGGACATTCAAGGTAAAGAAAAGGCTTTGTTACCCTTAGTACTTGTTTCCTTAAGGATTTGTTAGGAAATCTTGAACTATTTTTGTTTTAATTGTTACTCCAAAACTTGTTTACTGGTTGTTTCTCCTTTTGATCTGCTTAAAACCACATAATAGTTCATTAAGTAATAAATATTTTACATTTGAGGTTGTAGTCTTTTTCTTTGTAGATATTAGGGTTTTGTATTCCATTTACATCACATTTTTCAGCATGAAGCCCTTCATTTGGGTGTTGTTTTTTGAAGTGAATTAATTAGTAAAAGTAACTTGATTGAGAGAGGAGTTTTGTAGATTCTTAGTATTGATCAATGTTGTTTATATCTCTTAGTTTTGGTATTGCATATAATATTTCACTAGCCAATGTAAAGTTATATTTGAAACTTTCACTTGTTGAATGTTTTAAAAATCTGTGTTTATAAAGTTGGAAAAAAATCATTTTTTGTTCAAAGAAAAAGAATATTTCATCTTTAGTACTCGGGATAGTTTACTAGGGATAGTTTACTAGTCATCTTTTCACTTTTATTTTCAACATTATTTTAAGTTCCTTTATTCATATTTTCACTTTTATTTTCAACATTATTTTAAGTTCCTTTTGCAACAATATATTGTTTGTTGTAAACACGTGACAAGTGAACACAAAGAACACATAAATAAAATACTTGGTTCATGATGCCAAGTTCAGTCTTAAAATAACAACTTAATCAAACCAACTAAAATTCCTCAATTGAGGACCAGAAGAACATTTTAGTTAGGTTAGTGTTGTGGGGATAGGCATCTAAATAATTTTCCATAACCTTATACATTGAGACATAGTTGTTGATATTTAGGCTAGTTAAAATCCTTTATATCATATATGATTCACAACTAATTTGAAAATAGTAACACCCTTAGAGTGGATAATGTCAAGGTTGGGTACATAGGTTTACTTGATACTCATAGCTCTTTCATACTCAACATCCCCTGATCATGTATTTCAACCAAAGGAAAGGTAACATGTTGTAAACATTTGTGAAGAGGTAGCTTAGTGGCCTTTATTTAAGTTCCTACCCAGGTGGATCTCACAAGGGGGAGGGCACATCAGAAAGATATATCTTGGATATTGGTAATTGTCCCCAATTCCCTTCACTATAACTATCTCTTTCACACCTTCACTCACGCTTTTGGTGGAACTCATCTCCCATCAATTTGAGTGTTTGGAAGGCCATACTAGTTTGGCTCTTTAATATTTTATCATGTTGGACTTTACTCTTTGTCGAGAAATGTTTGCAACAATATTTATTTTATTTGTACACTCTTTGAGTAGTGAAACCTCCTAGGTTAGTGGGTTCTTTATTTTCTATGGTGGATGTTATATTTTGGTCATTTACTTGAATGGAACACATTTCACTCACTTTGCACATAATTACAATTTAATATTTTTTTGTATTAAAGTAATTTATTATTTTCCCTTCACTATCCATAGAGGATTTTACATCATTGAGATAAATCCCATGCCTCATCAAGATTGTGACTCCAATATCCCTTAGGCAGCATTGCAGGTCCAAGAGATTTCATGCATTTCTTAGTATCTCTAGAGGTGTCATTTCTCCTACTTGACCTATCAGAATTGAACCTAATCAACCTCCATTTCCTCTTGTTTCACCTTTGACTTTGTTCCATTCAATATCTTCTAAGTTTAGTTCATTCACATTTACCTCATCCTCATCCAATTCCCATGAGACTACCCCACCACATAGTCCATAAATCAATATGGATAATACCAACAAACCCAACAATGTGAATCACGTGCCAAATATTCCATTTATGGATAGTCTTAATCCTCCATATTTGACTAATTTTAACAATGAACCCCTTTGACACAATCCCACTTGGCCACCAATTGCTAGCAATCTTTCCTCGGATATCCAAAAAATTGAAGGTCATGTTGGAGAGGATCTATGCAATCACATCATGTCCTTTCACTTATCGTGTTCCTAAAACAATATTGTTGGTGATTTTTATATGGTTACACTTGTTTCAATGCACCCTCACTAGGGTTTCCATTAAACGGTATATTGAACAACCCAAGGAGACATGCCCCTCATTTTTGTTCTTAGAAATAGTGGTTTTAAAATTTTTCCAGTTGCATGTTAAATATGATGAGGGAGTAGAGGTCCTTCTTTCATGTCATCATACAACAACTACCCATATCATGGACAACATCCATGAATGGCATAAAATAAGGAGCTTATGTAAAATTAAGCTAGATAATTCTATTTTCCTATATTGGTTTTTGAAATATCTCCTCCTTATCATAGCTAAGGATGTTTGTAATATATGCCCCAAACTAAGGAAGAAGTCATTAGGAAGGCTCAATAGTTTGAACTTTTCTATGCCTAGTAGGCTTACTTATACCCTATCCTTTCTAATTCTCCTCATTATTATTCCACCGGAAAGGATCAGTTAGGAGCATGCCACACTATGGAATGGGTGAATGGTTTTGATTACATTTATTTCCACATCATACAATCAAATATCGTTCCCTGTTCATACCATTATTGTTACAAAATATTTCCCCTATGGATAGGTGAAATATCCCTTGGATATCTAGACCCCTATTATCTCAGAGAGAAAAACAAACAAATGGACACTAGCATTCCTTTGTATCTATCATTTATGTCTATAGGCAGAGAATTTAGAAGAAAGAAGTGTGACTTAATCCTTTTCGATGGTTGTCCTCGTTGATGTTCAATATTTATTCTTGTTGTCCAAGATTCTATTATGATGAAGAAAGTTTGAAAGGAATAGAACAAAACCGTCTACTCCTACAATATATCATTAGACAAGAGCATATATATATATATATAGACATACATGTATAAAAACAGTATGAAGGAAATAGGCCAATTTATATTAATGGAGAAACACGGTGAAGTACTTAAAAACCAACATTGATGTTGTAGCATCTCCTCCAATCTCTCTAGTCCAACCCTTGCCTAAATGTATCAAAATCATAATGATGATGCTTTGATTAATTATCTTCACAAGATCAAAGTTTTGACACTTTGAAATCCTTTTTCCTTTTTTACCTTTGAGTGACCTCATTATATGGTATTTGGGAGGCTTAACCACCATGACAGATTTTAGGAAATGGTTGAGGATTTATCTCCTTAGGTTAGGATTTGGTTACCCAAAATGGAGGGAATATGGGTGACTCAACTCATGACTCAACCCCTTGACCAAAACCACTTAAGAGAATCTCAGAGTTGACCCTTAGAATAATGTGGGCTGACCAAACTTCCTCTAACCACCTCAACACTCCCCCGATATGGAGCACATAGCATTGTCAATGCTCCCTATACATGGGCGAGGGAGTGTTACACATTATTTCCGTCATCCCTATGACCATTAATGATGTAAACCTATATGTTTCCTTCAGAGGGATCAGTGGCCTGAATTCTTGAAGAAAGAAGAGAGAAGAACTTTTCCTGAGAAAAGAAGTTGCATTCTCCTTTGTAAAAACCCTATTAAAAAGGATGTTCACAGGTTTCTATATAGGCAGGGTGCGAGAATGCTTGATTCTCGTAGGCTGCACCATAGCTGGGTTGCGAGAGGTTCGAAGGTTTCTCTATAAGCATGGTGCGAGAATTCTCATACGTGGGAAAAATGAGCATCTTCTCGATGCTTCTAGAAGGAGAAACTTCCATGGTGAGGTGGCATCCGAATGGTTTAGATCTTACTCGCTTTCATGATTTGGTGGGATCATCCTAACCTCCTCACCTTATCCTCTTTAGCTTATAAAAGGAGAGGAGCTCTCATGGAGAAATTTGGCTTGGATGAGATTAGCTTTTGAGTTTGGAGCTTGGATTGGATTGAACTTTGGAGATTGTTAGCTTGGCTAGATGAGCCACTTTGTCAAGATAGATTGTGAATATTATCAGATCTATGCACTCAGAATTTTTGGAGTGGAAGTGTGTGGGGAACGAAGGACAGTTGGAAGGGACCTTACGACATCAAGGCCACGGTTGTAATCTCTCTTTCACATCTAATATGATACAATAATATGATTCTTTCTTATAAAGCTTGTTGTGTTTTATTGTATGATTCCTTGATCACATACATAGGTTTATATTGAGTTTATGCTATTACTATCACTCTAGTTGGTTGTGTTCTTTTGCAGGATCATCATTGTATGAGTGTTGGAATGGAGCTAGGATGGCGATAGCGAGAGGAAGTGACGTTTAAATGGTATGTCACCTATCCCTCTTTAGTTAGTAAATTCAATATTTAAAACTTAAGGAAAGCGTCATGTTTTGGTGTGTTTTGTTCTAGATCTAGGTGGATCTAGGGGGATCAGTTAGTGTCTGCACCTACCGATTTATCCGATAACAAAATTGGCGATTGTACTAGGGAGAAAAGATTGTTTTCTAGTTAGTCTAGTTTCCCTTGATTTGATTGCTTGATTTATGGTCTCTAAGTCTATGGGAGATCCATCTAGACTATCTGGATCTGAAAGTTCACTCAAATTTTTTGTCCTTTTTCCAAATTTTTCTTGATTACAAACCTTCTTGCACTGTACTTCTCTGTGGCCTGTGAGAATCATTGATGTTCGCATCCTACTGTTCAATTCAGTGTGACCTTATCACACCCTGCCTATATCTAGACTGTGAGAATCCCTAATTCTCACACTGTACCCCACTACCAGGCTATGAACTCATTTGGATTAGGTATTCCTATATTTTTGATGCCCAGTTTTGCTTTGATCAGTTGGATTGAACTTTTGGAGCCTATATTGATCTGTTTACAGTCTGGTTGACATTATTTGAGTTGCTTTTAGCCATCTTTTCTTTGTTTGGTTTTGAAGGATTAGTCTCTTTCTTTGAGTGTATTTCAATTACAAAGCATGTATTTTCTTTAGAATTGTTTAGGGAAATATCAAATTTCTTCTCAATAGTTCTCTTTAAAAGAAAAAATTTAGTTTGGGTTTCTTTGTTTTAACAAAGTTCATTATTTCTTTTAGTGAAATTTTTGAAACAAAAAGATTTAATTTCTTGCTTTATATTATATTGGGGGCATCCTTGTATTTGAAGTAGTGAAATTGCATGATTCTTGGCATTTTTTGGTCTTAAATTCCGAAAAAATTTCCCCCTCATGGCCTAGGGGGGCCATGAATCATGCATTGGTGTACAGTGTTTTTTGCTCATTTCTTGAGAATATTGATATTGATGAGTTTTAAGATTTTGGAACATTATGCATCTGAAAATGATAAATGTTTTCTCCTTCTCGTAGCATAGCTTTCATCGAAATGAAAAGATGGCATCTTCATATCTTTGCATAACTTTTGAGTCGGTCAAAACACCATATTGTTCATGCCATTTTCCTATTAAGTAACAACAACCATAAAATAAAGAACTTATAAAAACTCATTAGACATTTTTTATACTTTTTGGTAGAAAACCTACATTAGATTAGTTGTAGGGATTTGGAATAGGTGTGAAAGATAACTTTCCAAAGTTGCAAACAAACATAGAATATTGAGTTGGGGAGTGGTTAAATCCACTTATTACATTTTGTCTTGGGAAGCCCTTCTAACACAAGGGTCAATCACGAGGTCACATTGAGACTGGAAAAGTTACTCACCCTGCTTTGTTGGTCTTGGTGTAGAGGTTGTGCGTATTATGGGGGGCGCCTGAGAGGTATACCCACAATGATGAGTGGAAGCCTTTCAAGTTGATTTCGAGCTAGATACCCTACCCTTGCACATGGATCGGACTGTCGATTGTTTCCATAGGCATCACTGTATTGATTGGTAACCTTAGTGGCCTATCTCTTTAGGGTCTTTACACAAGGTGACTGTGGAGGGGAAAGTCTTCATGGTACCTAGAATCAACATTGGTCAAACTCACTCGGGCTCCTTGGAGGGTATACCCACGATTATGTGTGGGAGCTTGCACCAGGGTGTAAGTCCGATAAGTAGGTCGTCAATGTAACTTTTCCACCCGCTCTATCGCAACCCCTTTCTTACTTTGTTCCCGCGACATTGGATTTCATCACCAACTAATGCGTTTATTGTGAGAAGGTTTTTTTTTCTTGCTTGCTTACTAGATTTTTAGTGTGTGTTGTTTGTTTTCCCTAGAGGACTCTAGATTGGATATTTATTTAATGGTGTCAGTTCTCGGAATGACCAATGAAGGAACCCCTGCTCCAGGGGAACCTTTTGTTTTTCCTTCTTATGGAAACATTAGTCCTCCTCACATTGCTACTTTGAGCCTTCCAGGTCTCACTATTGGATTGCCAGTGTGGTTGTTTTCCACTCAGGTAATCCCGAATGTAGTTAGTTCTTCAGTCACAAGCACTTCCCCCCAAGAGCATCAACCTCATGTTGATCCTTCACCTTCTTTACCAATAAGGTCTTCTTCGCCTTCTTTTCTTGCAAGGTCGCCTTCCGTTTCATATTCTTCATCGAATGAAAGTTCTCAAGATGGTAACTTGGTGGATAAGAAGAAGAAGAAATGAAAGAATAAGAAGAAGAAAAATAAGAAAGGATCCAAACTTCCAACCGTTGTCAAACATATTTGAAAACAACCATTTACTGTTAATCATGTTGGGCATATTGATGATGTCAAGATCACCCAAACAACTCGTAACCCAAGTACCCTTACAGGCTTTGTAAGGGTAGCCATATTCTTAACGATTTCCCTGGTCTATCCAAGGTTATAGAAGTATGGTCTACACACCCTGACCAACCCATATCGTCAGCCTCTGAACAACATGTTGATGACCTCCTGCCAACTAGTCACGATACCATTGGGAAGAAGAAAAGTAGAGTCAAGTTCTCGTGTATGTTATGCAAAGGGAGTCATATAAATATCCTTTTCCCTCGTATGGGCAAAGCCTCGAAATTACTGGAAGACATGATTGTTTCACAACCTCAACTTCCAGTTTCTTATCGTAATTTTTCTCTCAACCCCCTTGTAGTTGATGGAATGATCACTCCGGACCCATCGACGGTCAATCTGATTGATCATGTCATCAATCTGGTCACATCCTTAATTGAACCAGTTGACAAAGTGGTTGATCTGATACCATCCTCGGTCAATCTCGCTCTCCCCTCAGAGAGTGAAACTAAAGCGGTGGATCCAATCCCATCCTCGGTCGATCCCACTCTCCCATTAGAGAGTGTCACCCAAGTGGTCAATCTATTTCACCTATCGACCCCATTCTCTCTTTGGAGAATGCAACCCATGTGGTCGATCTGATCTCGTCATCGATCGATCCTACTCTCCCTCTAGAGAGTAAACCTAATACTGCCCATGTTTTTCTCATTGATACAGACTTTGTCATGTCGAGGGGTATTATTCCTTCTCCTGTGAAACCCCCTCCAAGTAATGAGGCCATCCTTTTTATTTGGGGTGTGCAAAATGGACCTTGTCTTCCCTCTCACATTCCTTTCCAGATTACAGTGCATTTTTGTGGTCGGGACGCTCCTCAGACGTTGATAGATAAAGGTGTGTCTGTTAGCATTTTGTCCTCTTTTGCTTAGCAAGATTTGGGTTGTCCTCAGCTTGCCCCGGTTACATAGAATTTGTTAGTTTTTGACAGAAGAACCAGTCAACCTTTAGGGACCCTTCCTCAATTTCCTGTAACTTTGGGAGGGAAAACTGTCTTTATTGATGTCATGGTAGTCCAAGACCCCTTGGATTTCACTTTACTCCTTGGGTGAGATTATGTCTATGCCATGAAATCTATTGTGTCTACTCTTTTTCGTGTGATACCTTTCCCTCACGATGGACGAGTTGTGACTGTTGATCAAATTCATTCATTGACCCCAACTAGGTTTCCTCCCTAAATGGTTCTTATATGCAGACAGTATCGCCCCCACCACAAGTCAATTATGTGGCGTTGTCGCCCATGGCTTCAACTTTTGATGACTTAGATCTAGTAGTTGACATGGTGATATCTTCAATAGGGTTGTTAGAGCATGATCTCTTTACTCCTGTCACGACCCTCGACATGTGTTCCTTCAAGAGTGTGTTCCTTCCGTCTAGTGAAGATCTCTTGGAAGCCATGACAGAGTTTTGTCCCTTGACATGGTATCCTTCTGGAGCATTTTCCTCTTGGAATCCATGATCAAGAAGAGAGACCATGAGGATAAGTTTTGTGTATCTGAGGCAACCTCGTTAAAAAATGAAATGGAGGTCTTTGAGAATGGTTTTATGATTTCAAGCTCGCTAAAAAATGAGACCACTTACAAGGATATTTTTTTGTCTCTCTGGCAACCTCATTAAAAAATGAAACATAGGTTATGAGCATAGTTATTCTCATGTGTCAAGCTATTTAAAAAATGAAACATAGATCTAGGGATTGAACCTAAATTCTCGAGCATAGTTCTTCTCCTGTGTCAAGCTCGTTACAAAAAAATATGAAACAATTTTCCCCCTCTCTGTTTGAGTCAAGTCCTTCATCTAGTATTTGAAGATTCATTTCCTCTACCTTTGTCGTTGGATGAAACGAAGCTTGGGGGGCAATACTTTCAGCCTCTGGACTTCATGCTGAAGTAGAGCCGCTAGTTTCTTAAGATGGGGGCTAAGTACCAACCATCCATGTGTTATGCATTGGGAAGTCCAAGCATAGTTTTTTATGGTTCAAGCTTGTGTAAAAATGAAACCACTTACCTAAAGCATAGTTTCCTCTAGTTCAAACTTGTGTAAAAATGAAACCAGGTCCAAGCATAGTTTTGTTTTGTTTTAAAGTTTGCGTAAAAATGAAAAAAAACTCGAGCTTAGTCTTTGTTCTTTCTCATGCTCGTAAATACAAGAGAATAAGTTATCAAGCTTAGTCTTTGTTCTTTCTCATGCTCGTAAATATGTGAGAATGCAACCGAGTATACTTTTATCACTTTTTCGGACTTGTAAAGGTTATATGAAAAAGGAACCCCCGGGAGTTCCCTTTAAGCTCTTTCTAGACTCTCTAAACATGAAAAGATTGTCGAGCGATCTTGTTCTTTTCACGCTCATAAAAGTATTTGAAGAAAACGTTCGATGAGTGATAGTTTATCACTTTTTCAGTCTCATTGAACTAATTTATGAAAAAGGAACTGGGAGAGTTTTATTTAAGTGTTTTTCAGACTCCCAAAACATGACAAACCCCCGAGTTTTCTATCTTTGGACTCGTTAAACAAACATCGAAAGGTCCTTATGGGACTAAACCAATCCTTCCTAGGGTTCGTTAAACATACTCTGAGGGACTCATCTCAAGGATGAGATTACATTACAAGCATATTTAATCCTCCTCAATCTTGCGTAAAAATAAAGAGGTACTCGCCAGAAATGGTGGGGGGGAAATTGGGAAAGAAATGTGTTTAAACCTGTATTCTATGGAAGAGTCACTTTTGAACATGACACCCCTTCACTCGCTTTGTGTCTAGGTTGGAAAATCCTCTTGTCTCTTGATCATACTCCTTTATAAGATTACAAATTGGTCTGTGATCCCTGTTGTTGAGTCAGTATTTCCAAGACAGTTGTCGTGTCATCAATATGTTCAAAGAGAAGTTCAACCTGAAAAGAATTTTGTTGTGTCGGCCGTTTATGCAGTCCTTAAGCCTTCTATTGTGTCAGCCATCCTTGAGTTAGTCCTGAGTTAATGGTTACTCTGATCTACATCAAATCTTGTTACTTGTTTCATGTCATTGATGTGGAATACATTAAGGCCCTCTTGTGACAAGTCTTTTCCTATCGAATTCAACTCATTATCCAGGAATTAGACTTAGAAACCAATTGGTACCTTGGAACTTGCATGCCTCAATGGTAGGTTTCCTCTCTTTCGACAGTGGGTTTTCATTATTGACCCCTGATCGGGAGATTCCGCCTAGTGTTCAACTTCATCTCATTAATTCACATTCGTTGGATTGTGCTAGTGTACCTTGGGAGTCATTGACATTAATAGTGATTTCCCTCGCACTTGTTAACGGTATAAACTAATGATCGGTAATCAAGTGGTTTCGACCATGTTCAACTTCAACACATGTATTCACATGGTTAGATTCGTACTATAGAGTGGTGGAGATGAAGACCCTGGATCTTTTTTGATAGATTCAGGTTGCGTTGGAGTATATTCAGTTTGTACAGTTGCATAGATCCACATTGTATGTTTGGTGTCTATGTTCAAATTTGAGTCTTTAACACATAGATCCACAGTGTATTTTTGGTGGCTATGTTCAGATTTGAGTCATATCAGCATGGATCCACAGTGTATGTTTGGTGGCCATGACCTGTCTTACTTGACATGGATCTTCGCATGTTAGAATTTTTTCTTTGAGTCATTTGTATTATGAGTCTGGGAATGCCTACCTCAGTGATGATATATTATCGTATTGTATTTCCTTGTTTGTTGGCAGGTTTCCAACCGACTGTTCATTGTTCCCTACACACACTCGACAAAGTATTTCATCTATCACTCTGTTCTAACTTCATACTTTGGGGAGCTCTCTGTTACACATTATTTTCGTCATCCCTATGACCATTAATGATGTAAACCTATCTGTTGCCTTCAAAGGGGACAGTGGCCTGAGTTGCTGAAGAAAGAAGAGAGAAGAACTTTTCCTGAGAAAAGAAGTTGCATTCTCCTTTGTAAAAACCCTATTAAAGAGGATGTTCATGGGTTGCTATATAGGCAAGTTGCGAGAATGCTTGATTTTCGCAGGCTACACCATAGCTAGGTTGTGAGAGGTTTGTAGGTTGCTCTATAAGCAAGGTGCGAGAATGCTCATACGTGGGAAAAATGAGCATCTTCTCAATGCTTCTAGAAGGAGAAACTTCCATGGTGAGGTGGCATCTGAATGGTTTGGATCTTACTCGCTTTCATGATTTGGTGGGATCATCCTAACCTCTTCACCTTATCCTCTTCATCTTATAAAAGGAGAGGAGATCTCATGGAGAAATTTAGATTGTATGAGATTATCTTTTGAGTTTGGAGCTTGGATTGGATTGAGCTTTGGAGATTGTTAGCTTGGCTAGATGAGCCACTTTGTCAAGATAGATTGTGAATATTATCAGATCTATGCACTCAGAATTTTTGGAGTGGAAGTGTGTGGGGAATGAAGGAAATTTGGAAGGGACCTTACGACATCAAGGCCACGGTTGTAATCTCTCTTTCACATCTAATATGATACAGTAATATGATTCTTTCATATAAAGCTTGTTGTGTTTTATTGTATGATTCCTTGATCACATACATAGGTTTATATTGAGTTTATGCTATTAATATCACTCTGGTTGGTTGCGTTCTTTTGCAGGATCATCATTGTATGAGTTTCCGCGCCTACCGATTTATCCGATAACAGGGAGTGTTGATGAGAATTCAATGCTCCCTAGACATGGGAAGGGGAGCATTGACCTTCAAAAATGGATCAAAACTTAAGGTAAAATTCATTTTTTCGACCTTCTCATGATGAGTTCTTCTCGTCCACATTGATTAGGGATTATGATAAATGTTATTCCATGGTTTCAAAGTTGTGACACTTAATAAAGTTCATGTGACACTTATTAAGTTGCATACGACACTTAATAAAGTGCATGTGACACTTAGTAAGTTGCATATGGCACTTAAGACACTTAAGTGCGACAAGGTGGTGTGACATTTTGGTGTGTAAAAGATGCCCCCTAAATTGTGAGGTTAGAGGAGAAATGGATGGCCAAAACACTTTACAAAATTTTAATGTAAGGGAACTGGAGTAGGAGATCCTGGTGGAAGATGCAAACAAACATCAAACAATATATATGTCTCATCCCCGATGTAGGAGTACCTATGCTCAGAGTAAATTGACTCAAAGCATGGCCACTGACCAATACACTGTGGATCCATGAAATAACTAACTAAGGATATGGCCACCAGAGATACAATGTGGATCCATAACTCCATGACATGATTTGATCGTAACCACGAAATAATACACAGTGGAGCTTCGATATGAAGAAAACATAGCCACGAACCAATAAAATTTGAATATATTGACAGTATATATATCAATGGGGTTTCTAGTAGGATGATTGTACTAGAATCCCCAAAATACTCATATAATATCCATCGCATCCTAGGTAAGAACATAAAAGAGTGAGAACCCAACCCAGGGTCTTCATCCCAATCCCGAAATAATATGATTCTAGCCATGTGAATATATGTCTTGATGTCAAACATGGTAGAAACCACTTGATTACCGGTCATTAATGCATACCATTAAAAAGTGCAAAGGAAATCACCAATGATTATATTACCCTAGTACATTCTAGTGAATGTGAATAAATGAGTTGAATTCGAACATCCGCACAATCATTCAATCAAAGGCAAATGGTGTAAAACTATTGGCAAAGGTAAGGAAACCTACCATTGAGGCATGCAAGCTCCAAGGTAATAATTGATTTATAAGTCTAATTATTGAATAATGTGTTGAAGTCGACAAGGAAACACTCGTTGAAGGAGGGTCATGATGTATTCCCCATCATCGGCATGAAATAGACACAAGAAAGTTATGTAAGATGTGTTGGTGCAAATTTGATCAAACCAGGGTCCTTCTCAGGTTACCAACAAAAGGCACCATGTAGTCTAGAGTGCTGGAATTTTCATCTCCTCCAAAGAGAAGAAGTCTCACCTGAAGCGTTGTTGAGATAGATAGATAGGGGAGGGTAGGGAGAAGACTAAAGAAGATACATAGAGAAGTCATAACTCATTCTTGTTCTTTGCGCAAGAGACATTAACATATCTGAACCACATAAATGAAAGAATCCAACCTACTTACATTGCGAGAATCATTTAAACGGTGAACCATCTAATAGAACTCATAAACCATAAGGAAATATTGTAATGCATAAGTAAGCATATAAAGACAACAAATTTTTAATTTGATCCTGCTTCATATTATCCTTTTGGATCTTTCCCAGATTTTAGACTCAGAATTACATAGTGGGGCTTGGTACAAACTCTTGGTTCTTAGACCCATGTTAGAGAGCTCTAATTCTCTAATTGATAGTTCTGATTCATTAGAGAATCAGACCTGTCCTCTCCCGACTTAATACAATTATCAACTACTAATCCCAAAATCTAGGAAACTCTGACCAACCTGACTCAACTCAGCTAACTGACTTATGAAATAATGAACCAACTAGTGAGGGAACAAGCCAATCAACAGGCGAACGAATCGTTTTACAATTGTGTTCGATCCTATATATAGTTGGGTTGTGTCTTCCTTCTCAGTTTTCATGCTTTCTTGTTCTGTTGCTACCGTTCGTTGATTTTCTGGTGTTGCGTTGTCTTCCACAATTTCTTTCTATTTCTCTTTCTCCCCACCCATGATGGAGTTTGCACAACTCATTATTGGTCAAAAATTTGTGCACTTCTTTCTCAAAAACGAAGGGCCCAACAGGCTTCGACCACAATCCTTGACTCATCCTCGATTCAACTCTTGGTTCTTTCACATCCTCTAGGAGAATCTGTTGTTTTCCCTTGTCCTTCTTTTCTTCTTCTTTGGGATCTTCTGTTTGTGATTTTTCTTCCTTTACCTCCTCAAATGAAGGGCCCAATTCTGCTACCAACTCTAATGCTCTGTGATTTACTCCTTGAAAGCTTTCAACTTTTCCTACCATTTCTAGGCGAGGAGTGATGCTTCTGCAAGGAACTGTAGGGTCATCTCTTTGTTGTACTCCTTTGTCTTGGACACAACCACTGAGTTCCACTCAGAATCGGCTGTTGTGTCAACCTTATGCATTTGCATATAGGAAGTTTGAATTACCAGTCAAAAATCGCTCAGCTCTTTCTTGGCTATGGACTATGCCTCATAGAGTGTGTTTAGTTTGTTGTCGACCTGTTGAATTTGGTCGAACTTTTGATGTTGATCCATGGGGTCCATTGTGACCACAACTTATTCATTCATCACCTGGATCTTTGTGAGCACCTCCTCCAAGACCTGATTCCTTCGAGCAATGATTCCCATTGAGTCTCTAACTTCTTTGAAGACTTTGGTGTAGTCCATTGTGTGCTTTTGAAGTGTTGCTTGGGCATTGTTACCTTGCAATAGGATCTTCTGCATTTGTTCCTGTAGCTGTTGGGGCTATTTTTCTGCTTCTTGTTGGACCTGTTGTAGCTTCTCTTGTATATGGTCAGTGTGATTAGCAAGTTGCATCCATGCTTCCTTTAGTAGCTCGATCATTTTCTCTGGATCACCTACGTCACTGGCCTCAGGTAGTTCAAGCACAACCTTCTGAATCTCTGGCCAAGCCTCAACAAGTTTGCGTTGGACTTGGAGTTTTTCATGTGCTTCCTACATTCTGTATGTGTGCGCAACGAATTGTTCCTTCCTTGCAATCTCTACAGATCTCTCAGCCTCCTAGAGTCTTTACTCCAACTAGTTTGTGGATGCCCTAATTAGTCCAAATAATTGTGGCATTGGCTAGTGTACTGGGTTGGTAGATGAAGGAGCTACTTCAGTGGGTGCTCCTATTTGTAGTGGGAGTCCACTGGCCATTGAATGGTCTGAGTGAGTTTCTACCTCTTCCTTCATTGGTGGTACTGGGGCGATTCTCAACCTTAGCTCTACTGCCAAAAGATTTAGAACCTCTGTTTTGGCTATGTAGAGTTGCATCAAGTCTTCACATTGTTGAGGATTCTGGAGAACCTACTCCATTTGTGATCACATGGTTTTCGTATCCTGCACAGTTGTCTCTTCTGGTTCGTTGTGAGCATCTGGTATATGTGACTCTTCTGGTGCTTCTTGATGTGTCATGATTTCTTGGGTACCCTCACCCTTGCCTAGTGAGGTGATTTGTTGGTTGATGTCGGGTTCCAACTCCTCTCTATCTCAGGCATCTTCTTCTTGCGTTGAAGATTCAGGCTATTGTTGCTAGATGTCTGGAGTCAGATCATCCAGCGTCGTGCTTGGCTCGGAGGCTTTGGTGTTGGGGCCATAAATTTATGATCTTGGTTTGGGTAATTCTCTAGTTATTTATGGGAGTCTTCACTCCATTCTCTCTGGCGGATCAAGTTGCATAGGTTATAAGGTCGTGGTATGATGTGGGTTGACAGTGTTGAGGTTTGATAGTTGGAGCGGTGGGGGTTTCTCCGTGACGACTCTGGACATAAATGTTTTTTCTCCGAGTCATCTTGAATATTAATGATAGTGGTGGATTTGGTCATGGCATGGGTGCATGGAGCAGAAGATGCAAGGGGTTGTGGGTTGAGGGGTTTGTTCGACGAGACCCCATTTTTGGGCCTCTTCACCAATGGTTCGGTACCAAGAACAATGCCCAAGATCTGGTTAAAATGCACACCTAACAACACAACATTGTTCGGTAGTTTTCGGCGAGATGGTATTTTTCTTCGCTCTAACTGTTGTATCTCTTCTTCCTCCTCGGAGTCTATTTGTGCCGAAGCGTCTGACTTCTTTTGCTCAAGGCCTGAACTTGGTCCTTTTCCTGGTTCGTTGTCTTTTTTTTTCAGGATCTCCGTAGGAAAAATATAATGCATTCCTGATTTATGTTGGTCGTGTTTGACTCCTGGTTAGGACATGACTTCCTTATCTAAGGCTTCCTCATCCAAATAGAATGGTAGCATCCTTGTGTGGAAATGTTCCTTGCTGACATGTCTCGACCAGACGAATGTGTTGTGTCAGTTCATGTTGAAGGTGATATTCCTTGTGTTACAGTTGAGGAGCTCCTGTGGGATGCGCAGCCTCTGTGTTGTGTCTATCATCCCATTATACCATTTGGAAAATGTTGTGCTATTGAGTGTTGTGTTCTATGAGTCTTGTTTGGACTGCCATGGCTCAAACATATTCGCCATGCACCCCTTATCTGGTATTTCTGGTTGTCTTCCCACAGGTGGCATCCATTTGAACATTGAAAATTCCACAAGTAGGTATCCATAGGTGAAGGTTCCTCCCTTCTCCTACGCTTCCTCGCAATCTACTAGTAGTTCCTCCAACATGAAACTACACCAGTTGAACACTACTCCATTTGCGCAAAAGTTGGCGATTGATAACACATCTAGAGTGCATTATCCCTTATAGTAAGAACTCATAACCTTGTTGTCTATGATGTAGCAGCCCGTCCAGACTGTCTTGGGCAGTGTTGGTTCAATTACTATTGTGTGCCCTCCTCTCTTTGTGTTAAATTTCTTGTACAGGCTAAGCTCACCTTTCTTTTTCCCATTCTTACCAGGACCCTGGAATCCCTTCGACACATCCTCTCCTTGGGAGGATGGTCCAGTAAGATATTGTATGTATTCAACATGGATTGGATATCACTTATCCAATCATAGACTCTTGTCATGCACCCTTCTTACCAGAAATTTCATGCAGCGCGCAATCTCGCCTGTGGTGCCAAAGAATGGTAAATCTCTTAGGTTCATGATGGTTGAGTTAAATAAGTTGATGAACTCTTCGTTCGGTACTACTTTCATTCCTCCGACTCCATATGGTACTATGTCCTAAACTACATTTGTATGCATCTATGGGAACAAGGTTGAATCCGTGAGGTCAAGGTCAAGGAGCTTTACGTACTCTACCTTGCCTTTGAGATTGCCCACGATCTCAACTCGGGGGTCACAGGGCTCATCTGGTACCACTTCTTTAATCATGGTGCTTAGGCTTGTTGTGGCTCTCAGAATTCGCACTTTTATGGAAGGTAAAAACTAGGGTTATGTCTATATCTTTTGCAATGGTCCCAACTGGTTCACATTGCTGAGTTCAAAAATGGCTATGCTCTTTTTAGAAATAGTACATTCTCGGCTAAGTTCTGAGAGCCTTATACTTGGCTTAACAGGTAAGTTTTAGCAGTAACTGTGACTCATCATGATCGTATGGACGCAATCTAGATGTGAGTTGTCCGACGTGATGGTTTAATCAAGGTAAATCCTATTGGCGATCTTGGTATTTACTTATTTTAGTGGAATAGGGATGTGGCTGATTTGAGACCTTTCTGTTTGGTGGGTGGGTGTTCCGGCATGAAATTCGATGGAATTTTGGCATAATGCAGCTTTATGGCTTAATGGTCATTAGATGGGGTACCAGAATGGAAATAAAGGTTTTGACTAGACTAGGTTTGCATGGCTTATGACTCGAATTGGATTTGGATTCATGGCCCCTCCAACCATAAAGGTTGTCCCTGTCGTCTTTAATGACTGTCATTAATGGAGTCTCTTATGCTTTAGGTCCTATACTATTGGTCCATCAGTTCTATATCAAACAACACTTAGTCAAAACAAATGAACTATGTTTTATGGTGCACTACTGCATATATGGACTTTATTAACTGTATTTACAAAATTTCAGAAAGAAAACAAAACTCAAATCTATATATTGTACAAGCTCCTTCTAATTGGAGTGACTGTTCTTCTCTCTCGAGTTGGAGACATGTAGGGCTTCAAGCAAGTGCCATTCACCCATCAAAGTCATAGCACACCATCCAATTTCATGAGTCTGACTTCTCCTACAGGTCGGATCTCCGTAATTATGAAGGGTCTCAGCCAGTGCATACGCAACTTGCCAGGATACCTCTGATATCAACTGTCGTAGAGTAACACCTTGTCCCCTTATGTGAATACCTTGGTATTAATGTGTCGATCATGTCAATATTTGTGTCTTTCCTTTTCAACCGACTAATGGAAGTCTGCCAGAAATCTGGTTTTCTCAAGTTATTAGAGCTTCGCAAGTCTCTGCACCACTACTTCCTCTTATGTCATACATGTGACTTGTGCAGTATGCAGGCTTGGAGTGATGAACTCTGCAGGCATGAATGCCTCTCTCCCATAGAATAATTGGAATGGTGTGTATCTGTGGAGTTTCTTTGTGGTTGTCCTGTAGGCCCATAGGACAGCTGAAACTTTATCATCCCAGTAATCCTGGTTTTCACAACAGACCTTTGTTATTCCCTTTTCCAGAATCTTGTTGAAGGCTTCAACTGTTCTGTTGGCCTGAGGGTGGTATGGGCTAATTTTGTGATGTTTGATCATAAATTATATTGTAAGTGTTTCTATAGTGTTTCTAATGAAATGAGCTCCTTGATCGTTGGTTAGGCTTCTAGGACATCCGAACCGGGTAATGATATTCTCAAAAATGAACTTGGCAGCAGTTCCTGTCGAACAATCATGTACCGCTATTGCTTCTTCCCAATGGGTAAGGTAGTCAGTCACGGTAATGATGTACCTCACCTTTGAATGTTTGGTTGTAGGGTTGATTGGTCCAATGAATTCAACTGCCCATTTCTCAAATTCCCATAGAGCTCTAACTGATTGCAATGGTCATTCATCTCATTGTGATGGCTTGGCCACCCATTGACAAACATCACGTGATCTGGTGTATACTTTTGTGTCCTTGAATAGTGTGGCCCACCAAATTCTTGCCTGTAGAACTTTTTGTGTCGTGGCCTTTCCTCCTACGTGGCCTCCTATGATTCCACTATGGCATTCCCAGAGTATATCCTTTCATGATCTAGGACACATCGTCTAAGAATGTTATCTAGTCCTAGCTTATACAATTGTCCGGCGATCAGCTGGTAATCTGTTTCTTTGAAGACCGTATGGCGCTTTTGGGTTGCGGAATATGTTTCAGGACAGGCCCCTATACTGAGAAAGGTTTCTATGTCCTCCAGATATTCTGGTATGGCCTCAATCCTGGACAATTCTACATCTGGGAGATGGTCATCCACTGCTCTACCACTTTCTCCTGACTCTATCCTAGATAGATGGTCGGGTCCGACGTTGCATCATCTCATCTTGTTGATGACTTCAAAGGAAAATTCCTGAAATAACAACATCCATCTACAAATTCTCCCTTCTAACACAGGTTTATTAACTAGGTATTTAAGTGCGGAATGATCAGTGAAGAATTTGAAGTGAGATCCTAATAGATAGTGTCTAAATTTATGTAAATCATAAAGAATTGCTAACCCTTCCCTTTTTGTTTTTCTTTAGTTGTCTTCTTCTTGCGACAGCTTTCGACTCGCAAAATAGATAGGGTGATCCATATCTCCATCTCCAAGTTGCGCTAATATAGCTCCTAATGCAATTCCAGAAGCATCTACAAGGACGTGAAATTCCTTCTCCCAATTTGGAAATATCATAATCAGTGTCGTAATGAGATTCTCCTTGAGTGTCTCAAATGAGTTATCGCATTCAAGAGTCCATTAGAATGTTTCAGCCTTTTTCAGGAGGTTTTCCAGAGGTGTAGTAATGTTGGCATATCATCGAATGAACCTGCGGTAGTAAACTATGTGTTCTGGTGTGGAGAAAAACTCTTTATCACTCCTAGGTGGTTTCATATTCACAATGACCACAAATTTGGCTGGGTCTACCAATACTCCTACTTGGCAGACTATGTGGCCCAACAGATTTCCATGTGGCACACAGAGGGTACATTTTATGATATTTAATGAGATTTGCAGTTCTCTACATCTGTCAAACATTAGCCTGAGCAGTGCTACATGTTCCTTAAGAAGTTTGTATATTGTCCAATCATCCATATAGACTTCTATAAATTTGTGAATGAATTATCTAAAGGATGATATCACAATCCTGGAGAAAAATGCAAGGGCGTTCTTTAAACCAAATGGCATTATGTTGCATGCAAAAGATCCTGATTCTGTAATGAATGTGGTCTTTCTTTTATCTTCTTCAGTAATCCTAACTTGATAGTATGCTGAAAATCCGTCTATGAATGAGTATGCTTCCTTCCCCGCAACCTATTCTAGCACCTCATCGGTAAAGGGTGTTGGGAAAGGGTCACGCACATAGGCATATTTGAGGCTTCTGTAGTCCACACAGACTCTAATATCCTCAGTGTCATTCTTGCTTTGAATGACTATCGGGCTGACCCATTCTGCTTCTTCTACCGCAAAAATGAGAACTACTTCTAACATCTTATCAATCTCTTTCTTAAATTTTTCTTTTACTCTTGGGTTAAGACAATATGGTCTATGTCTGACAGTCTTGCATCCTGGTTTTAACTCAATCTTCATTTCTCCTATGACTCCTTTGATTCCCTTTAATTTTGAAAAAGTCTTTGGGAACAAATCCTCACATTCCCTTAGTAAAATTTGGATTTCCTAACTAGTTTTCTCATCCCAGTAATCTCCCACCAAAGCTATCTTGGGTTTCTCTGCAGTCCCTATGTTGAGTTCGCGCAATTTTAATGGGTGGTTGTAGGAACTGTCAGTCTGGCTGGGTATGGTGTTTTGGATTTCTCTGCTCTCCTCTATCTCTTTGATGTCTAGGTTTCTCAGTTCTCCTAATTCATCTAGGATTTCTGAATCTTTGCTAATCTGATAGTATTCTATGGGCTTGTCAATCAAGGGTAAGGGGAGTTTAGTCTGAAGTTCTTGGGTATGATTGCGACATACTACAGATTTTGATCTCCTATTACTGTTGGTTGTAAAGAGAAGTTCTTTAATATTTTGCAGGGCTAGCTTAATCTCGGGGTACTTACTTGAGAATGATAAGTCCTTACAAAATTGTGTTGCCAATGTCTTCCAGTCGTTGGTCTATCTTATGGTTTCCTCGCGTATAAACCAAGATTTCAGGATTGGGCCTAGAGAGTGGGGAAATACCTAAACCCAGAAGTGAGAGGGTATCTCCGCATCTTGCCACTATGTCACACACTATTCAATGTGTATTATAGGATTCGATTCTTCGTTGAGCGGTTGCGCAACGTGGAGATCCGTCTCCATATTTGATTCTAGCTGCTCCTTATTCCAGAACCTGTACTTGATAGCTTGCTTCAATGCATCCCAAGTTTTGAGTACGGCTTTATGAGTGGCCTACCATCTGGAGGGGGTGTTCTGAAAAGCTATATCTAGTACTGAGATTCTTTGATATTCTCTCACATTCTCTTCCATATTCAAAAAAAAAAATTCTAGATCTAAGGTACCATCATATATTGGGTGTTCTCTAACTTCGGTCCCAACCCATCTGTTCATTCTGACAGTTGCGCATCTTCTTGAGAATATTTTGTGCGAACCTTGTTGCCAACTATCAAAAGCCAGTTTTGAATCTTTGTCTATTGACTGTATACTTCGCCAGCTCACAGATCCATCAGCAATAGGGTTTATTTAATCGTTTCTTGTTCCCTCTATTACAGTGTACAACTGGTCTAGGTCACCTTCCTCCATATTATTGTCTGTTGGTTATGTGTACCTAGGTCCTACATATGAATCCAAAGGTTGAAATAACTTGATTCCCTTAGCTTCAAAAGTCATGGTATATTTCTTTAAATCAATTACTGCATAAATTTCATAGGCCCAATCGATGCCAAGTAGTGCAAGGTAGGGGTCTTTTTCTCCGATGATCTCAATGACTTCAAAGCAGCTACTATTTTTACTCTTGCTACATAGATTTCCACATTCTCCATCCTTCCTATGGGGAAGATACAATATTGATTTTCCATCCTTAACTGAATTAGGGAGTATGTCAGTCTCGGTTTTCCTAAGGCTTCCCAAGTCTTCTTAGGTAGAATGTTCACATATGACCCTAGGTCCAACATGACGTCCTTAATTTTGAAGTCGTCCAAATAGGCTACCCATCGAAATTATTTTCCAGTTCACACTTTTCTTCGTTGCACTCTCTGAGTACTCTTCTCAAGAAGATTATCCCTTATCCTTGCTTCTGAGGGTTCCTCATTCCCTAATACTAGGTACAACTCATTGCACAAATTTTCTGTTAGTTGGTCATTCCCTAGAATGTAAGAGAATAATTGAAACCAAAGATCAACTATGTTCTAGGGTTTCTCATACTGTCTTGATATGGCTACAGGGTTTCTATGTGCAGGGAGTGAAGCAGGGACTTGTGCCATCTTAGGGTAAACAGTCGGTTGTGGGGGGTTCTCTTACATTCCATGACTAGGAATATTATGGAATACATCTATGGCATCTTTAAAGAATATCCTTTTTTTTAGGGGGTCATACCTGTCTCCATTAGGTGCTTCTTTATGGATCTGAGGTAGAGTATCAGCATCATCTCCTCTCGTCACTCCTCCTCGAGTAACGATATTAAGGCTGGGAATTTGTCCTTTAGAAATCCTCTTGATCTCTGAGCTGATAAGGTTAGTTCCTCTTTGCCATACTCTATCTTCCCACTTTGCAATTAACTCTGGATAGTCTTCAGTTGTGTGTCTATTGGTTCTGTAGTGAGAGTACCATGGGCACCTTGGATGAGGACAATGTTTGGTCAAGTGTCCTTGTTAGTCTTAGTTATAACATATGCTTGGTCCTTGTCCCCTAGTTCTTGCTCCTCTAAAATCTCCTCCAGCTCCACCTCCTCGACCTCTTCCTGGTCCCTGAGGGTTTTCATTCACCCTGAATGTTGTTCGGTCTAATCTGTCTACAAGTGCATCGAACGCTCTACATTGATTGGTAGTATGTGTAGTGGATTCATAGAACTCATAGTGCATTGTGTTTGGTACTATCAAATATTTATGCATGATAGAGCATTGTCTTGGCCCATGGCCGTGGATTCAACATATTTCACAATATTTTGTTGTCGGTGCTGCTTGGCCTCATGGAAAATCATGATATAGGGTAGCGTTATGGAATGATGAATTCGTCAACACTTGCGAAACTCCTTCGATGGGTCTTGGTGGGGTTACCATCAGATTTTGAGGAGGTCCCAGTCCCCTCATTCTCAGACATTCATTCCTTAGATGACCTTCCATATAACATCTAGTGCACCAAACTTGTGGTCATCCTAGCCTGGGTATAATTATCTCCTTAATCATTTATGTCAGTGTTGATATCTTCCCTTGTAGTTGTGCGAGATTCACATCTACTGGGGGTCGGGTTACTCTCAAAATCTCGGGGTATCCCTCCATGGCTTCAACCTTCATTGATTGTTCCAAGGCATCTATTAACGTGGCTATCCATTGTTGTGTTATCAGAATCTGAGTCAGAGGCAACAACCCCTGAATGTACCACTTCCTTTCATGTTCTTCGTGTATTAGATGTGCCAACCTCCCTATGGAATATTTAAACTTCTATTTGTACTCCCAGGATGATTCACCTTCCCTCTAGTGGATCTCGTGCAACTAAGACAGAGCCTATTGTTCTAGCTGGGGTAGTTTGAATTCTGCTATAAACCTTGTCCTTACTTGGCCAAGTGTGAATGCTTGACCTTGTGTCCTTGACACTCCTGGTTCAATGATATTCATGTACCACTTGAGAGCGTGACCTCTCAAGGTAGTCTGGAACTCGACCATCTTATTCGCATCCGGAGTTCCTCTGGAACTCCAGATTGCTTCGCACAAGAACCAATGTTGCTCAACATCTTCATCTCCCTTACCCCAAAATTCTAGGTATTGGGCAATCGAACCTCTCGCATGGTTGGCCATCATTGATCCTATTGTTCATATCAATATGAACCCTAAAATTCCCACTTTTGATCTACCGGGAGATCCCAATATCCCCCCTGTACCCGCAAATCTTGGTTGTGACTAACTAACTAATTGTATTGGAACAAAATTAGCATGAGAAGGTAGTATCAAACTTACTGCTTGAATAGAAGGCACTTAGGGTATGTGTGATTCAGGGTTGGCACCACTGGCTTCGAGGCGGTTTTCTTTGTAATGGGGTGTATCATTAGCTTCCACTGGGACGATCTCTTTGGCCAGATTCCCAATATATCCTGTTATCAGGGCCAAATCTTCTCTTTCTCCTCCAAAATTCATGTCGACTTCCTCCTCTCTTTCATCTACACTTTCTCCCTCTCGTCCCACTTCCGAGGGACCTATTTCTCTCCTTGCTTCTCTCTCATTTAATCTTTGACTAGCTAGTCATTCATGTCTTCTCATCTTCTGCAGTTCTTCCATCTGTCTTTCCTCTACTTCTCCCACTCTGCCTTCTTTCCTCAACTTTTCAGACTGTCTTGTAGCTTTCTTGATCTTGTCGTGCCACCACTTCTCAACTATGGTGGCTCTCTTCAAGGCTTGCTCATATCTTAAATCCATTTCTTGTTCTTCCCCCCCCATTTGTCAAAGAACCCTTCCGCTCTCTCATGCCATGACTCTCACCCCATCTCACCCTACCCCAAGCGAGGGTGTTTACGTTGCCATATCAATCAAGGACATAATCAACATCCCTTCCTCTATCAAAAAAACCTTAATCCATAGGGTGATTTCTCTCAATAGTCTTCCCCTTGTGCCTTTCTTGAAAATTTCCTCTACCCGCGAAAAGGACTGGTGGTTCTCAACTGCAAATTCGATTATGTATCCCTCTAGCGTGGTACTAACCCAAAAATCCACAGCTCATGTAACTGGGCAATCCAGCCTCTAGAGTGTTTATAAATTTTCGGTATCCCATGCACAGATCTTATTGGCTCATCCCTGGAACTTTGGACCTTCTTGGAGCCTTTTTATCCAGTGAAAAAATTCTTCTGGGAATTTAACCCAGAAAATGTCATACTAGTCACTCGATCATTCTGAGTAAAAGATTTCTTCGTGAGTGTTTTCCACTGATTTTCTCCTTAGTTCTGCTTCTTTCCATATGAAGGTGTCACAACTCCTTTCCCACCATTGATCAATGCCAGATCTATGTATCGGTGGCAACATTCTCCCTATAGGTTCCCTTTTAACACAGATCCCGACAACGAAACCATTTTGTTGGCACAAATTTGATCAGACCAGGGTCCTTCTTAGGTTACCAACAAAAGGCACCATGTAGTCTAGAGAATTGGCATTTTCATCTCCTCCGAAGAGAATAAGTCTCATCTGAAGTGCTTCTGATATAAATAGATAGGGAAGGGTAGGGAGAAGACTAAAGAGGATCCATAGAGCAGTCAAAACTCATTCATATTCTTTGCGCAAGAGACATTAACAATTTTGAACCACATAAATGCAAGAATCCAACCTACTTACGTTGTAAGCAACATTTAAATGGTGAACCATCAAATAGAACTCATAAACCATAAGGAAATATTGTAATGCATAAGTAATCATATAAAGACACAACACATTTTTAATTTGATTATGCTTCATATTATCCTTTTGGATATTTCCCAGATTAGAGACTTGAAATTACATAGTGAGGCTTGGTACAGACTCTTGGCTCTTATACCCATGTCAGAGAGCTCTAATTCTCTAATTGATAGTTTTGATTCATTATAGACTCAGACCTGTCCTCTCCCGACTTACAACAATTATCAACATCTAATCCCAAAATCTGGGCAACTCTGACCAACCTGACTCAACTCAGCTAACTGACTTATGAACTAATGAACCAACTAGTGAGTGAGCAAGCCAATGAATAGGTGAACGAACTTTTTTACAATTCTGTTTGGTCCTATATATAGTTGGGTTATGTATTCCTTCTCTATTTGCCTTCTTTCTTGTTTTGTTGCAACCGTTTGTTTCTTTTTTGGTGTTGCGTTGTCTTCTACAACTGCTTTCTGTTGCTCTTTCTCTCAACCTCTGATGGAGTTTGTGAAACTCGTGCTTGGTCAAAAATTTGTTCACTTATTTCTCAAAAATGAAGGGCCCAACAAGATGATAGATCAAATGAGGATGAAATATGGTAATACTACAGAGTGGTTGGTTTGAAGTGAAACTTCCCTTGAACATTGTGAGGCAGGAAAATTGACTTGGTAGCATTGACTCGACTGAGAGATAGACCAAAACATAGTGCGACGACCATCAAGTGAGACGAAATAGTATGAGAACTCATGGGATTGGCATGACTCAGATACAAGCATATTACCCAACTGTAAGACAAGACACAAATAGGTGCCATGTTCAAGGGACACAACAGACAACTGCCATAATGTTTTCCAAAACCTTGACCCACTTCCTTCAATTTTTCCCCCACAGTGATTGGTGAGTACCTCTTTGTTTTATAATGATATTGAGGAGGATAACAAATTATCAATATAGCTCATCTTCAATGAGTCCCTCATCATATGTTTAAAAAACCTGAAGAAGGAGGGGTGTTGTCCCTTATGGGTCCTTCAATGCATGTTTTATGAGTCCAAAGAAGGAAAACTCAATGGTATTTTCATGTTTAGAGAGCCTAAAAATACCTTAAATACGACTCCATAGATGTTCTTTTTCATAAATTTAGTCCCCCAATCCGGAAAAAGTGTAAAACAATACAAGAGAGAACTCTTATAGTCATGATTGAATAGAGTATACATTTTTCTTAGTTAGTCTTATGAGGCCAAAAAATGGGTAAACTACCACTCGAAAGATGACTCTTCATGGATTAACAAGATCAAAAAACAACAAAGTATGCTCGTAATATGCTTCATTTTTTAACGAGCTTGAAACAGAGATTGAAATTGTGCTCGAAATTGGTTTCATTTTTTAATGAGAATAAACTATGCTCGGTGTAATACCTATGAATGAGCCTCTTCCCAACATGATTTTCATAGGTTGGTATGTTTTTTTTTTTTTTTTCTATTTTGTCCATGACCTACGTGACTATCCTGTGGCTAAGAAACCATGACTCAGGGGAATATAAGCCAAAAAAATCACCCAGGGATTACACTCAGCTTGAGTCACACCAACCCTTAACATGGATGGATTTTTTGTCCCTATAGGTTTCAAACCAGTGACTTTAACATCACAAAGTTCCTTAATAGCGCACTTCATCACTGATTGTTCTACACCTCAAGGACCCATAGGTTGGTATTTTGATCAAGACCTATTGGTGGTTTTTTTCTCAACATGGTGTTCATAGGTTGGTACTTTTCCCCTAGCATCATCATAAAAAGTTGGCAGTTTAACTTCAGTATGATGTCTAGAGGCTAGAGACATACACCCCAAGCTTTGGTTCGTCTATCAACTCTTCTTCTACACTTAATTAGACTTCTTTCTACTAATCAGGATAGTTTCTTCATAGAGGGAGGAAGAAAGAGGATCAATTGAGACAGGCAAAGGAAGGGAAGGTTTAGGTACCAGATCTTGTGGAATATGGGACTCTTCTATACTGAGTGACATGATGTCACTTAATGTTTTAGTGGCAGATGGGCTAGAAACTACAAAAGGATCAAATGATTCATAGGATCATTGCACCATAGCTATAATCATTTTTAATGTGGAAACCTTGTGTGGTGGATCAGGGGGAGGTAAGGGGAAAACTCCCATGAGTGAGGAATCCTTGAGGAGACATACCCCCACAATTTTGTACTTAAGATCGAATTGTCCCAAGAAAGGGATATTATTCACTGGAGAATTATTGAGATATGGTGTTCAATAATCAAGTTGGTCAACAATCACAATATTCCCTTGATGGGGAAATTGAAAAATATGAAAGAGTAAAGAAGTGATGGTAGTCAACACATAGAACCAACTATGACCAAGTAGCAAATTATAATCCAAGGGAATATCAACCACTTCAATGTCGATAGAAACAAATTTTCCCTTTAATTCCATAGAAAAATATTTCAAGAGTCTGTAGGGTTGGAAACCATGTCTGTTAAATGCTTTAAGGATGGTAGGAGACTATTGAAGTCCAGGAGAACCAATGACTCTCCAGCAAGACAAAGACATGACACATATGGAATCTCCTTCATCCAAAAAAGTTTGATGGATTTTCTTCCCACCAACCATATCTTGAATTTGGAATGTCGGGTGGTGTGACAGCCTCAGTTTAAAATAGTCCAAATTAAACACAAACATATTTGACGCCTCTAGATAAACAGCTCCAATGGATGATAACAGGTTTCTAAGTTGACTTGGAAAGTTTTTTAGAACTTCAAGTGTCGACATAGCACAAGATGTGTGCACCAAATATTTAACAGTGTTGTAGTTTTGAGCAGCACGGGAACTTGGATTGAAAATTGACTTTTGAATTGTGCCCTTGGGCGGGACCAAAAGTGAGTCAACAACAAGAATTTTGATTTGAAGAGGGGTGAAGGATGGAGGAGGAGTGGAAGTGAAGGGATTATCGGTAGCACCTCCATTTCCATGATTATCTAGAGGAGTGTCATAAGTCTTATATATGGTCATTAAAATGACTGTCTCCTTACACATAAAGACCTGAGTGACACTTGAGGAAGCATCCCTATGGTGGGAATAACTTGCGTTTCCCCCTTGCAAAGGGGAAGGATTTTGTGCAACCATTTTTTTTTTTGAGTTGGGAAAGGGTCAATTAACACTGCGGGTAGGGAGGTACCCTTCATAAATTTAGCGACTTCTTCACGATGAGGGCATTATTTTGTGTAGTGGTCCTATGTACAAATCATTCAGGGAAGCTTAGCTTTCCCTTTCTGGTTGGGTATCAACAGCTTTTGTACTCTCCTATGTTGGACATGGTGTTATGGTGTTGGCATTAATGTCGAAGAGGGTCAATATGTTCAATGAACCCTTTTGGTTGCTCCATGTAGATCTCCTCTAAAATATCACTGTGACAAAAAGAATTATTCACATCCATCTATTGAAATTCCCATCCTTTGGCTATGGAAATGGCTATAACCAAGTGAATGGAGTCCATCTTTGCTACAGGAGAAAAGGTATTATCATAATCTGTCCTGTGAATATATTGAAATCCTTTTGCAACTAGTCTTGCTTTATACATGTGCACCTGACCATATTATTCTCTCTTGTTCCTATAGACCCATTTGCAACTGACAAGTTTCCTCCCTAGTGAAGTGGAACTAGATCCCAAGTCTGATTCTCTAGGAGTGAGTCATACTCCTCCTGCATGGCTACTTCCCATAAATAATTTCCCATGGACTTAATGTAGGTATGTGGATCAGAAGATTGAACCATATAGAAATGCATGGGCATCATTGGTTCAGAATAGTAAAGTAAATGAGAAGTATCCTCATACTAAGACTGAGTCCTCCTCGAATCCAATGGATTCCGTACAAGGACACTTGTTTCTTGAAGTGTGGATTGTGCTCACTTGGGCATCTGTAGAAGCTCCGGTACTAGATCTTCATCTATATATAATACATTCTCAACTCCATGTATAGAATCCTCTATATCTAAGTCTGAGTGTGTATCATATAAGTGTATGGAATCATCATCTATGATGTCTTGAACTAATGGAAGTACAAGAGTCTTTGCATTTTTCACTGGAGATTCATGCAAAGGACTCTCCTCAAATTAAACAGTGTGCTCAATGATGAATCAGTTTGTAGAGGGATCAATAAACCTATACCCCTTCATATCATCTAGATATCCCACAAAGATGTAAGGTGTTCTATGTGGATCTAATTATTTCCTCTTTTTAAAAGGAATATGGGCCCATGCACGAGATCTAAAGATGCGAAAATTTGTGACATATGGTTTGTCACATGTCCAAGCCTCAAATGGTGTCATGTCCTCAACAGATATATGAGGAGACATGTTATGTATATAAGAATACTATTTAAATGCCTCAACCCAAATCTTGGAAGGAAGATACCTCGCACGCAACATGCAATTGGTCATCTATTTGACAGATTTGTTCTTCCTTTTAGCAAATTCATTCCATTGTGGAGTGTATGGAATTGTATGTTGAAACTGGATACATGCCTCACTACAAATATTATGAACATCTATGTTAATATACTCCCCCCTATTTTTTGTACAGAGGATATTGATCTTTTTCCCAGTATGTGTCTCTACTAGAGCCTTAAAGTCTTTGATATGCTCAAAAACTTCAAAATTTTTCCTTAGAAAATAAACCCAAGTATATCATAAGTAATCATCAATGAATGTAAGGACATACCTTGCTTTGTTTATGGAAGGATATGGAAATGGACCCATGATATCACTATGAACAATCTCCAAGGAAGAGGAGGCTCTCCTTTCCTTCCCATTTTCAAACTTTTCTTCAGGATGTTTTCCAAGAATGCGACCTTCAAAAACCCCTTTAGAAAAGTAAATAGTTGGCAAGCCTTTGACCATTCCTTTCTTGGAAAGTCGTTGCATGTACTTGAAGTTTAAATGACCAAATCTCTCATGTCACACTCTACTACTATCATCACCATGTGTTAGTAGTAAGGAGGAGTCATGGTCAACAAAATTAGTGAATTTAAACAACCTTGATTTGTGATATACCTCACCAATTGCAATAATGGAATTGCCATGCATGTCAAGTACAGAAAAAGAATATGATGTAAATTCAACCTTTTTATCTTTCTGAGTGATCTGATAAACTGAGAGAACATTTATAGAGATATTTGGAACATTTAAAACATTCTCAAAAATTCCATTAGGGATTTCCACTCTCCCCTCTCCTACTACTGCTACTGGAGTATCATCCCCCATGAGAATATGGGGTCTTGAGCATGATCGCAAAGAAGTAAAAAATTCCTCTTTCACTGTCATATGATGTGATGCACCATAATATATAATCCAAATCAAAAGAGGAATTAATTGCAACAATAACATGATGAATACCTTTCTTATATGTAGGATATTCTTTCTTCTTCTTGGCTCCTTATGGAATGAAGTTTCCAAGATTGTTCTATTGAAGTACATGAGCCATAAGATTGATTTGTTTCTTCATGTGTGTGGATTTGTCATGATTTGGTTTATTGTAGTAAGTGCACTTCTTTAACTTCTTCTTATTCTTCTCTTTGGAACCTAAAGAGTCTTTGGAACCTAAATAATCCTTGGAACCTAAAGAATCCTTGAATATTTTGGAATATCCCTCCTTCTTTGGCTCTATTTGTGATTCCCCCTTTCCTTTTTGTTTGGATTATCCTTTTCCATCATGCATGGTGAGTGCATGTGCTTCAAGATCCTTGATTATGCCCATCTAAATGATGTTTTCCTACTAATGTGTGAGAGAATCAACAAATTGATCCATGGTAGGAATCTTCCAATTTTTTCCCATGAGATACCTACCAGAATTGAAAGTGGAAACATAGACAACACATTTTGGTCCTAGTTGGAAAACATTGTTAGAATAAGTTGGTCCACTTGTTTAGACTTATAAATACCACAATATGTTAATCTCAATATCAAATATTTAAAATTAGTAAATAAATCTTGTATATTATCAAAAATTTTAGGATCCAAAGTATTTAACTCTACCTCAAGCATATGACCTCTCATCTGATATTGCTTTCCAAACAGAGTTTCCAGGGTGGTCCAAATCACATTTGGAGTCTTCCATGCAGAAACATGAAACTATAAATCAAACGATATCAATTCAAGAAGAAGTCTTGTGGCCTCCTCCAATTGATTCTCCCATCTGGTCTTCTCAACTATTGATGTAGCTTTTTTTTATGTCCCCATCGTCAAGTTGTATAGTTCTTTCCTTCTGAGTTGGAATTTAGCCTTGGGATTCCAATAAAAATAATTGTATGGTTTGAGGATTACCACCAAATTTGAATATAGAATAGGTGTCATATCCATCTCTCCAACTGTTTCTAAGAAACCCCTAAAAATTACTCTCAATTTGCAAGTGAAAAACTGAGAAATCACTGCAGAAAGGGCACTTTAAGTGGAAAATTTGTATCAGTTTTAGGAGGCGATATTCTGGATTCGTTTTTGGAAAATGGTGAGGAATTTCACCAAACGGTTGAAAACCCACTTGTATAATTGGTCGCTTTACTTCTCATCTGATATGTTTCCTTGGGAAGTTAATATTTTGGGTGAAATCACTACAACAAGAAATGGATTTTAAGAGGTTGTCGCACATGTCCTTCATACACAAAGTGACAAGATCCTAGTTGTCACCCTCTGTAGTGTACTAGGGTGCGATAGGTCCAGGATTGAAATAAGGCTAGGGTGCAACTGTCTCACCTTACAATAGGGAGAGGGTGTGACAACTTCAACTTGTCGCACCTTACAACAGGAAGAGGGTGCGACAACTTCAACTTGTCACACTTTTCGACAAAGAAAGGCTATGACAATGTCTGTTACATGGATTTTTCTCACCGAAAATCCAATTTTCCTTATTCTATGGCTTGTATGGCTTGCTCCAAGTATCGTAAATTTGATACCATATCAATGTTTCATCGGAAGCTTCACAAGAGATCTAGCTAAAGAAAATACAAACAAATATTATCAAGAACAAATGAGAGATTCAATATGGAAGAATGAGAAAATATATTCACACTACTCCAATGAGTTGATCAATCAATGATGATTGATACAATGAATATCAATATGATACAATGAATATCAATATGATAAAATGAATATCAATATGATACAATGAACAAGTAGAATAAACTCATATATAGGGCAGAACATTCCATAATTAAGAAAAGAAATCAAGCAGTTAGCTTTCCTTAGGAATGCATGCATGATTAATAGTGATGTTCTAAATAGAAAGTCTAAAATAGAACTAGTTAGTTAACTCCCACCGAACTAGTGTGTCGAAAATAGAAATTTCTCCAACATATGTGGGATTAGTGAAGCAATAAAATTACCTGACCCATGAGCATAGTTTATATATTTCCTACATTTTTTCTACCTGTATATATCCAACCTCATATTCCCTACAACCCCTATGATCAATCATGCTCATCATCACATGTGGGAGCCAGTACTTCATACTCAAGTCCCCATATATGACCCCACTTACATTATCTTGTTTGTACTATTATTTCATGTAGTAGCACTTCCACTTCCTATGTGGCTCCACCAACCCATAACTTGTATTATCTTTTTCCCAGACCTCATCCATAATTCTTAGAACCATATGTTAAAATTCCTCAACTTCAACCAATCCAAGTGTAATATAATCCTCTTTCTCAAGGGAAATTTTTTTCCTAGGAAAATGTGCCCAACGTTCAAAATACACAAACCAATAATAATAAGTAGGAATATAAGAAGAATAAAAAAGTAAATAACCAAAATTAATGGGTTGGGGGAAATCAACGTGCTTGGACTACTAATGTTTGGGGAAAATCTAATCCCACAAAGCAAAATTAGGCTCTCAATAATCATCCCAAGAAAGGAAATAATCCCAAATTATGAACAAATCATCCTCATTCCTTTTTTGGGGTGTATGGACATTACAAACACAATTTTTCGTCTCTCACCCAAATCCTATTATCTATGGGAATGAATAACTAAATGTGAGTCTTCCAATACCTCACAAGGTCAATTTAGTACTCAACTTTCATTATCACCTACTTCTCAACCCATGGTGTTGCAAAACCCCTTCCCTCCATAACGGTTAGTTACAACACAGTTGGTGAGATGTCACCCTAATAAATCATCTAAATCTAAACCTCCTACAAATGCCTCATTTCAAATAATTTACATGAACTCTATGGGAATTAATATTCAAACTTGGATACATCAATATGGTATTCCACCTAAGATTGATACCTTCTGATAAGGAGAATGACCCACCCCTAACTAATGGGTTGTTATGATCCAACACCTTAAAAATGATAAAAAGACAATGAATGCATTCCACTTTGAGGGGGAAAGCTCATTTTACAATATATCCAATTCATAATACAATATGAGATGAGATAAGATGATCCTAAGACTAGGTATCATTGGTATATATATAGGAGACAAAGCGTACAATTATAATGAAAGGGTGTGATGAAGGGGTTCTAACCTACATAAAAATATAACACAAGAAACGTAATAATTAAATAAGGGGATTAATAAGAGGTTTTATATATAACATGGGGATTTGTCTAGGGATCAACATACCCCTCCCCTTCAAATGAGTGTTTTCCTCAACATTTGACTAACCACGGGTGCTTCTGCAAGAAGAACTCATCTTCCCATGTCATCTCTTCCACTCGTAGATTCTTCTATTTGATGAGGTACTCTGTAATTTCTTGATTTCTTATCTGCTTAATCCTTGTTTCAAGGATTTTTTCTATTTCTAGTATGATTTCCCCTTATTTATTAATCTTTGGTAAAATATTTTGGACTAGGATCTTGTTGTTGATGACCTTCTTTAATCAAGAAACATGGAAGACCATATGTACATGTGAATATGGAGGTAACTCCAATTTTTAAGCCATACTTCCAATTCTTTGCAAAACCTTAAAGGGGCCATAATATTTGGGTGCTATTTTATTTTCCTTATTTTGTTTCTTGAGGGACATATATTTATATAGTTGTAGCCTCATAAATACCCAATCCCTCACTTCAAAATCCCTTTCACTGTGATGTTGATCGGCTTGTTGTTTCATCCTATTTTGTGTCATAACTAAGTTTTCCTTCAATAGTTTTAGAACCTCTTGTTGGTTCCCTATGTGGTCCTTCACTGCTTGAGCCTTTGTATTTCCTTTCAAGGGTGATGTAATGGATGGAGCATTATATCCATATAGTGCCAAAAATGGCAACATTTTTTATGAAGTATGGAAGCATGGGTTGTACCACCATTCTGCCAAGGGAAACCACTTGACCCATTGTGTTTGTTTATCATATGCAAAGAAACGAAGATTTCCTTCTAGAAATTTATTCACAATCTCAATTTGTCCATCAGATTGAGGATGGTAAGATGAGTTTTGAGCTAATTGAGTACCCAAACAAGAAAATAATTCAGTCCAAAAATTTCCAGTGAAAATTAGATCTCTATCACTTACAATAATCTTGGGGACTCCATGTAGCTTTTGAACTATTTCCATGAATGGTGTGGCTACTGTACTTTCTTTAAAAGGATGAGAAAGAGAGAAAAATGGGAACACTTTATCAATATATCCACTATTACCATGATGACATTATTTCCTTCGTATTTGGGTAAACCTATAATCAAATCCATTGAATCTTATTCCCCACATTGACTTGGTATAGCTAATGGTTGTAGGAGATTTGGCATATTGATTGTATCTCCCTTATTTTGTTGGCAGACCAAACATTTAGACACAAAATTTTGAACATCAGTTTTAATACCTTCCCAGAAAAAATCATTCTTAATCATGTGGTACATTTTCAAGAATCCCAAATGTCCTCCTATAGGAGAACCATGCAATTCCAGAAGGACCCTATGTTTTAGTTGGGAATTCTTACATAAATATAGGTGATCATGATACCATAGAAAATCATTCTTCCATACAAAATTATCTAATAAACTCGGGTCCTCTTGTAGTTGTTGAATGATATTGCATACCTATTGATCTTACTTCCATTCTATCATTTCTTCTTCCACCCAATCAGATTGTGGAATAGAAATAGCACATAGTGAACCTTCTATTTCTTCTTCTTTCCTTGAAATGGAATCTACCACAAAATTATGTTTTCCTTTTTTGTAGATAATTTCAAAGTCATAACCTAACATCTTTGTAACCCATTTTTGTTGTTCTTATGAATATAACCATTTCTCCAAGAAGCACTTCAATCTATCATGGTCTGTTTTTACTTTTAAGTGTCTTCCTATTAGGTAATGGTGACATTTATTAATTGCATGTAGTATGGCAAACATTTATTTTTTATAAACAAGTTTGACTAAGTTTTTTCCTTTAAGTTGGTTTCTTTCAAAGGAAAGGAGTCTTCCTTATTGCATTAAAATTGCACCATTTCCATATCCTGAGGCATCACACTCCACAATAAATGTTTTTGTAAAGTCAAGTGTGGCCAAGAAGGGAGTTGTACACATATCCTCCTTAAGTTTTTCAAAATCTTTGGTTGCTTCTTCAGTCGAATAAAATGCCTCCTTATTTAATAATGTTGTTAGAGGTGTTATTATTTGACCATAGTTCTTGACAAACTTGCGGTAATATCTTGCCAATCCTAAGAATACTCTAAGTTTCTTCAACGTTTTGGAAATTTTCCATTCCCTCATAGATTTAATTTCGTTAGGGTCCACTTTTACAAATTCATGAGATACAATATGACCCAAATATTTCACATATTGAACCCAAAAGGCACACTTGGAAGGATTTTCATAAAATTATTTTTATTCCAGTAGTTTTAATACTCTATCAACATGTTGTACATGTTATTCCCAAGATTTGTTGTAGATATTTATATCATTAAATATACCAAAACAAATTTTCTAAGGAAGAGATTGAAAAAGGAATTCATCAAGCTTTGAAATGTTGAGGGTGAATTAGTAAGTCCAAATCCCATAACCAAAAACTCTTAATGACCTTCATGTGTTATAAAAGTTGTTTAAGGAATGTCTTCCTGCCTTATTCTAATTTGATGATATCCTGAATGAATATCCAAAATAGTAAGGAAATTGTATCCATGCAACTCATCTAATAATTCATCAATGACAGGGATAGGAAACTTATATTTGATGGTCATTTTGTCGAGTTGTATATAATCTAGACACATATGCCATGAACCATCATTTTTTGTAACCATAACCACTGGTGACAAGAAAGAACCTTGGCTAGGTTGAATGATGCCATCCTCTAACATTTCTTGGACCATAGGCTCAATCTCACTCTTCTGTGCATATGGATACTTGATATGGCATGGTAAATAAACTTGATATGGATAATTCTTTTGATCGTGTTGGTCACTCTTTTATTTTCCAGGTTCTCATAAAATTTTGGTTCAGTGAGGACTTCATTAAATAGATTAACTCATGTATTGGAGCTCCTTGGGTAGCACCACTTGTTAATGGTCGTCCGACAAAAAATGTTCAAAGTAGTAGAGGTTGTTCCAAGGCTGCCCCCTTTCTCCAATGCTCTTCATCATCATTGCATATTCCTTGAGTTGTAATCTTGAACATGAACGAGAGATTAGGAATATGTTTGGTCTTCAAATGGTTTAAGGAGACAAATTGAAAAATTCCTCAATCATTCATAATTTACAGATGATACCTTACTTCTATAGGGGGACTCAATCATTATTGTGTCAAGTTTTAAGCAGGTTTTATACACCTTTCTTGATGCCTCTGAAGGAGTAGTCAATCATCATAAATGCCAAATTATGGAATGGAACACTTTTGATAAGGAAATGCATTCCAAATCTAGAATTTTTCAATTCCCTTTTGTTAATGATTGGACTTCATCTCATTATTTGGGTATTCCTTTATACCTTAATTTCCTGACCACCCATGATTGTATGCATATTATTGAAAAACTCAACCTGAAATTCACACAATGGGGTTCAAATTGGCTCAACCTGGTTCGACAAATCATTCTCATAAAAGTAGTCTTCTCAACCTTACTTCTTTATCAATATTATTCTTTGTTGGCTCCAAAAGTCATTTCTAGTCAAATCTCTGCAAAAGTTAGACATTTTTTGTGGCAAGGAGGGAAAACTGTTGGGAAAACATTTCATTTGGTCAATTGGTAGCAAGCTAGGCATTCCCAAATTAGAGAAGGGATGGGGATCAAAGATTCATAGCTCATATCACCCGGGGGTAGCTCAATTGGATTGTTTCGTGATATGAAGTGTTATGTTCGATGAGGTTCTGAGTTCAAATCCCCCCGACTTACCCATGTCTACAGAAGGGGCATACGTATGGAACCTGGAGGTTATAGTGGTAGCAGTCGGAATCGACCCCGTGTCATGCGAGTATGAGACCGGCCCAATTGTTGATTCCACCAGATACAAAAAAAAAAGATTCATAACTCATGAATATTGCAATGGGAGAAAGACTTGTATGGAGGCTTATTTCAGGGGATATTCTTTGGTGGAAACATGTGATTTTGAAGAAATATTTTTGGGATTGAAGAGCTAGATGTTTGGATTGACCTCCCCGAGTATCCAAAGGATATCCAATCTTTCATCTCCTTCTATCAGTACTCCCTATTTTAAGTAATCATCTCAAATGGATACTAGGAAATGGTAAATTGATCAACATCTAGGAGGATCCCATTTTGGGGAAGGAATGTCTCTCTCTTCATGTGGACCTCGCTCCTCTTCGATACTGGATGCAAGAGCAAGGAATTACAAGTTTTTTTTTATATATCTTCATGGGACACTTCATCGGGGTGATGGATTGCATGGAAATTAGATTCCCCCCCCCCCCTCATTTGGTTGCACTATATTCCCTTCTACTTAGTGTGTTGAAGGGATGTGCTCCTTGAAACCTAGACAATAAGGATTCATGAGGATGGGGGTGTTCCCAATTCTCAGTCAAGAAAAGATTTTGTATGTTGCAGGAGAATTCATGTTCCTTCCCTCACTCGGCCCTATGGGGGGAGGTTTGGAATTCTAATGGGTTACCCAAGGTAAATTATTTTATCTTGATCCTGGAACATGGGAATATTATCACAAATGAAAATCTCAAAAAATAGGCATAACCAGACCATCAAGATGTTCTTTATGTCAATAGGATGAGGAGTCGATACATTATCTTTTTATGTCTTGTGAATACACTCACCCTGTATGGGAATTTTCCCTTGGGGATCTACTTTATCTCACAGATTGGCCCACTGTTTGAAAAACAAAATTCACTCAATGGAGGTGGAAGTACAGGGGAAGTTTTAATTTCAAACCTCACTTCAAACGTATTTGGATGGAATTTCCAAGATATATGAGTTGGATTCTATGGCTTGTAAGAAACAATAAATCCTTCCAAGATGATATTTTCCCTCCTCGATAGACGAAATTCAAATCCATATGTCTTTGTGAAAAGTATTTTTAGCCATATATGCATTGAAGAGACCAATCCTTAGATCCATATGAGGAACTATGGGTAAACTAGTTTAAAATTTCCACTGCCCATATTTCTTCAGTAGGAAAATCGATTCCCCCTCGTGAGTGGGATATTAGAAAAAAGGAGACAGAATTCAAGGAGTGGTTGATTAAGTAGGAGGTCCACTTTCTCTTTTTGATGGAGCCTCTCAAAATAATCCTGGGGCGGTAGATGCAATTGGTATTCTTCATGATCTTGGAGGAAATAGAATAGGCTACTAGGATTTGGGATTATGTGTGGCTTCCAACAACATCGTAGAATCCTATTCCCTATATGAAGGAATGTGTATAGTTAAAGAGAGAAATATTTTCAACTAATGGTGCTTGGATACTACATGATGGTATTCTGAGCAATCCATAAGAGGATCCCATCAAATAAAAATTTGGTTAATGGCATTATCTCTCACATTTTTTCTTTACTCAATATATTTCATGAAATGAAGATCTATCACATTAACAGGGACCTCAATCCCTTAGCGAACCATTGGGAAAGAGTTGGTTCAAGGTTGAATTATGGAGAAATCAATTTAAATGGGTTTAGAGGGTCGTTTCAATCACTTATTCATTCCCTCTCTCCAAAGTGTGGATAGATGGCTTTGGTGTGTCTCATTGGTCCTTGTGCTCTCCCTCCCACACACTTGTGCATTTATTTCTCCTGTGTGAGAATTAATTTGCGCTTGAGTATCGTCGATTTTTTATGACTCTTTCCAAATTCAGTCATGGATTATTCTATGTTGGTTTCCCATAGGTTTTCCATCCCTAGTCATGTTTGGAGCTTGGGTTGTTGCTTCAGTTAATAGATGTGTGTGAATGGGTGTGTTAGACATTAAGGGAGCTGGTGGATTATTATTTGGTTTCGTGTGTAGATGAAAGGGTCCTTTCTCTATTGGCCCTATTCAATTGGGTTCTTAGGTTCTTTGGTTTCATGATGAATGGTATAGCACAATTTTGATGCATGAATAGGTCCAAGGATCGTCATATGGTAGCATATTGTTCATCTTGCAGAGAAGATAGGGGGAGACATACCCTTAGGGGGGGTCATTCTTCTTCCCATGATTCTAG
>JZKD02S1985770.1:49299-61964 GCA_000966675.3 Picea glauca
TGGAAACAAGTGACGTCCCAGTTGTCACCACACCACAAGTAGAATCAACTGACTCTCTAGAACCTTTTCGAATTACCAATACTAGAGAGGACTATCGCATTCGTCGTGATGAAAAACCTTTTGTGTGATTAAATTCCTCTGAAGAAGCAGTTGTTACATCTTCTGAATCAATCATTGGGCCCTCTCCCGGTGTAGTAGGCCAAGATCCTTTTTGGTCAGGTGATTTCCAACGAGTCCTTTTTGGTACTGAGTCACCTACTGTCTACGAAATCAACCCTCTAGTGTTTTCTGAGACAAAAACTACACCAGTGAATACTACTTATCAATTTGTTCTCCCTCCCGAGATGGCCCATCTCGCGAATACTATGAGTGTCCAAATCGTAATTACTACAGCTAGTCTTGCTCCTATCAATACCCAGCGAATGCCTGATGTCAACCCGACACTACCACCCGATTACCATGCGTTGAATGCTTTATTGAATGCTTCCAATTCAACACCTCCGTAAACCCCAGCCGGTTCTCCAGGTGGCCCTCCTTTTCCTGGGCATCCTATTCCTAGTTTTATCCCGACACTCCCTCCATTTCCTTCTGGAAATCCTAATCCTAGTGGCACTATACCATCCATTACACCAAACTTGCAGATTCCCGTTGGTGGACAAGGTGGTACGATTCAATTTCCTCTTACTGGTCACAAACCAATTACTACACAACCTTTGGTTGGCACACAACCTACGATAGGGGGACCAACCTCACCTTTTGGACAAAATATACCTCCTGAATTGGCCCAGTATTGGAATCAGCTTCTACAAAAATTTCCTCAAAATGCTGGGGGGTAGCAAACTGTCCCTACTATAGGCCAACCATATCTAGGTATACCTAATCCTATTTGGGGTCCGAGTCACAATACTCAAACTCAGGTCCCTACTCAAACTCAAGGTTACCATCCTTGGAATTACTATCCTCTCCAACCACCACTGAATCAGACAGGGTCTTCCCACTATGGGCAGACTTCATACGGTCCTACTGGTTTGTCGACAGGGCTTCCACCCCAAAGTCACGAGTACCTGCAGGTGAATAGACAGTTACCTTTTCTTGCTACTTTGGATTTGCCAGATTTATCTAGGATTTTAAATGATCCTATTCGTCACTCTCCTCAATGGCCCGTTATTCCAGCCAAGTTGCCATCGAACATTCCTAAATTCGATGGCAAGGTGGGATACTATTGCCAACAATTCTTTTGAGGCTTTGAAATTGTCCCTCACGAGAACTCTGCTTCTCTTTCCTCTTGATTATAGTCGTGATTACTTTCTCTATCTTGCTGCCTCTGAGTATACCATTGGCATGGTTCTCGTTCAAGAGGATGATGCACATGATGAACATGTTATTTATTACTTGAGTCGACGTCTCACATCAACTGAAATCAAGTATCAACATGTTGAAAAATTGGCTTTGGCTGCTGTTCAAGCTGTTCAACGCTTTCGACATTATCTTCTCTCAAGGAAAACTATAGTGATTTCTCATTGCAACCTTATGCAACACATTTTGACACATCAGTTGCTAGGGGGCAAGTACTCCAAATGGATTGTCATACTCCAGGAGTTTGAATTGGAATTCGATAGCGCCACGTCTAAGAAATCCTTAGTTTTTGCTGAGTTAATATGCGATTTTCCTCACTCTGCTACGGAAAATGTAGTAGTAGATTCATTGCCTAATGAATCTCTTTTCCTTATCAGCACTAACGATCTTTGGTATGGAGATATTATTATATATCTCCAAACCCAGACTTTATGGCCTGCTTTGTCTAGTACTGAACGACGTTGTGTCCATTATCAAGCTCATCAGTACATTATCCTTGGAGATACTCTTTACCGTCGAGGAATTGACTCTGTTTTTCGACATTGTTTGACTTTTGACGAAGCCAAGAAAGCTCTGAATGACTGCCATTCTGGAGCATGTGGTGGTCATATGTCTGGGTATGCTACTGCCCAGAAGATCTTACGCGCAGGGTATTTTTGGCCTACCTTGTTCAACGACTGTATTACTTCCATTCAGAAGTGTCATGCCTGCCAGACCTATAATCAGAAAATTCGGTCGCATCTTGCTCCTCTTCATCCTGTGGTCTCAGTTGGTCTTTTTTCAAAATGGGGTATTGATTTCATGACATGTCACCCTCACTCGGCTGGGGGGCATAGTTACAACATTGTAGCTGTTGATTACTTTACAAAATGGGCCGAGGCGATGCCAACATTCGATAATACTGGAAAGACTGCAACATTGTTTCTTTTTAACCATGTCATAGCTCATTTTGGTGTTCCCCAAGCTATCATTTCTGATCATGGTAGTCATTTTAGAAATTTTATGATGTCTGAACTTATGGAAAAGTTGGGTCTTTGTCATGATAACTCAACACCCTATTATCCACAAGCTAATGGCCAGGTCGAAGCAATCAACAAAGTTCTTATAACTATGCTTCGACAGATGATAGGCATTCAGAAAACAAGCTAGCACACGATGTTGTTTTTGACATTGTGGGCATATCGGATATCTGTCAAATCCGCTACTGGGTTTACACCTTTTCAATTAGTCTATGGTGTGGAAGACATTCTTCCTATAGAATATGAGATACCTTCTCTGAAGCTAGTTGTCGAACTCTTACCCAATACTTCTGTTGAAGAAGAATGTTTGTTGTATCAGATGCGATTAGATGAGACTCGACGTGATGCCACTCTAGTAATAGAAGCCCAAAAGAAACGCGTCAAGGCACAGTATGACAAGCATGTCAAGCCTCGTGTTTTCTCTGAAGGTGATCTTGTTCTTCTCTATGAACAGGATCGAGATGTCTTAGGAGCTGGGAAATTTGAACCAATGTGGCATGGTCCTTACATTGTTTGCTGAGTTTTGGAAAAAGGAGCATATGAGATGGTTGATTACGATGGTATACCTTTGAGTGAACCCAGGAATGGGTTGTACTTGAAGAAGTACTATGCATAAGTCATTTGTGCACAAGTACTTGTATTTTATGTGTCATACTTTGTGTGTGTTACTTTAGTTTGCTTTTGACGTTATCTAGTATCTGCCCTTATGTGACGTTGCGTTTGATTGCCAGATGTCGGAGTCTTCGCTACCCTATATTGGCTTCACTGATGGTGCTAGCCATAGTACTCAGAACCTAGCTTCCATTGCATGGGCAATCTATGCCCCAACAAACGAACTTATATCTTTACGAGGTGTATATCTTGGCTGTCCAACCAACAACATCACAGAGTATAGTGTCGTTATTGAATTATTGGTTGATGCTATCTCACTCGGAATCCTTCATTTGGTTGTACAAATTGACTCGCAGTTTGTAGTACTACAGCTAAGTAATATCTACTCTATTCGAAGTCCTACTTTCTTACCAGTGTATTTGCGAATTCGCCTCTTGGAATGATATTTTGATCACATTGAATATCAGCATATTCCTAGATGTCTTAATACATTAACAGATGCATTAGCTAATTATGTATTGGACAGGAAGGTTCGCAGGCTGCATTAATCCAGGGTATGAGAAGTTCACAATGTGCCTAACTGTTAGGGTGCGAACTCTTTAAAAAGAAGGGAAAAAGATGAATTCTCAAACCTTCTAGAAGGGAATATTCTAGAAGGATGAGATGGAATTCAAATGGTTATCTAAGTACTGGCTTTCCTGATATTTTGGGATCATTCCTATCCAAGTAACTAATTCATTATCTCTTATATATTGAGGGGATTCTCATGGAAAAGGTTAGAATCAAACTAGCAAGAGATTTATTGGAGAATTAGTGGAAGATTGTGTGAAGGAGTGATGCTACAACAGTTAAGAACTCCAGCAAGGTTACCAAAAGTGGTTGATCTTCTTCATGCAAGTGAGCAAGTGTGTGTGTCAGAGCTAAGGGCCATCGAAAGGAGGTTTGCAATATCAAGGCTTAGGTTGTAATCTTTTCTTTCCATCAATATAATATAGTAATATGTCCCTTTCCCATAAAGCTAATGTCACTTTATTGTATAACTCCTTGATCATATACATAGATTAACTGTTGAATATATTGAGTTGTCTTCACTTCCATTGGTTTGTATTGTTGTGGTCTTGATAGCACAAGATCATTGGAGTTAAGATAGAACAACAAAGACCCAAGGAAGCGATCATAAGGTATGTTCATGATTCTTGCCTCCTAGTTCATTCAATAGTTGAAATCTAGGGAAAGAGTATTATTCTCTCTTTCTTTGTTCTAGATCCAGGTGGATCTAGGGAGATCATTTTTTGTCCGCACTTACGGATTTATCCAATAACAAAATTGGTGACTCCACTGGGGACAGTTACCTTTTCTTGCTACTTTGAATTTGCCAGATTTATCTAATATTTTAAATGATCCTATTCGTCACTCTCCTCAATGGCCCGTTATTCCAGCCAAGTTGCCATCGGACATTCCTAAATTCGATGGCAAGGTGGGAGAGGACCCAAATAATAATGTTATGAATTTTCACTTATGGTGTTCATCCAACTCGTTGATGGATGACTCCATTCGTCTACATATTTTTCAATGAACCCTTACCGGTTCTGCTGCGAAGTGGTATATTGAATTGCCACGAGGTTTCTTTTCTGATTTCAACACCCTAGCTATGGCTTTTCTTACACATTATCAGTTACCGATCTGTTATGATACTAGGACTGAGATCTTGACTTCCTTCAAAAAGACTAAAGGCACTCATATATCGGATCATATCCATGAGTGGCGAAGGAGACGACGTCTCATTAAACTTGAACTCCTTGATCAGTTACTGGCATAATGATTTACGAAATCTTTCGTGAATGAAATTGGTAAAGACATTGCCATGGGTGGTGTTGTTATGGAGGAGTAGGCTATAAGTCGTGCTCAATATCTCAATCTCGTTTATTCACAAATGGGAACACTTTACGATTTTCTACCTGAATTACCTCGTCCTGGTACTTCCAGCACTTCAACTACTCCAGCTGCCTCGCATGCAGCTGACGGTGTGATTGGTACTGCTCATGTCCATTCAAATTCTATTTCAAGTACAAACCCTAAATCTACATCTTTTAATGTTCAAAGTGCTCTGTCTCCTTCCACTTCCACCGGTAAAACTTCTGAAGTGAATGTTGTTCAATCTACACCGAGCGATAAAAATAAATCAAAGAAAGGGAGAGGCAAGAATAAGGAGGGTAAAAATAATCAAACTGAGAAAACTAAAGCTCCTCCTGTTGAAGATCGGGATAAGCACAAGCCACGATATCCTTTCCTTATCTGTGGTGATGATCACTACATGAAGGATTGTCCACGACGTGCCGAGGTTACTAATTTCCTTCAAGGAACACCGAAACCCTCTACGCCGGTAGTCTTGTCCCAACCCTTCCTGTCTCAACAACAGGCTCAGTTGGTGATCCATGACCAACCATCTACTTCTACGACATCATATGTTTTGATGTGTACCGGTGATTCTAAGAAAAATAACGTTGCACTCACGACTCGAGCCAAAGACTATACTCCATCTAAGGAGAAGATTGAGGATTTACCTTCTGCTTTGGTACAGCCCTCTCCACCGACTCCACCTACGAACAGTCCTCTTCATCTCGAACGACCGAGCCTTGATACAGTTCTGTGCCCACCCCCAAAAGGTGTCATTAAGAAATCAGATTTCAATCCTCATGCTCGTGCGGCCTAGAACTATAGCATTGTCAAAGATCTGGCCCAAGCACCTTCAGCGATGTCTTCCCTTGAAGTCCTTCAGTCTTGTCCTGCACAACGGAGGGCTCTGTTGAAAGCTATAGGTGGAATTGACCCTACAGATTCAAATTTAATAGTCTTTGACTTGGAAGATCATATTCCAAGGTTACCCCCTCAGCTTGCATTTCAGATACAAGTTGTTGTCGCTGACAAGAATATTTGTCGAACTGTTATCGATGAGGGTACCTCTACGTGCGTAATGTCTTTTGCTTGTTGGAAATCCATTGGCTCTCCTCCTTTAAATGAATCAAAAAATACTTTGAAAGCCTTCAATGGATCTAGTTTTAAACCTTACGGTGTTCTTCCATCGTTTCCTGTTACTCTAGAAGGCAAGACAGTCCAAGTTGAAGTGGAAGTTTTCGATGCTCCCCTTGATTATAATCTTCTACTTGGTCATAGCTGGATAGATTCTATGCGCGTTGTTATGTCAACACTTTTTCATGTCGTACAATTTCCTCATCAGGAAAAGGTTTTTACGGTTGATCAACTTGCCTTCTTTAATTATGATACTCATATTGGCAACGTGCCGTTTATAGCTAAAACCCCACCGGGTTACGAGAATGTCAGTGTAGGCCTTTTAAAAGACTCTTCTTTAATGGGTACTTTCCCCATTCTACCACCACCCGATGTTCCACACCCGTTAGTTGCTTCTATAAACATGATCTTCTCCATACCTCATGAACTTCCTATGTCTTCCGACCCTTGGATAGTCCCTGGCCCTGGAGATCGCACTCGTTTTGGCGACGTCATGTCGTTAAGTCCGGTTGAGTCTGCTTATCACGCCATTCAATCGGAAACACCTTCTACACCCTCTCTTGATGAGTTGTCTCCCGATCCTTTCCATGTCATCTTTCCCACTGACGAGATGATCATGTCCATCATGGAGGAAACTTCTTGGGATGATGGGCATCATCGTTCCATACTGTTTCTGGAAAAACACACTCTCGAGAACTACCAATGGATTTCGACTCCGTCGACTGTTGTTGTCATATAGACCATTCCCGGATCTGCACATGATGTGTTTGTCGAAGGGAACCTCAGTAATATTTTTCCCATGATTCCCATTGATATATCCGTTAAACCTGGGATAGTTGAAAATGTTCATATTGGAGCTTCGTGTTCTCCGAATGAAATTGTCACCTATACATCTATGTTCAAAGAATTTCGTGACATCTTCGCCTGGAGCTATGAAGAGATACCAGGTATCGACCCTGCTATTGTTGTACATGAGATAAAGACATACCACGGAGCTAAACCAGTTCGACAATGCCTTCATCTGGTCCACCCACGTAAAGCAGCGTCTATTAAGCTTGAGGTTGAAAAACTTCTCAAAGCCGATTTTATTTATCTAGTGGCTCTGACAGAATGGGTTTCTAACCCTGTACCGATTGATAAGAAAGGTGGTAGTATACATGTATGTGTTGATTATAGGGATATTAACAAAGCCTGTCCAAAAAACAACTTTCCAACCCCTTTCGTCGACCAGATTGTCGATGACTGTGCCGGAAGTGAAATCTTTTCTCTCATGGATGGTTTCTCCGGCTATAATCAAATTAACATCGCTCTTGAGGACCAACATAAAACTACTTTTATTTTTCCTTGGGGTACTTTCGCTTATAGGAAACTTCCCTTCGGTCTTAAGAATGCTGGCACAACATTTCAACGTGCTATGTCTTATGCTTTTCATGATATAAAGCATATCATTCAACCTTATTTGGACGATTTACTAGCTCATTCTTTACACCGATTCGATCACCCCACTCATCTCTGAGCCATTTTCATTCGTTGTCGGTTCTATCGCATTCGTTTAAATCCTCATAAATGCTTTTTTTACATAGAATCTGGCTGTCTTCTAGGTTTCATTGTTTCATGTCAAGGGATCCGGGTAGATCCTCTTAAGGTTGAGGTGATTCTTAATCTCCCTCCTCCTTCTACACTACGCCAGTTGCAAAGTTTGCAGGGGAAAGCATACTTTCTTCATCGTTTCATCCCTAATTACGCTGAGATTACTCGTGGTTTTACACGGCTACTAAAGAAAGATTCAGAGTTTGTCTGGGATACTGTTGCCAACAATGCTTTTGAGGCTTTGAAATTGTCCCTCAAGAGAGCTCTGCTTCTCTTTCCTCCTGATTATAGTCGTGATTACTTTCTTTATCTTGCTGCCTCCGAGTATACCATTGGCATGGTTCTCATTCAAGAAGATGATGTACATGATGAACATGTTATTTATTACTTGAGTCAACGTCTCACATCAACTGAAATCAAGTATCAACATGTTGAAAAACTAGCTTTGGCTGCTGTTCAAATTGTTCAACACTTTCGACATTATATTCTCTCAAGGAAAACTACAGTGATTTATCATTGCAACCCTATGCAACACATTTTGACACGTCAGTTGCTAGGGGGAAAGTACTCCAAATGGATTGTCATACTCCAGGAGTTTGACTTGGAATTCGATCGTGCCACGTCTAAGAAATCCTTAGTTTTTGTTGAGTTAATATGCGATTTTCCTCACTCTGCTACGGAAAATGTAGCAGTAGATTCATTGCCCGATGAATCTCTTTTCATTATCAGCACTGATGATCTTTGGTATGGAGACATTATTATATATCTCCAAACCTAGACTTTCTGGCCTGCTTTGTCTAGTACTAAACGACTTCGTGTCCGTTATCAAGCTCGTCAGTACATTATCCTTGGAGATACTCTTTACCGTCGAGGAATTGACTCTGTTTTTTGACATTGTTTGACTTTTGATGAAGCCGAGAAAGCTCTGAATGACTGCCATTCTGGAGCATGTGGTGGTCATATGTCTGGGTATGCTACTGCCCAGAAGATCTTACGCGCAGGGTATTTTTGGCCTTCCTTGTTCAACGACTGTATTACTGCCATTCAGAAGTGCCATGCCTATCAGACCTACAATCAGAAAATTCGATCGCATCCTGCCCCTCTTCATCCTGTGGTCTCAGTTGGTCCTTTTGCAAAATGGGGCATTGATTTCATGACATGTCACCCTCACTCGGCCGGGGGGCATGGTTACATCATTGTAGCTGTTGATTACTTTACAAAATGGGTTGAGGCGATGCCAAAATTCGATAATATAGGGAAAGACTGCAGCGTTGTTTCTTTTTAACCATGTCATAGCTCATTTTGGTGTTCCCCAAGCTATCATTACTGATCACGGTAGTCATTTTATAAATTTTATGATGTCTGAACTTATAGAAAAGTTGGGTCTTCGTCATGATAACTCAACACCCTATTATCCGCAAGCTAATGGCCAGGTCAAAGCAATCAACAAATTTCTTATAACTATGCTTCGATAGATGATAGGCATTCATAAAACAAGCTGGCACACGATGTTGTTTTCGACATTATGGGCATATCGGACATCTGTCAAATCCGATACTGGGTTTACGCCTTTTCGATTAGTCTATGGTGTGGAAGCCATTCTTCCTATAGAATGTGAGATACCTTCTCTGAATTTAGCTGTCGAACTCTTGCCCAATACTTATGCTGAAGAAGAACGTCTGTTGTATCAGATGCGATTAGACGAAACTCGACATGATGCCACTCTAGTAATAGAAGCCCAGAAGAAATGCGTCAAGGCACAGTATGACAAGCATGTCAAGCCTCACATTTTCTCTGAAGGTGATCTTGTTCTTCTCTATGAATAGGATCGAGATGTCTTAGGAGCTGGGAAATTTGAACCAATGTTATGTGGTCCTTACATTGTTCACCGAGTTTTGGAAAAAGGAGGATATGAGCTGGTTGATTACGATGTTATACCTTTGAGTGAACCTAGGAATGGGTTGTACTTGAAGAAGTACTATGCATAAGTCATATGTGCACAAGTACTTGTATTTTATGTATCATACTTTGTGTGTGTTACTTTAGTTTGCTTTTGACGTTATCTGGTATCTGCCCTTATGTGACATTGTGTTTGATTGCCATATGTCGGAGTCTTCGCTACCCTATATTGGCTTCATTGATGGTGCTAGCCGTAGTACTCAGAACTTAGCTTCCACTGCATGGGAAATCTATGCCCCAACAAACGAACTTATATCTTTACGAGGTGTATGTCTTGGCCGTACAACCAACAACATCGCAAAGTATAGCGCCGTTATTGAATTATTGGTTGATGCTATCTCACTTAGAAACTGTCATTTGGTTGTACGACTTGACTCGCAGCTTGTAGTACTACAACTAAGTAATATCTACTCTATTCGAAGTCCTACTTTGTTACGTGTGTATTTGTGAATTCCCCTCTTGGAACGATATTTTGATCACATTGAATATCAGCATATTCCTATATGTCTTAATACATTAATAGATGCATTAGATAATTATGTATTGGACAGACATTTAAACCATTTATAAATCAAACACATTACAATTCACACAATGTAAAGTAAACCGGTGGAAGCAATCTGTATATATAACGATCAAAAGAGTTTGTTTTTTACAAAAAGTTTGTCCGAAGACCAAAATATCAAAAATTGAATCTTATAGCTTCTACATAGTGACTTCATGGATGACGTTCATAGTAACACACAACTTCCCTAGCAACCCTGCGGAGAAGTCGACCCATAGCTGCTGATACCCCTACAGTGTGACGTTGATTGCGTCGTGGAACCTCTTCCAGAGTCATATCTGGAATGTCTACTGTTAGGCCCTCTAAATTCTGTTCCACTACCTGGTAATCTTCAGCATACTGTGGTGCTACTGCTACTACTTCTCCTCATCGCTGGATAGGAGAGGTGCCAGGAGGTCTATACAGTCCAACATCTGTGTTATCAACAAACATTTTGTGTTAGTCTTCGAATAAATCTATAAAACAAAAACATTTAAATATGATAAAAAATTCAAAAACTTTTAAAAAGAGAAAATGTGTGTACTTCTTACCGAGGTCTCCCCACTGAGCGTCCTCAGGTAGTGCTAAATCTGGATCTCCTCGGAAATCCAACCCAGCATACGTGTAGTCATCGACCATCAACATCTGGTTTCGAAGCCAGTCAAAGAAAATATCGTCATACTTGATGATTGGTCCTACCACATGCCGGGCCATGAGCCGACACCATCTGAGAATCCTTGGATCCCTAGGATCTGATAGGTTCCACTCAACCTGTAGTCTAAATACAGGGACCCTCTCGAGGAAGAAGGACACTAACAAAGATCCATAACCAAATTGTTTCAATTCTCCCCGCCTGCATTTGGTTAATTTCCTTTTGATACTTCGAAGCACAGCATCCGCCCAGTTGAATACTCGGGACTTAGTACACTCGATGGCGTACTGGAAGTAGCTCTGTAATGCCATATGAGGAGATGAACTCCTGGCCATCTGAGCTATAGTAAAAAGGATCGTGCGGAGGGTCAAGTCTTGTACCCCCCAGATAGCCACTTTTCCCTTTTTCCTCTCAGCCTCAGGTACACAGTATTGATTGCAGTATTCACCCATCTTTAATCCACCGCCTCTACTATCGGTCAGACTAACATAATACCCACGCCTGGATAATCCATTCAAGAAGTATATGTATTCAATGTCAATGGATAATGTGTGAGCTCCTACATTGAAAACTTGTTGGTCTGGGTCCCACATACGGACTAGATACTCCAGTAATCTGACTTGGGTCTCATGCCCGGGATGCGAAAGTATTTTAAGAGCCCACAATCTCTCAATGTCGCTATGGTGGGAGGATGATTCTCAGAATTTCCATTATCCTCTTCATGTTCTCGTTCTCGCCACTCAAGCACCATGTTTGTGGCTATTTATCTGCATAAGGAACATACAAGGAGGATTAATGATTTTATTCATGATATGGATCTTTTTCATTGGCTAAATATTTAAAAAAAAAATTGAGTTCTGCGCTGCTCACAGGTGCCTTATTCTACATAGTGCGAACACCTCATAGGTGGCTCAAGGCTCACCTGCGAGAACACATCATTCTCGCAGGTCCCGTATGGGATGCCTGCGAGAATAATTATGTGCATGTAGGGTTCAAAAAGCCATTTAAAAATGAAAAACTAACCAATGAAATAAAAAATTTAAACCATGAAAAGGTCAAGAATGAAGAGCTTACCGTAATGCTGCAGATGGCTCGTCAAATGATCTCTTATAACTCCCGGAAATCAACGTCGAATTTAGAGGGTAAAAAAGGGGGTTTTGGAACTCAATAGTGAAAATGTGAAATGATATGGTAAAAATGTGTATTTACTCATTTAATTTACTTTTTACTATGCCATTTTTGGGTTTTTATGTTTATCTATTGTTTAAACCTAATTACTAATATAAAAATGAGTGTAATGACTTATAGGTGTGAAACATTGATGATTACAAACAAGGATATGGACATGTTTTTCTCCATTATGGTGCGATTTTAATTGTTTTTTATGGTTTTTACATAAAACCTCGAGCGTCTTTTTGTCCATTCTTGCGCTCGTGAAAAACATAAGAACGTGATCAAGCATAGTTTTATCACTTTTTTGGTCTCACCAAGGTTATACGAAAAATGAACCCCCCTGGAGTTCTCTTTAAGCTCTTTTCAGACTCTCTAAACATGAAAAGATCGCCGAGCGACCTTGCTATTTTCACGCTCGATAAAGTATTTGAAGTATGCATCTGGTGAGCAATAATTTCTCTCTATTTTGGTCTCATCCAGACTATTTTACGAAAAAGGAATTGAGAGATTTCTCTTTTAAGTGTTTTTCCAAACTCTATAATCTTGAAAAACCTTCGAGTTTACTATCTCTGGACTCGTTAAGCAAACATTGACAGACCCATGATGGGACCAAAACACTCCTTCTTAGGGTTCGTTAAAAATACTCTGAGGGACTCGTCCGAAGGATGAGCTTATATCAACAAGCATATGTGATCCTCTTCAAGATTGCATAAAAATAAAGAGGTACTTG
>JZKD02S1985792.1:48741-61961 GCA_000966675.3 Picea glauca
TTTTTACAATAATACAATAAATCATTTTTCACTATTATATATCAATAACCCTATATATGTTATCATTAATAATATATAATTGATTATATGTTATCATTAATAATATGAATTATTAATAATATATAATTGATGTTTATATATGTTCATAACTTAGTCATTATCATTAATGATATATAATTGATGTTTATATATTTTCATATATAGATGTTAAAATTAATTTGAGAGAATAATTTTCTATATCACATTTTATAATAATACGATAAATCATTTTTCAGTATTATGTACCAATAACCCTATATATGTTATCATTAATAATGTGAATCATTAATAATATATAATTAATGTTTATATATATTCGTAATTGAATCATTATCATTAATGATATATAATTGATGTTTATATATTTTCATAACTTAATCATTATCATTAATAATATATAATTGATGTTTATATATATTCATAACTTAATCATTAAGNTGAATTATTAATAATATATAATTGATGTTTATATATGTTCATAACTTAGTCATTATCATTAATGATATATAATTGATGTTTATATATTTTCATATATAAATGTTAAAATTAATTTGAGAGAATAATTTTCTATATCACATTTTATAATAATACAATAAATCATTTTTCAGTATTATGTACCAATAACCCTATATATGTTATCATATATAATTAATGTTTATATATATTCATAATTGAATCATTATCATTAATGATATATAATTGATGCTTATATATTTTCATAACTTAATCATTATCATTAATAATATATAATTGATGTTTATATATATTCATAACTTAATCATTAAGTCTCTTACTTAGTTAAATAATAGTCTATTACCAAGGTAACTGGAGCTTAAAGTTAAGAGGAAGGTATGTCATTGATTATAATTGTATTATTCTCATATTGGAAAGATACGGAGTTTATATTTCAATAAGTATTATTTTATTGTAAAGCACTACATTGTCTATATATATATATAGGATGTAAAATTAGTGGAACCCTTAAGTGGTTTTTTATAAGTGATATTAGAGTCACGACACTTCATGGATTTTTTTAGAATTTTATTGAGGTTTCAAGTTTTATGTTTTACCATCCTTAATTCTTTGTAACTAAAATGATAGCTAATTTATAGTTATAATATATTTTTTAATATAAATTAATATAGTCTTAAATGTTATGGGATAAAACATATATTAGAGAGGAATATATAGTAAAACTTTGAGTCATTTGGTTTTTTTAAGGAGATATATATATTTTAAGTTTTGTGTCCTGGAAATTATCATTTATTGGGACAAAAATGGTAGTAAATTTGAAAGTATAATACCTCCATCACGATAACGACAACTTCATTTCATATGAAATTGTGTCTATTCCTAGATATAATATGGAGGTGAAGTTAGGTACAACAATGTGGATTTGTGTAGCAAGAAACATAATTCAATGCATAGCCATTTTGAAAATGGTGGAAGCGAAAAGGACTTCCGAGGAGTTGCAGGTTTAATGGAGGTTGACCTACACCTTAATAGGTTTCTTGACTTTAGGATGAGCTTTGGTTAAGTAGGAGTCTCAAATGGACCTTCACAGATGCTATTGTTTTTTCCTCATGAGATATGATATCCTATGTGCTTACGGAGGGGGATTTTTAATTGTTTTGGATAATGTTTAGCAATCCCTCCACCTTTCTCCACCCTCATTCTTTTTAGTGGGTTGTTTTTCCATTAATCTTCTTCCTTCTTTCATGGCTATTTTGGTGACATAGAGATTTAATGCAGCAACGCTTTTCTAGCTCAAAGACCCAAAAGGACCTGGCGTTTCTGTCTTTTCATCCTTCAGTATCTGTCTGAACTTCAGTTCCTTAACTCCCTGATGAGACTGCTCTACTGACAACCATCTACTATATCCCTAAGGTGGCAGGCGCAAGTGACTTTTGGAAGTTTCTATATGGATAGTGAGGTCAACGCACTCATGGGTGCAACTGACGAGGATCATTGGGAGAGGGTGGGTTTGTTTACCTTGATGGGTGAGCTTTGCAGAAGCAAAGTTAGCAAGTGTCATCTTAATGGAAGAGTTAATACCCCACTATCTATCCCAGTGGGGTTAACATTTTCCCCTACCTCCAGTGCTAAGCATTACCAATTGGTTGGTATAGTGACAAAATCTCAAACTTCTCGGGATAATGCCTTTCTGCCTGGTGCAGATACTGCAGATTTATCGTTTGAGGGTGGAGAGTAGGAAAAGGGTGGTCAGGTTGGTTGGCACAAGGCCGTGGTGTCAAATAATCCATCTGAAGCATAGGAAGAGTAGTTACAGGGGGACGCCCCAAAGGAAATAGGGGAAGCCTTAAGCGCCTGACGCAGGTGTGGAGGCAAAATAGACAAAACACGAATTGGTAATGAGAATGGACATTGGCCTCAAAGAGTCATGTAATCTAGAACTTTATACTTTGGTTGGGAGGCAGGCTTATTGGTCATGCTACAAACTACCCCTTTCGGACTGGATGCACAACAATTGGGAATCATTGTTGGGTTATTCTCTTGAGGTACTGACCCTACCGAGAGGGTGGTTTGGATTTTTGTTTAAGATCTCGGACGACTCTGAGAGGATTTTACAAAGATTTTAGGGCTATGAGGGTGGGAGTCTGATGTTGAAGAGGTGGTGTATCAGATTTGATCCGAGGACAAAGTATTTCATCTTTCACCGTATATGGGTCCTACTCCCAGGTCTACCACTTCAGTTGTGGAATAAGAAAGCCTTGGAGGCGATTGCTAATGCATTAGGTCATTTTATCAAGGTTGATGAAACAACACTACAGTCACTAGACAAGAGAGTGGAAAAGGTGCTCGTGGACGTGGACATCCACACGGGTCTTTTGGAAACTCTTGAAATAGAGAGGAGGGGTCATTTTCTCGTACAGAGGTTGGACTACTTGGGTATACCTTTTCTATGCTCACTATGTACTAGAACTAGACATCTACGTAAGGAATGTCCAAATATTTTCGGGGATTTGGTTGAGGAGGATTCCTCGGAGGAGATTCCAACTGATAGTTATATATCGATGATGTACAATTCAAAGATGGGAGATTACACTCGTACGAGAGTAGCGGATAGTCCAGAACCCCCAGACCCCACTTTTGTTGGTAAGTTAAAACACTTATGTCCTGCATTGTATTTTTTGTTATCTGTATGGGAGAGAGATCATTTAGATAGTATTTTCCTTTCGGATCTATTACATTCGTCAGAGGTTGATAAGGGTAAGGTATTGGAACCTTTCCTGGAGATTTCAAATTTTCTAGATGTTCGGAATGTGCCTTTAACTAAGAATGTAACATCCCAAGAGTTAAGCTCCCTTGTAATTCTTGAGACTATGACTGTGGAAGACTATAATATTGTTCTGGGTTATGGAGAACCTGTCTCTAGTGACTTCTCTTTGGATAGGATGATTTCAGCTCTGTTTCCTACTTTTAGAGAGACTTTAACCCCACTCTGATACCAACCTACTTAGGGAAGGAAGTTGTGGTTAGACATGTATCTAGTGGAGATGTGTTGGAAGCAAGCCAAAGCGAAAAGAAAGATGGTTTTGGGAAAGAAGGAATGCACGAGGAAAGTGACAGCTAGAAGGAAGAACAACACACACACATGCATGGAAGACCTAACAACGATAGGGTTAGGGTTTTGGTAATTCCTTGTAATGGTTGAAGAGCCAAAAACATATAAATAGAGATACCTAGATCTCAGAGAAAAAGAGTCATTATCATAGAGAGAATTGTTGTAGCGAGTCGAGAGGTGATATTTTGTTGTATGACCTACTTTTGTAAGTTGTTGAGCTAGAGGGGACTGAGGAGGGTAAATATTGAGGGTTAGATCACAGGTTGAGGAGCCTGGTGCGATCTAGTCTGCCTAATATTAGATCTTTCCCATCGAGAAGAGTTGTAAAGTGCACAACATTGTAGCTAAGAATTACTATAATAAAAGAGCGAAGAGCTAGATCTTTGTGGACGTAGCCTAGTAGGGAGTGAATTGTAAACCTTATGTTATGTGATTGAATGTGTGTGTTTTCTTATCATATTCAAGTAATTATTGCTATGTTGGATAAATGTGTTGTTATATTTCCTGCATAATTGTGATAACAATGCATTGTGTTTGCAAGTATAATAGAACTTTTAGTATACAGTTGTCAGATCTCAAACTCAATCCCAAGCCGCAAACACCTAAGTATTGCATCCACCCATTAAGACTATCTCGGGTGAGCCTGCGTAGTGCGTCTTATGCATTGCGTTGCATTTTGGTTTACCAGGAGGGCCGATAGTTTTAGAGGCTTTGTTGGAAACCTGAATAGACATGAACCCTGGGTCACTCAATACAAACTCAGACAGATATTAACACAAGTAACCAACAAATGGTTGTGTTGTCATTGGTAGGAAAAGGAGAGGATTGAGTAGATGCAAAGATGTGGAACAAAACAATATCAAAGAAGAAAATAAAGCAATGAGCTACTAGAAGGGGATGTTAAGGACGTGGAATCCCACAAAAGAAGAGATTGAAAGATGGTTACGAACAAAAGAGTTGAATTTTTCACAGAAAGATAACATAAAGCCTAGAGTAACACCCCGCAAATATCTTGAGAAATATGTGTTTACTAATTTGCATGAAGTGCTTTTCTGTGATTTTCCACATTTATTGCAGGAGTGGATACTAAGGTTGAAGGATACCCGTGCAATGAACCAGATCCGACAGTTAGAGTGGACTCCAATTCAAATTGAGCAGTTACAACAGCTGAATAACAAATTCACCCACACAGTAGATTTTTGGCTTGACAGTATTGTGGTAGGCTTTATAACCGAGTTTGTAGTAGATACAATAAAGTTGTACAGTGCAACAAAACAAGAGTTTCTACATGGACCTCGAAGAAGGTACATTAGATCATTGTATACTTCTATTAAGATATTGTTATATAACAAAGGTGTAATGACAATGGAGTCAAACAACTAAACTTCCATTCATGCACGGGGGAAGGGGAGAAGCACTGATAAAAACAGGATAAATGGAAGGAGGAAAGGATAAGGGAAAGAATGAGGAACCCTTGGACCCAATCATGATGGATGACGACAAGATCAAGCGGATCATGGCGACCACTGGATAGATGCGTATTAAAGTACCCTACCAATGCAAGTTGAATACCAAGAAGAGAGTCGTAGCCACAATGGAAGGCTTGGCAAGTGATGAGGAAGAGGTACAGGATCTTTGGGTTGTGGAGCAGATTGACGAAATCCTGCGTGAAACATATAAGAGGAAGACGAGAGGTCCAAGAATGGGAGGAGAAAGCAGCAATCCTATTCATATTAATGTCAGTGTGGAACCCATAAACCCATATGCGACTAATACACCAAAGATAACACCACCCTTTAGACAATCGAAGTTCAGAAGAAAGAAAACAAGAAGTACATCTACAAAAGGAACAACAACTAGAGGATCTAGTTCATGCAACACTAGTCAAGTATCTACACCGCGCGGAGGTAGTATTTTAGCGTTCAGAATGGAAGGAAACGATCCCACCATTAGGTTACTAGAATTTAAAGGAGAAGTGTCAGAGGACCTGGAAAAACATTTGTTCATCTGCGAGAAGATTTGGGAAGAAAAACAGATCACAGACGAAGATACTAAACTGGCATAGCTAGCGATCACACTAAGGGATCGCGCACTGGATTGGTATATGAGTTTAGCCACAAAAAATCCACCAGGAACAACCAGAACAATTGCAGACATCAAGAAATTACTGATAAACGAGTTCCAAAATCCAACTTCAGAAGATCAGTACATGAGCGAGATGATCGAAATTAAACAGAAAGCAGGAGAATCCATGTGGGAGATTCACCAAAGATTCAAGCGACTAAAGGGAAAATTGAAATATCCCATGACCGATATGCAACATAGTCACCTATTCGTCAATTCACTACTACCGCACTTAAAATATCCACTGCGACAATAGAAGTTTCAGACGTAGGGAGAGGCTCTATAGGAAACCCTGCAACTGGAAGAAAACCAAGACTGGCAGACGGATCCAGCCATCAAAGAAATGAAGGAAGACCTGAAGAACTTAACGTTCCAACTAAACCATAATAAGATTAAAGACAAACGAGAAGCCATCTGGTTTACTACATGCAGGATGGAAGGGCACCACAAGAATGAATTTACAAAATTTGTGCAGTATATGGAAACATGAATTCCAAACCCATTACCAACAGGAGGACTATGGTGTGAAGTCTATAAGAAACTGGCCCACGATTCATATCATTGCCCAATGATGCAGAAATACCAGACAGTCCCAAAGATTTCATATTGCAACTTTTGCATATCAGTGGGCCATGACAACAAAGATTGTAGAACTATGGATCTGATGCCAGAGAGGACATCAAATGCATACAGAGTACATGAAGAAATGATGATGGCGCAAGCCACACTACAATTTAATCAAGTCCCAAACCCATACAACACTACGCAGCAGCAATATAATACTACGCAACAACCATATAATACCACACAACCATATTACAATACCATGCAACCTCAGTACAATACCGCGTAGTATAATCAGGCGCCTCAGTATAACGTGCCGAGAGGAGATTGAGCAGGATATAGAAGTGGAGGATGAGCGAGAGGAGGTTTTGGACAAGGTAGAGGACCAGTGGTATGTCACAATTGTCAACAACCAGGACATTATGCAAGAGAATGCCCACTTCCACCAACAACGTGTATGTATTGTCACGCATCGGACCATGATACAGAAGAATGTCTGACACTATTAGTAAATATTCGAGAACAGAGGAACCAGAACAACCAGAATGTTCAGTGGATTTCAACCAAAACAAGGGATGAAGGATGAAACATCAACATAGTTACCCATGGAGGAGCTAAAACATGAAACGATGCAGTCCGACAAGAGCCAGTACAACACCAGTGGGTGAAGAAGAACACCGAACCAAGGAAGCAGTTCGACGCGCAACATGAGAAGGAGATATTTAAGCAAGACAGAAAATAATTTAAGAAGGAAGACATGCAATTGACTTCAACTGCGCAACAAAGAAAGGAATCACTATAGTACAAGATGCCTCCATTATTGGATCATACCAACAAAATGTAACCCATGGCACAAGTAAGTACAATCAAAGGATTGTTTCAATCATGTGTAAAAGTGTTAAGAGATCCATCATCTGTCAACATATTGCAAAAAATACTAGAAAAATGTAGCATCAAGACGGAAGGAAAACTAGAACAAAAAATAGTCAATCACCTACATACAAGTAGAATAACAAGTAAAGAGTTCAGGATGAATGCTAAGATCAGAGATTTCAACATGGGATATATCATATTGGACCTAGGATCTAAAGTTAATGTACTACCAAAGAAGACAAGGCAATGCATGGGAGAGCCCACACTAGGGTAATCACATGTGCAACTGAAACTAGCAAACCAACACAAAGTCCTATTGATTGGTAGACTGAAGGGAGTGACAGTAGACGTGTATGGGGTGCACACTAAAGCAGACTTTGAAGTAATTGAAATAGTGGATGGAACAACACCATACCCAGTGTTTCTTGGTCTAGATTGGGTGTTTGAAAACTAGGATATAATCAATTTGAAGATAAGAAAAATGACATTTGATTCAAGTGAATACAAGTTCATCGCACCATTTGAACCATCAAAAGGGGAGAGGTTTGCAGAAACTACTTGCTTAGACTTAGAGGAAATCAGCTAGTTGTACAGAACAACTCTGCGCAAGGAGGATTACGTAAACCCAACTACATATGAGATAACTCAGTTGGCGGAACATTACTTCATGTGAGACAGACTCGGGTACTGGTTTAGAGAACTGGCAACAAAGGCTACACAAAGTTTCCACGTGAAGATGTGCACGAATAGACCACGCCGTAAGATGGGTAGGCACGGAGATAAGGGAACCACCTAACTTCCACAAAATAAACGACCTAGAAACATTTTTGGCACAATACGAATATGATTTTGTAGAGAATTAGAGACTCTTAAAACTTGATATAACACTCAATACCACACCTACAAGATGGTGGGGTGCACACAAAGAGACAATCACAAATTAGTACCAATGTAAGAGGTTATTATGCATAAGGTTTGGAGCAGAACAAAAAGACAACAAGAAACAACAAAGGTATGATGGACAGGGGGCACGAACAGAACACTTAGAGAAGTGACGAACATTGTGGAAAATGACACCCCCCAAGGAATGGCCTCATCATTTCATACACACTCTAGAGTGGATACCAACAAAATGGTACATAGACCAGGAACTACGACCTGGACGACATTACAACATAATTGTATAGTCACTTTCTCATTCGATCATGAGAACCCCAACATAGATGCAACTCTTAAACAGATAAGAGGCATGATATTTATCAAGGAACTAGAAGTCTAACTCATAACATAAGAACAACAGAGGAACAAATGGACAGTCAAAGAACTGTTGTCATGTTACCATGTGCACGGGGATGCACCCAAGGAAGAAGATCTGTGCGATATTTAGATTGAGGAAGAGGAAGGAGAAAGAGAAGTGGAGGGTCCACCAATAGAATCATAATTTATTGCTGTGCCAATCAAGGTAAAGAAAGTCAACATTGGGTCAGTTGAGAATCCAAAAATGGCTAGCATTGGAGATTACTAGGATGAGAAAACAGTAGAAATCATAACATAGTTACTGCATGAGTACAGTGACCTATTTCCCACAACATTTATAGAGATGAAGGGTATAGTAGGAGAGCTAGGAAAAATGAATATACCACCCAGACCTGAAGCGAGACCAATCAGACAATGACCATACAGACTGGATCCAATATATAAGCAGAAAGTTAAAGCTGAGATCGATAGGATGCTCAAAGCCAAAATCATAGAACCAGTGGAATAATCAGAATGGATAATCCTGATGGTAGTTCAGGAAAAAAAATGAGGGATAATAATATGTTTTGACTTGAGGAAGTTGAATGATGCATGTATACATGACTTGTTCCCTACACCTTTCACAGATGAAGTGTTGGAAAACGTAGAAGGACACGAAGCTTACTCATTCACCGATGGATTCTCAGGATACCATCATATCAATATAGCACAGGAAGACAGATATAAGACCACGTTCACTACAGAATGGGGATCTTACCAATACATTGTCATGTTGTTTGGACTGAAGAATGCACCAGCAATATTTTCCAGAGTAGTCATCGTCACGTTTAAGGAATTCATCCACCAGTTTCTCGAGGTATACTTGGACGATTGGATAGTCTATAGTTTTTTGAAAGACCATGTAGAGGTCTTATGACTGATGTTAGAAAGATGTAGGCAGTGCCAGATATCATTAAACATAAAGAAATGCATATTTGGAACAATATTTGGGATACTATTGGGCCATATAGTATGTAAACAAGGGTTATTAGTAGATCCTGGAAAGATTGCAGTAATTGCTAACTTACCACCACCAAAAATAGTCGGTCATCTAAGAGCGANGGAGAATCCATGTGGGAGATTCACCAAAGATTCAAGCGACTAAAGGGAAAATTGAAATATCCCATGACCGATATGCAACATAGTCACCTATTCGTCAATTCACTACTACCGCACTTAAAATATCCACTGCGACAATAGAAGTTTCAGACGTAGGGAGAGGCTCTATAGGAAACCCTGCAACTGGAAGAAAACCAAGACTGGCAGACGGATCCAGCCATCAAAGAAATGAAGGAAGACCTGAAGAACTTAACGTTCCAACTAAACCATAATAAGATTAAAGACAAACGAGAAGCCATCTGGTTTACTACATGCAGGATGGAAGGGCACCACAAGAATGAATTTACAAAATTTGTGCAGTATATGGAAACATGAATTCCAAACCCATTACCAACAGGAGGACTATGGTGTGAAGTCTATAAGAAACTGGCCCACGATTCATATCATTGCCCAATGATGCAGAAATACCAGACAGTCCCAAAGATTTCATATTGCAACTTTTGCATATCAGTGGGCCATGACAACAAAGATTGTAGAACTATGGATCTGATGCCAGAGAGGACATCAAATGCATACAGAGTACATGAAGAAATGATGATGGCGCAAGCCACACTACAATTTAATCAAGTCCCAAACCCATACAACACTACGCAGCAGCAATATAATACTACGCAACAACCATATAATACCACACAACCATATTACAATACCATGCAACCTCAGTACAATACCGCGTAGTATAATCAGGCGCCTCAGTATAACGTGCCGAGAGGAGATTGAGCAGGATATAGAAGTGGAGGATGAGCGAGAGGAGGTTTTGGACAAGGTAGAGGACCAGTGGTATGTCACAATTGTCAACAACCAGGACATTATGCAAGAGAATGCCCACTTCCACCAACAACGTGTATGTATTGTCACGCATCGGACCATGATACAGAAGAATGTCTGACACTATTAGTAAATATTCGAGAACAGAGGAACCAGAACAACCAGAATGTTCAGTGGATTTCAACCAAAACAAGGGATGAAGGATGAAACATCAACATAGTTACCCATGGAGGAGCTAAAACATGAAACGATGCAGTCCGACAAGAGCCAGTACAACACCAGTGGGTGAAGAAGAACACCGAACCAAGGAAGCAGTTCGACGCGCAACATGAGAAGGAGATATTTAAGCAAGACAGAAAATAATTTAAGAAGGAAGACATGCAATTGACTTCAACTGCGCAACAAAGAAAGGAATCACTATAGTACAAGATGCCTCCATTATTGGATCATACCAACAAAATGTAACCCATGGCACAAGTAAGTACAATCAAAGGATTGTTTCAATCATGTGTAAAAGTGTTAAGAGATCCATCATCTGTCAACATATTGCAAAAAATACTAGAAAAATGTAGCATCAAGACGGAAGGAAAACTAGAACAAAAAATAGTCAATCACCTACATACAAGTAGAATAACAAGTAAAGAGTTCAGGATGAATGCTAAGATCAGAGATTTCAACATGGGATATATCATATTGGACCTAGGATCTAAAGTTAATGTACTACCAAAGAAGACAAGGCAATGCATGGGAGAGCCCACACTAGGGTAATCACATGTGCAACTGAAACTAGCAAACCAACACAAAGTCCTATTGATTGGTAGACTGAAGGGAGTGACAGTAGACGTGTATGGGGTGCACACTAAAGCAGACTTTGAAGTAATTGAAATAGTGGATGGAACAACACCATACCCAGTGTTTCTTGGTCTAGATTGGGTGTTTGAAAACTAGGATATAATCAATTTGAAGATAAGAAAAATGACATTTGATTCAAGTGAATACAAGTTCATCGCACCATTTGAACCATCAAAAGGGGAGAGGTTTGTAGAAACTACTTGCTTAGACTTAGAGGAAATCAGCTAGTTGTACAAAACAACTTTGTGCAAGGAGGATTACGTAAACCCAACTACATATGACATAACTCAGTTGGCGGAACATTACTTCATGTGAGACAGACTCAGGTACTGGTTTAGAGAACTGGCAACAAAGGCTACACAAAGTTTCCACGTGAAGATGTGCACGAATAGACCACGCCATAAGATGGGTAGGCACGAAGATAAGGGAACCACCTAACTTCCACGGAATAAACGACCTAGAAACATTTTTGGCACAATACGAATATGATTTTGTAGAGAATTAGAGACTCTTAAAACTTGATATAACACTCAAGACCACACCTACAAGATGGTGGGGTGCACACAAAGAGACAATCACAAATTAGTACCAATGTAAGAGGTTACTATGCATAAGGTTTGGAGCAGAACAAAAAGACAACAAGAAACAACAAAGGTATGATGGACAGGGGGCACGAACAGAACACTTAGAGAAGTGACGAACATTGTGGAAAATGACACCCCCCAAGGAATGGCCTCATCATTTCATACACACTCTAGAGTGGATACCAACAAAATGGTACATAGACCAGGAACTACGACCTGGACGACATTACAACATAATTGTATAGTCACTTTCTCATTCGATCATGAGAACCCCAACATAGATGCAACTCTTAAACAGATAAGAGGCATGATATTTATCAAGGAACTAGAAGTCTAACTCATAACATAAGAACAACAGAGGAACAAATGGACAGTCAAAGAACTGTTGTCATGTTACCATGTGCACGGGGATGCACCCAAGGAAGAAGATCTGTGCGATATTTAGATTGAGGAAGAGGAAGGAGAAAGAGAAGTGGAGGGTCCACCAATAGAATCATAATTTATTGCTGTGCCAATCAAGGTAAAGAAAGTCAACATTGGGTCAGTTGAGAATCCAAAAATGGCTAGCATTGGAGATTACTAGGATGAGAAAACAGTAGAAATCATAACATAGTTACTGCATGAGTACAGTGACCTATTTCCCACAACATTTATAGAGATGAAGGGTATAGTAGGAGAGCTAGGAAAAATGAATATACCACCCAGACCTGAAGCGAGACCAATCAGACAATGACCATACAGACTGGATCCAATATATAAGCAGAAAGTTAAAGCTGAGATCGATAGGATGCTCAAAGCCAAAATCATAGAACCAGTGGAATAATCAGAATGGATAATCCTGATGGTAGTTCAGGAAAAAAAATGAGGGATAATAATATGTTTTGACTTGAGGAAGTTGAATGATGCATGTATACATGACTTGTTCCCTACACCTTTCACAGATGAAGTGTTGGAAAACGTAGAAGGACACGAAGCTTACTCATTCACCGATGGATTCTCAGGATACCATCATATCAATATAGCACAGGAAGACAGATATAAGACCACGTTCACTACAGAATGGGGATCTTACCAATACATTGTCATGTTGTTTGGACTGAAGAATGCACCAGCAATATTTTCCAGAGTAGTCATCGTCACGTTTAAGGAATTCATCCACCAGTTTCTCGAGGTATACTTGGACGATTGGATAGTCTATAGTTTTTTGAAAGACCATGTAGAGGTCTTATGACTGATGTTAGAAAGATGTAGGCAGTGCCAGATATCATTAAACATAAAGAAATGCATATTTGGAACAATATTTGGGATACTATTGGGCCATATAGTATGTAAACAAGGGTTATTAGTAGATCCTGGAAAGATTGCAGTAATTGCTAACTTACCACCACCAAAAATAGTCGGTCATCTAAGAGCGA
>JZKD02S1985803.1:0-14277 GCA_000966675.3 Picea glauca
GCTCATGCTCTTCATGGTTATTTTTTTCAGATTAATCTAACTCTTATTGTAGAAACATATTTTTATTTTGAGGTTTATCAAACTTTTCTAGAGTGCACATAACTGTGTATTCAAGGTAGTCAATAGCATCCCTAGGAACTTTAATATATAAACTATCTTATGGTTCCATACCAATCTCTTCTAATGAAACTATAACATCAGTCTTAAGATTCAATAGTTTTTCTTTAGTGATTACTGAGGTATGCATCAATTCCTTCATGGAGTTGTCTTTTTCATTGATGATTGGGGATTGCATCAATTCCTTCATGGAGTTGTCTTGTTTATTGATGATTGGGGATTGCATAAATTCTTTGATGGAGTTGTCTTATTCATTGATGACTAGGGATTGCATAAATTCCTTGATGGATTTGTCTTCTTTTGTATTATGTCCTTTAATCTGATAGAAATTCTCCATCTAGAGCCAAAATACTTTAACAGAGGTGCAATGTCCCATATTTTTTTTGACTTCGTCTAACAGTCCATTATGGATTGTTTTTATTTCCATTGAATTGTTTCTATTTGCGTCTTTTTCAGTTTTGGATTTTTTATTTGAGGTAGTTAAGTACCAAGGCTTACATAATACTGAGTCCCAATGTCACATCCTCTTGACTTCAAATACCATTTCATTCTTTCCCTCCTTGAAGACTAGTTTGTTCCATCAAATAAGGGAGCTTAATTTGTGGAGAGAACCACTTGTCCATCCATTTGTGTGTTTAGGAGGATCTTCCTTCCAGTTATTAGACTATATTTTTCTTGAAGAAAAATTGGCTCTGATACCAATTGTTGAAACACACACTAAAACTGAAAGGGGGCGGCGGCGGGTGAATCAATGTCTTGAACTTTTGGATAATTTTCACACTTTCTTGAATTGCTTAAATTGACTTTATAACATATAATTATTAAGATTGAATAATTACATATGATATCAATCGTCAAATTATTCAACACCCATTGAATAAGAGAGATCCAACTCTCAGATACAAGACCCAACTTGTGGTTCTCAAATCCAACTGAGATGTCAGGAATCCAACCCTCATAACAAGACTCATCTTGTAAATATGCACCAACCTGATAAAGAATGAACCTTCATTCAATCCATTGTATTTATATTTGATACACCAAGATACCTCTTCTTCCAACACGAGATTTGTTTATATAGTCTTCTAAAGGGCGTGCCTTTGAACTAATGTGTCTTTTGATAATGAAACATTTCACCCTTTATTATTATTCATAATCCTCCATATCATATTTATTCATCCATTAATTAAGTAATTAATTCTCCATTCTCTCTTTATAATTTTTATTTCACAATACCATGGGCAAATAACATGGGTTTTTAAACCAAGGGAAAATACCATTTAACTTTTTGATTTTTTACTTAAATTCATTTTTTTTTCTTTTTATCTTTTAATACTCCTTTTCATATAATTTTTTTTTTTTTTAATTTACTTTTTACATAAAGTTCCATTTTCCATTATTATACTTTCATATTTATTTTTTAAGTAAAAATTAGTTTCCATTTAACTTTTTGTTCTTTTGTATTTATACTCCATATATTAATATTAATATTAATATTATCCATTAATATTAACTTTTATATTACTATTCTTTATTAATATTTAATCTCCATATATTAATATTAATATTCTCCATTAATATTAATATTTATATTCTCCATTAATATTTAATCTGTTTATATATATATATATATATATATATATATATATATATATATATATTTAATCCAATTTATCATATTGTAGCGTTCATGTCCACCCTTCTTTTCTATATCAAACTCTCTTCCATTTGATCAAATTTATGGATCAAATTCTTATTTAGATCCTCAACCAATTCATGCAAATTATTTCTTGATAATTCTCTATAGATTCTTTCGCTGCTAATTAGCTTCCTCTGCAATTCCTTTGATTCCATCATCTGGTTGCTTCGATCTCCATTATAGATTGTATCTAGCCTTTATTGTCAATTCCTATATTCAGGTCGTCAAAGTCCATTCACTAGGTCCCTGTCTTCATATGTCCACAAACTATATACAACTGTTCGATCTTACTTCATTTTTTATCATTCAATTCTCGTCGTTCTTTTTTAAGACATCTTCGTCCAATTTTTCCAACTTCCATCAATATAGAGACTTGGAGTCGGTTGACTTGTCTTTGAATTGTCTCGCAGTCAATCGAATTTTCTTCGAATTGACTTATCAGATGACTTGTCTTCGAGCTACATTGGATCGACTTCCATATCGACTTCCAGATAGTTAATCTCACTGTTGTTTGAATCTACTCAACTTGAGACTCGATTGTATCAATGATTCCTCACCAAATATCCACCACTGATATTCTCACCATCATAACTTGTTAAGGGGAATTATTCTATTCCTTTCTTGTCATTAAACTTATCAGCATTAATGTAACATATCTCTACATTTCTTGCTTCAATTAAAATCTTTTGAATTGTCTCTCTTTAACCTCTTCCTCATATTGAATAAAATGAGTGTCTTCTAAGTCACTTCTACATGTGAATATTCCTCCGTCTCTTCTCTAGAATCTACTTCAATTAAGATATTTTGAATCACTTATGCCTCAAGGTGATCTTCCTCTTCCTATGATTTTATTATATCATTATGTAATTCTAACTTAGATAACATATTATGAATATCTTATTGAGTTACTTCCTTGGACACTACTTTAATTAAAATCTTCATAGTTGTCTCTCTTTGGTCCATGTCTAAACTCCCATTAGTTTCTTGGTTCCAACAAACCTCCCGCTAACTCATCAAACTTCAAATAACGGTCAACTATGTTTCATAATACATGTGCATCCATATTTTCCATCACACATTTTCAACAAGCCTCGACTCCTTATTTTCATGTGATATATCCCCAGCGGACCTGAGAATACATTTAAAAAAATTGTACCAATACTTTGTGTCTGCCTCATAGTTTAGACTTTAGTAAAACCATTAAGTTGCCTTTCTATATCATTGCATGGAATAATCATGATCTTTTATTTTATTTGTGCGAGATGACTATAGTCATAGATCTCTTCATGCATCTTCTCAAAATGATGAATCATATGCTGATGTTATCTAAAGACATGTGCCACTCTATCGTACTAACATGTGGACACCACGAATCAACCACTTCAGCTTATAAAATGTCTGAATCCATTTGACATGTGGCATCACTTTAGTATGACATTTGGCATGCTCTTAGACTGCCACATCATCATTAACATTACCATGTCACCATTATCATTCAATGACAACATTGTCATGACTTATAGTTTATCCTTTGATACCTATGATCAAGCATATCCTTGGTATTTATTGACTATCTATGTTTGATTCATGTTTCCATCAATGGAAACACATAATCAATAATGCCAATAGCCAATGCATGACAAGATATTGTTGGAGTAGTCTCTTAAAGAACTAGATCTTGTGGCGGTTCCAATTCCTAATCTTCTTCATCTTCACAATCTATGTAGAAAAACTTTTTCTCACTGTACTTATGCCCCTTACTATACTTTCTATCATAATTTAAACATAGTCCTTTTTCTCTTCTTTCATCCACGTGTTAAGGTGTTAACATTTTCGGTTGAGGTACACTTGTCTTATGAACCCCAAAATGAGATATGCTTCCTCTGTGTGCTCCAATGGTAGACTTGTTTGTAGAATTATTCTTGGCTTGAATATGATGAGAAGATTGCATAGCTTCCATAATATTTGCATGATTTATTAAGAAAAAACACATGTTTAATGTCCTCTTTTAATCCTCCCATGTAATCTTACAACAACTGTTCATCACTTATGCCATCCATCCTTTTGGCCAATGCCTGAAATTTTGAATTATAATCTTCAATGTCACCTAAGTGCTTGATTCTTCTCAATTTACTAAAGTAGACATGTTCCCAAACTTTCCCATATTGTTATTCTAAATATCTTATAAATAAACCTCAAGTGTAATGATAAAAAGGGGGATATTTTTCTACTATCGATTAGTACCATGGATATGGTTTTATCTCGAAGTTCAAAGTTGTTATGTGAATAATTTTCTTATCATCCATATTATTATGTAGTTCAAAATATTGTTCTATTTGGTACACCGAGTAAAGATCAGGTAAGCTCTTAATTTGGATTTTCTCCTCCTAGTCGACCTTCCTTATGATATATTTATGAAATTTCAGACTTTCTTAGTTTGAAATTTCAATGTGTAGTACTCTAATATTTCCTCTATTCAATGTCATAAGTCCGACCAAAATTGGATGTGCCAAGTGAAATTTAGGTTAACTTTCCCAAACCTTGTGTTTTTTTTCCTTTCCGAGAGAGAAAACTTGTACAGAATGCCATGCACCCAATATTTGATATCTGATTCTGAAAATTGTACTAAAAATACTAAGGTATTTCCTATTTTAAATGAAACTAGTTTCACTAAATTTGGATCCTCATTAAATAAGATATGATGATTTTACATGAAACACCTATTTGAGACTAGTAATAGGACTAGTCAAAAACCCTATCCTTCGTAGAGTGTATCTACGAATGTATAATGACCTGAAACTTGAAAGTATTACCACAGATACATTGATATTTATAACAAATAACCTCCAAGATTATTTATCTTTATCATCCAGAAAAAAACGTTTATAGCATAAATTCTAGGATGACTTGCTTGGAGAAGACAAACCCTAGGAGATTAGGGGAAAAATTGAAAATATTTTTGGCCTATTTAATGGCTTGGAATACTCCATTGTAATATGCCTCATGTTGTCCTGTAAAGACATGGGTGCAAGGCATAGTCTTGAGTGCATGATGCAGGTCAATAAAGAATGAGCTTGCTCCTTATTACTCCTCTTAAGAGCATAGATCTAAAGTGTATTGTAATGGTTGCTATTTGTTGAAAATAAATTGATCTTGCTTTGGACTGTGGGGATTTTCTCCTACAAGTGTTTCCCTAGTGAATATTGTTTCCTATGTGATTGTGTGTGTGCTACTTCTCTCTCTTAGTTTTAACCTCGTTTTTATCAATAATTTTTGGGTTAATATTAATTAAGGATGGTATTTAATGTTTGACACTATAATGAAAACACCTTGTAGTAGAGGTTTTTGTGGAGATTTTTAGTGTTACAAGATTGGAAAACAAATTCAAAAAAAACTTCAGTATAACTTTTTTTATTCATAGGGGAGGTTTTAACGGATGTTCCATATAACTAAAAAAAATTGGAGGAGTCGAGGTTTTAGTGGAGGATCCTTTTGTTAATGTATGTATTGGTAAAAAAACATTAGTGTGGTATTAAGTATCATGCACCAATGTGTACACATAAATAAAAATCACTAGTGTGTACACATAAATAAAAGGTATCGATACTTTTTATGTTTATTCACACACCGATGTGTATTGTAATCAGGTGAATCAAAATATTTTGAAACGATAAAAATATAATTGTACATTATATGCCATTTAAAGCAACAATGTTTTTTCACAATTTATAGTACTGGTGTGTATAAATCATAAAAACACATTATTTAGTGAGGTCAAAAGAATACAATCCACCGATATGTATATATTTTAATTAACTTTTTTTTTTTACAAATTTTAAATTAATCATCTCAAGAATCGAATATTTTTTATAATAATTTTTGTTTTTTATATATTTTTTATTGTGTTTTGATATAATAATTGCATTAATGTATTATCCAATGGATTACACTTCTATTATTTGTAACAATGTAAATAATTTATATATTAATTAATCAAGAATACAACATTTGACAATGCAATAGAATAAGAAACTCATTTTATTATTTATGAGTAAGTGACTTATTGTCATACAAAATTGGAAAACATAAAGGTTCACAATAATCAAAATGAAACTAAATGTAATTCTTACACTTATGGTAACATGTCCTCATGCAATTGGGACAATATGTTGAGTACATTAAAAAAAATCTCTTATTTTCATAGACAAATATTCCAAAACACACAACTTGTAGTAACATCCAATTATATTGATTGTCATTTGATATCGCTTGAACTATTGTCATCTCTCAAGCTGAATGCATGCCTCATTTCCTCATCACTTGTAAGGAATATTGTACTTTGGTTATTTAACCTAATATTTTTTTGATCGACTTATTTTTTATATTCCACCTCTTCATGTTTCATCTACAAACATAAAAATAAAGTGTAATACACACACACACACACACACACACATGATTGCATAAACCAAAAAACATATTATAGCAGTGATTGTTTTATAAACAAATTCATGATGCATGTCATCTCTCAAAATATCTTATGTAGGATGTGCTCCATACTTTGTTTCATGCATGTTTAATACACCATGATAAACCATAGTTGATATAATTAATATAAATGTTTTTTTCTTTAATTAATTTTAAAACAATGGAAGTTAAAACAACATAGCTACTTAGAAATTGTTCAAATAAACCTTAATACTTCAACATATACCTACAACCCATACTTAACCCAATGTTTATCAATTATTTGGTGGCTCTTCTTTGTATGTTATCACCTATTAAAGGACATCCATGGATGAGTGTAAATTAATAATTTAAATATAAAAATCATAACAAAGATGAAATTTTAAGTAAAACTGAAAAATTAAGTACTTAGAAACTTTGCGATCAACCATTTTATTCCTCGTTGTCTTGTCTTATGTGTTGAATGGGTTTCATTTTTTTCCTACACTAAAACAATTGAAAATTAGTATTTCATGCAATAATTAAATTTGATGTACATAAAATAATAAATGAATGATTACATACCTCTCATGCACATTGTAATTGTTGGGATGGCTCCTCCTATGATGCAATTATGTTCATTTATTTTATCATCTCATTGTACACTTTTTTGGACATCCCCACTAGTATGTATTGATTTTTCCCTTTGAATTTCCATGACATGTCTTAACCAACACACATAATTAATTTAAACCTACAAATAATTCAAACATATTAAATTTTTAATACAACTTAAAATATTTGTCTTGTTCTCTTGTTAGGATGAGCTACCATCATACTCACTGCAATAAGTTGTTTTCCTTGAACTTCTAAAAAAAAAAAAACCTGAATTATTAGTATACAAATTATACTTTTTTTTTACAAAATAATATTTCGGTGTATATAGTAAAATAGTACGCACCAATGTGTTCATAATATGTATACGAATTGGTGCATTAATAATATGGATATGCATCAGTGCTCTATAAATTAATAGAAGCATCAGTGCATCATTAGTGTTTATTGCGCACTATCGAATATGTGAACATATTTAAAATATGATTATTTTGATATTAAAAACAAAATTATTTTTATTTTAAACTCGGTGTTGTTGATAGGAACATGCGCACCAGTGTGTTATTTTGTACGTATGCACCGCGAATTATGTAAGCATTTTTTAAAAAAGAAAAAATATAGCGACAAGGTTTGAGATCTAATGAAAAGAGTGATTCCATTGCAATAGATACCAAATTCCCTATAGAGAAGTAGATAAACCCTATAAAAACCTATTGTTTAAAGAAAATTCTAGTTGTAAAATATAGAGAGGAAAACCAAAAGAAACAACAAGAAATTCAAGGTTTTCAATACTGAATGTAACTATGAAACCATTTTATTTTCTTTATAATGCACTAGATTTATTTTTTAATCAAATAAAGGAAGGATTACGATGATGAGTAGAATAAAATCACATACTTGAAATTTCTCCTTTACGAATTTGTATGAAAATTTGGCTCTTCAAAAAAATATACCCACTCCAAAGACTTTCCTCATAAATCTCGCTTGCACAAACAACCCCTCTAAAATTTGGAAAAAAAATGAAATAATGATTAGGGTTTTCATTTATGAACACATACATTTTGAAAATATAGAATTCTCACTCATTCTTTTGCTATATATTTCGACACATTGAGCATAAACACACATGTTTTTTTTTAACTTACTTTTTCAGTTTGGTATTTTTTTTATTTTACCCTTTCGCAATGTGCTCGATAGTAAGTTGCACCAGTGCATTCTTTTTACACAAGGCCATATTGGTTTCAAACTACATTGTGGTTGGCTTATAGTTTTTAAATTTTTTTTTTTCATTTAATAATCAATTGTTCTAACCTATTCTGGTGGCTTTATTATACATGTGCATGGGTTCTTTGTTATTAGGGAGCACCATGATGCATAAATTGGGTGCTCTTTCTCCATAAAAGTAAAATACATCATGGTGCTCCAAAATAACAAAGCGCACTTGGGCGTTATGTTTTGTAAGAGCACCAGTGCAATTGATCGACTTAGGCTCACTGGTGTTAAAACATCCCCTAAAACCTCTAACTACCTACCTCCACTAAACACCTTCGCTAGAAACATATAAGGGATATTTATTTTTTTTGGGGGGGGGTCAGGTGTAGTTTCGTAAAAACATCTGCTATCAGATGTTCTCCTTCTAGTGTGAGTATATGACAATAGGTACTTAGAGATAAGAATCCCAAATTTATAACTAATCAATTTAGTAAGTGAATACATGATAGAAAGCGCCAAAGGACACTAGACTTCAATACTTTTTACTTGTGAATATGGATCCAGTTGAGCAAATCTTTAATTAAAAGAACTGTATAATAGATATGTCTAACAACATGCAACAAAAAATATCTCTAGTTGTAAGAATCTTTGAGAGATAGGTATGCGAGTTTCTATTGGGAAAACCCTTTAGAGGCATTATTTTAGTATGCATAAAAATTGAATCATGAGAAAGCTCTAATAATTTTTTAAATTTAGGTATGATTCTTGTCAATTTTCTCATTGGAAAGGTAGTATTTTCATTAAAAGATTAGCTTACTCCCTCTATGATACCCTTTTCACATACTCTCCTCTAGGAAAATTTAAAAAGTTAAACATGTGTAACAACAAGGTGGCTTGCCCCCCGGATGGGGTGCCACCTGGTCAATGTCAGAGGACAACTGGAATGGGGTGGCTAGGGATGTTATTAAACCTAGCCGCTAACCCTCTGTTCATAGCTACAGAATGGCTCGCACCCTGCGGACAGTAATGGTAATGCGTCTGGATAACCTTGCAGGGTTAATGGTCCATCGCGCAAGCTAGACCAGGCGTTCCAATCCTAGGGTGGTCCTCACCTCGTCTCTCATGGATAGCCTATCCGTCAATTCATAGTGTACTAAGTGGGCAATCTCCCTCGTGAACTTATTCATTCCACCTCTGCATTTTCTCCTGCTCCCTAGCTCTTCTAAGGGTTTTCTCACCTTTTCCCTTTGCAATGGTGTTTGCTCTATTTCTCTCTCAGCTAAATTCTCTCCTTACCCTTACACTACTCCGCTTCTATCCCTCGGCCCTCACAATATATTTTTCTGCATTTCCCTTTGCTTTTTCACCTGCGCTTCGACTCTTTCGATCTCTCCTGAGCACTTTCCAACCACCCCTCCACCCTTCACCTTTGCAATCATTCCACCATGCCAAGAGAAAGGGGGAAGTCAAGGAGAGGCACGTTGTACTACAATTTCATCTCCATGCATGACATACTTTTCCCCTCCCAATTGGCTCTCATTGTTTCTTGCATCTTCGGCCCTAGGCATAATAGTCAAGGGTCGTCGAAGCCACCTCTATCACCCCCTCACTCCATCCATGGAAATTTCCTGGTTAAAGAGGAAGCACCATCACCAAGCGAGCATAATCCTTTTCCCACTAGTCTTCTTGGCCCCCCGAAAATCAATCCACAGGACCCAGTGTATGGAAACAACAACTGCATGGTGGATGAGGAAATCCCCCCAAGATGTCAGGTGGAGGATCACACAGTGATCGCTAGCGAGGACAAGGAAGTGGAGCAGCCTCAGCTCTGTGAAAATTGACTATCAGAGGAGAACCTCCAACTTATCTTTGAAATTCGGCAAAAGAAAGATAATCAGTTGCACTCACAACGCATCCTCGGTCGAAGACTGTACATTCTGTTCAATGCATTAGAAGATTCTCTTGCATGGACTTGATGCCCAACGTGTGGTGAAAAGTACACCTCTTTCTACAACATCCATGGTCGCCTGAGCTCGACTGTGGAGTAAAGCCTCCAGGCTTATGTTCTTTGTTTTTTCTCGTTGTAGGCTAAGGTTTTTTTATTGCTCTTGGTGCAGACTAGATGGTCATAGTGACCAATTCCATACTGTCCATACAATTTTGTTCATACAGTTAGGCCATACAATTGTGTTCATTCAGTTTAGTTCTTATAGTTTTAGCTCACGCGGTGATGCGTCAAACTCTCAATGTTTAATGAAAACCACCTTTTTTGGTTTCCCTTTTGTGGCAGAACACCTGGCTAACACTTGGTATTGTATAGATAATAGTTGATATTAATACAAGGACCTTCTTTTTATTTACAAAAAAAAACAACAAGGTGGTTTGGATCTCAGATAGGGTGACACGACAAGAAGAGGTCATCCCTAGTGGAGGCACCCATGGCTCTCTCATGCCGTGAATTGGAATAGAGGGTAAAAGCATTGAAGGTTGTGATAGGATCATTGAGAAAGGAAATAATAGTAACACAAACCTAGGTTTTCCTAATTTTTTTTGTAATACCCTTTCACAGTAAAAAAAAAAAAAACAAGCATGGCCTAACCTTGCAATCATGCCCTTTCCATAGATTTCTTCAATATAGGATTAGCTTTAGATCCCTCCTTATCATGGCATGATATGATATGATATTTTTAAAGGTGATTCATTTGCCTCCTTAATGAGTCTTAGCTTTCATTTTGCAATTTTAGTCTATTTGGTTGCAAAGAAGCAACCTCTAATTTGCCATCTTCCTCCATTCAACGTTCTCACTCTCTAGTGCTCATCTCCTTTTAATGAAGAGCTTACCCATTAACTACCTCTAAGCTTGTGCACCCTCCTACGTCAATGGATAGTCATGTCTTCATTCTAATATGGGAGAACCACTATCTAGAAAGCGCTTGAAATCTAGAGAATCCCCAAAGTCTAGATGAGTAGAAAATCAGGCTACCTCCAATATGTCGAGACATAGTTATAAGCACTCTAGGTCTCTTGGATGCCCTAAGAAACAAAGATGGATATAAAAGACTTTCAGTGAAGATGAGGTAGTTGTTGGCCCTTTTGGAAGAGGAATCCATGTGACCTTAATGTTTAGAACGAGAAGAAACTCTCAACCTTCACCCACTCTCAATTTGATGCTTCCTTTTTCAAGGTGGTAAGGTTAGATGATGAACCCTACACTACTTTCTAGTGTAAGCAGATCGAAGATCCTCCTATCTCTAACTTTCACATGAAATATCCTATGAACATAAGAGGCACGGGAACTCTTTTCTAGAACACCTTTGACATGATGTGGTATAAGCCTTATGTTTCGAAGCACTTCCAAGAACCAGTTTGATGATGCCAACAAAATTACATGTTTGGCGATGCCAAATTGTAGCATCTACGACTCCTTCAATGCAATACGCGCACGATAACGATTGGACAAATTTAATAAATTTCACATCCAGTGTGAAAGATGGGTGGACGGATTCGGATGAAGAAACCTTCCGCCGAGGAGAGACTTTTATTTTATCGGTAGAGCTCAACAGCTCCACGATAGGATCTCGTCGGCCTCTTTTGATTATACTCGTTTCTGCTCGTGGCTAACGATGGCAGGTAACCAGCAAGTGCACCCAAGGTCGAAAGACGTAGAGAGAAACGCAGGCGAATATGAAAACGGGAAGCCGAGCTCACCAAGTGTTTCCAGTTCCAGTCTTGAGTCTGAGGAGGGCGGGGTCTACCCTCCTCCTTCGGGTGGGCAGATGAGGGTTCAGTTTCCAAGGGAGCAAGACATACCAACGCGACAGATTCCCAGATACTACTCACGGCCTCCCAAGCGCCGGAAATCCTGTTGCCACTGCTTGTGCTGCACGATTTGTTTTCTTCTCGCGCTCGTCGTGATCATCGCCATTGCCTGTGGCATTCTGTATTGGGTTTCCAAGCCGAAGATCCCCGAATACTATGTCGACACCATCCAGATCACTGACTTCAGCATCAACGGCGACCTCAGCACAAATTGCCAGTTCTCTGTGAACGTGACGGCGCGGAATCCCAACAAAAGGATCGGCATATATTATCTGGACCACAGCCTTCTCGCCGTTTCGTACTCTGGCACAGAGCTCTGCACGGGCGCCCTGCCGGTATTCTACCAGGGCCACAAGAACACCACTTTCTTGGATGTGGCGTTCATCGGGACCGGTGCTCACCTCACCAGTGCGATGATCTCCACGCTCACAGAGCAGCAGCAACAGGCCAGCGTTCCCTTGAATTTGAAAGCCGATGTTCCCGTGAAGATAAAGTTGGGGGAATTGAAGTTGATGAAGATTAAGCTCCTTCTGCGATGGTACTTGGTCGCTGACAAGCTCGATGCCGATGCCATAGTTAAAACTGAGAAGTCGAAAGTGAGCGTGAAGATGTGGGGTTTGCGATTCAAGATAGCTTAGATCGATCCATGGTGGGTTTATGGCGCAGACTTGGAACGTGTTGAATTGATGGCAGCCATGCAGTTGGGCATTGTATTGTTTATGATATGCAGCCATATTGCTCTATTTATCAAGTAAAATATTAGCTGACTCTTCATTTATATTTTTGGTTCTTGAAAGTTTTAGTGTTACATCAATTTAGGAGATCTTTTTCTGTTAGCTTTTTATAACAACAGCATAGATATTCCAAAATAGAGATCAACACAAAAGATAGTTTTATATTCCATTGAAAAAATATTACATCAACACATCAAATATCAACCTATCAAACACTGCTTTCGCTCTAGGTGCACCCAGAGAGCATACACAGCAAGAGCTCCTAAAACTCCAGGATACTTAACCAGAGCTCCTCAAACACTACCCCTTCTTAAACGAGAAGTTATTTATTAGTTCTGTTAAAGTTATTTAGGACCGTTTTACTAAGTTTGATAAGGCTCACCCTGATTCAATGCACTTAGCAACGTGAGAACCTTGTATTTGGGCATGAGGGATACAACATAGTTCATCTTGAAAATTGGAATGAACTTGAAGGTTTTAAATCAATGGTTGTGAGTTTAATCACTAACTTTCTCACTATTATAAAGGTATCCGTTTACATGTTTATTTTTTGATTTTTACTTAATTATATTTAAAATTTACTATGATGGCTAGTTGATTGCCACGTCTGAGTAATTAACAAAAATCAAGGTTTTGTTACATACAGGTTTAGTAATGGCGTACCATATATAACAGTGGGTTTCATTTTATAACCACATTCCATTTTATGACAGTTTTTCATTTTCTAAATCAACCTTTCAACATTCACCAACCATGAGTTTGTCGCTATACTAGTTGATATAAAATACCAAGGATTTTGCCGTCTTGATCCTTAACCATCTTTTGGTAAGTCAAAACCTTATGCTGCACTAATTTAGAGATATGGCTACTAATGGATTTGAGTTTCAATTTACATCAGAACGGTTTTCTAGTAGTAACCGTGAGATCATTTTGAAGGTGTAAAATAAATTTGATCTCCTCCGATCCCAAATTTTTTTATGAACAAAACTTTTCTAAAGACATTTCAGTGAGTCCATCCTGATCATTTCGTGTTGGATGAGTTGTATAGGATCTACGCAAATAATCACTTCTCCCTTCTCTTCGACCAATTGTAAAATGGGGGAATAACTATCCTAAAATAATGTGCCTAAGCTTATGTCACAATAACACATGTCATTTTCATCAAAATCGATTCAAGCATCATACTTCGAGTGACATAGTTTTTATTGACCACGAGTTAACTGAAAAAAAATATTATTTATAGGATTTGAACTTTTAATGGGGAACTCTAAATTTCTTGGATTATGGTGGGAGATCTTGACATCAACTTGAGTAATTTTGATTTATACATCATGGTTTTAAGTGATAAATATTACTCTTTTTTATGTTTTCTTTTTTCATTCTTTCTATGGACAATTTTAATGATTTATTTCTTTATTAATTTTTTTTTATTAGAAGCATTGAGATATTTGGAAAACATAATAGATAGAGGGACAATTTTCTCTCTTGTAAGCATATTATTTAGAAAATTTAGGTGTTTGTGTTGATACTGAGAGGGGGTGAATCAGTATCAAGTACAATTTAAAACCTTTTTCAACTTATACTTAAACCATTCAACTATATCCAATGAGCAATGAACAATAGTATAAGAGTTAC
>JZKD02S1985803.1:14287-32352 GCA_000966675.3 Picea glauca
ATGGATGTTGTATCTGCATGTGCATTTTCCTTCATGTCCAAATACCTTCATCAATCTTGCGGTCCAAAACCCATGACTAAGGTTGACATCAATGACAACAACCAATCTTCCAACAGTTTGGGCTTAAAGAGTATGTCAAAGTCAAAGCCACCTAACCAAGCAACTCATTTGAGTAACCTAGTGTTACCTTCAACAAGCTCTTTGTTATCTTTCAACATACCTAGCATGATCTTCAAATCTATTATGACTATGAATTTGACAAGCTTTAAATAGAGTCTAAAATGTTGGATTGTTCTTTTCATCACCAATACCTCCTTGTGGTTGGATGGATATTTTAATTCTTCATGTTTGAAGGATCCTAAAGTGTAGGCACATACCTTTTCAAACCCATGTTCTAAACTTTTTTCAATAAGTAAACAAGCCCATGTGGAATTTGATGCATCAGTTTCAATAACAAATTGACCTTTACATGTAGGAACTCTTTAGGATGGAAGGTTTTGAAATTGCCTTTTAATATTTTTCACAACTTCTGGCATCTTCTACTTCCAAGCAAGTGATTCTTTTTTCAATCTTTGTTGCAGTACATAAATGTTTTTTTCTTGGCCTCGGTAAATGGGAAAATATAATTAAGGCTACCAAGGAACCTTTACAGTTGGGTCTTGTCCTTAATCTCATTAAGGAACTAGGAAAAGGAGAAAAGAATATGTGGCTACAATGTAACTTTTCCACCCTTGATATTCATTCCCATAAAATTGATCTCTCTGAGACCAATTTCCATCATTTTCTTGGACAAAACAAGGCCATATTTCTTGACATGCCAATAAAAAAGTTTTGTAGCTGCCTTATATGTTCCTAAAGGTTCTTTGAGAAAATTAACAGATCATCAATATAAATAATTGGCCAAGAAAATTGTCTAAAAATGTCCTCCATCCATTTTTCTAATTTAGAAGGGGCATTTTTCAAGCCTAAGGGCATCACCCTCCACTGGTATTGGCCACGAGGCACTACAAAATCTATATTGTATTTGTCTTTAGGGTTGATTTTGATTTGTTAAAATTGTGATTTCAAGTCAAATTACTAAAGATAGTACAATTATTGATCTTTTGTAAAATTACATATTTGTTAGGAAAGGGATACTCGATATTTTGCAATGATGACTAATTTAGGCCTACCCCTCTTCTTCTCTGAATGTTTACAGACATAGAAGCCTCTACGAGATTGAGGGATTTTAGAGGGTTCAATGAGGAATTTCTTTAAGACATGACAATATTGGACCTCAGTAAGACTCATAAGAGTTGTAGATTATTTATGTGGTTTGATTGTTGTTTCTAGATCAAGAGGAAGCTCAACTACATACTCCTCTTTTTTCAAGAAATCATTTGGGTCTTCTACACAATAATCTCTTTTCAACCCTTTTGTAATTCCTTTGAGAGGAATTCTCATGAGTGTCTACAAATGAAATGATCCTTTCAGTTTTGAAAAGGTCTTGAGGATCAATGTCTTCTTGAGGCAAAACCTCCTTTCCAACTTTTTATTGAGATGTGGTAAACAATGGAATATGCATCTTTAATCATGTTAAGCAAAATATCAAAATTGTCTTTGCAAGGCCAATAGTCACTAGACCAAAACATTGCCAAAATTCAGAACCTATTATACAATCTCCACTCATCTCATTAAGCTATACATAATTAAGATGAGTAAGAAATTCTTTAAAAAAATTAATTGGAAATTTTGTACATTCTCCTACTAATTGGAAATGTTATACATTTACGCGAGTTCCACCTTCTCTAGTAGGGGTCCAATAGAAGCTTGGAATAACTTTTCCTTTTTCGAAATGCAATTGGCAACTTAATTCTAGCATGCATCTAAGAGTGCAGGGAGGAAACTCAAGTGGGTAGAACATTATCTCAGTGTAATATTTTGGACTAATATCCATGAAAAGACTTATACCTTCTGTTTGCTAAGTCTCTAGAGAAATCTTTTCATTGTCTAACCCAAGTTCTTCTTCTCGAGTTTCATCTACTCACAAGTTTTAGCATCAAACATTTTAGGTCTCTTCTTTATAGAATATGAACCATAGTTTACTTCTTTATTCCTTAGCTCTTCATATTTTCACTCCCAACTCTGTGGATAATTGATATGGGTTTAATCATAGATAATAAATTATGTGTGTTGAGTTCCTTCCACCACGATTTCTTCTGGGGATCAAGCCTTGATATGAGACCTAAGAGGGGGAATGGTGTTAGTGGATAAACTGACGACCACTATGGACTTCATTTGTAGGATTTTTCTACTTGCATCAATGTCTAAACCACAAGGTTATATATATATTCCTTTAGAAGCCTATATACATATGAGGGTCTTCAAGTGATACATAATATTGAGGTTAGATAGTTCCCCAACATGGACCATCATATAATTGACCTAAAAAGCCTCCCATTAAGCACACATCTACAAAATTGGTATGTTTTCTATCAATAACACACCACATATTGCTAATATTTAAGTGAGGTTGAACTAGAGCATGTAATCCAATGTAGATTACACCTAAATGCATGAATGTATAACCTTGGGCCTTTCCCCAATCTATTTTCTCAAGGGAAAGTAGATATTGATGGATTGAGTAGTTTGTCTTGGTAAAAACTATATTCCTATAACAAGTGCAGACTTGGGAGATAACATGGAACTTATACCACCAAAACCTATAAAAATATTGAGGGTTGATTACTGGAATTTCCCATTGATGGAGTGAATCATTTTCATGCAAAGTAATAGTGGAGGAGGAACTAAATGACTCTCTATAACTAGACCAACTTCCAGATAGATTTACAATGGGATCATCCAGATAAAAATCAATTTCAAACAATGTCACAACAACCATTGAGGGATCCATAAGAGTCAATATGAGCGAAAGGCAGAGAGTATTAACCTAAATGGGATGGAATGAATTTACTCAGATGCCTACAAAATAATGGAAACTTACAACACCACACCTAGATTGTTGCTCTAACTTCAATCACTACCACATTCTTGATAATCCGACACAACTGAAATCCAATAATATAACCATATAAATTCAATATATTTTCATTAAATTAAAATCCACTTACAAAACTTACATAATATGATCCAAAACATACACACTAAACTCTGATACCATTTATTGAAAACATTGTATTCCATAATAGAGATCAACACATGATACTTTATAATGTAATGAAAAAACATTACATCAATATATCAAACAATCTTTATTGCTTTTGATATAGAAGATTACTCTAGATGCACCAAAGAACACACACAACAGGAACTCCTCATATTTGCTATTTAAATTATATAACACGTATTTTAATTTATTTACACGTACTTTAATTTATTTTTTAATTTAGTGAATTATATTTTAAAATTAACTTGTAATATTTGTAATTCTAACTTTTTCATGCTAAGAAAAGACATAGATCATAATTGTGTACTTTAGTTGCATTATAATGTACTTAACATAATCTTTTATCAATATATCAAAAATAACATATTCAAACATTTTTTCACAATATCCTTAAAACAATTTAATCAATTCACTTTATCAAAATTCACTTTATCAAAATAAATAAATAAAAGTGAAAGTAAAAACATCAATCAATCACATTATTTGAAAACCTCAACCAAATTGTTAATAGTTATCAATTAATTTAATTTTTTATAAGTATATTTATATTATAAAAATAATTAAATTGCGATTTAGTATTAGATGGACAAAATCGTACAAATTCGTTTTAATTGGACTCTTAGTACACGTCACATTCACCTATTTAAAATATCAAATCCGCAAAGCAATACATGAAATAATTTGACTTCTCTATAATGATTCTTTTAGAAAATGAAACTTGAATGTTCTCATTCAATTTAATTTTTTATAAATATAAATTATTATAAAATTAATTAAATTGTGATTTAATATGAGATGAAAATTAAATTATTATAAAATTAATTAAATTGTGATTTAATATGAGATGGGCAAAATTCTACAAATCAGTTTTAATGGGACTGTTATTACACGTTACATTCACCTATTTAAAATATCTATCAAATTCGGAAAGCAATACCTGAAATAATTTGACTTCCTTATAATGATCCTTTTAGAAAGTGAAACTTGAATATAATAAGTGATCGGAACTTTGTGTGTATTTGGAATATTCGTAAAGGTCTAAAACTTTTGTATTTTAGTCATTGTTATTTTTAACTACAATTCAAAATACCCTACTTGGTAAAAGAGGGGTATATCATTATATTTTTCTATTTATTATAATAATAATAATAATCTATTTTTAAGGTCACATTCTTTAGTCAAAAGAGTTTATAACTCATCTAATTGGAGGGTTTAACTACAAAATCACCCGTTGGTTTTGGTTTTGCAGCCTAGACTCTTATATGATCCAAATCTACAATAACTTAAGATCAATGCATTTAAAGATCCATAACTAAATTGCATAACTAAATTTTAATAATAATAAAATATAAACATTCATATTCCTAAAATGTTTAACATTCCTCTACATTGTATATTATTATATATTTTTCTTAATGTGAATTATAATATATAAAATGATTTGCTTTAAGTAAGATTGAATGTTTTTTAAACAATCCAATAAAACTATAGAGTGATACACTAGGTGATCCAGGTGGATATCGGTGGCCACCCATCTTTACCAACTAATTTAAAACAGTTTTTAGGAAATTTTGACAATTTACTATTTTTAGCAGTTTTAACTTCCGGGGCCATTTTGAGGGCCGAAATGAAGGTTTTTTGGGATCGATCTTCTCAACGATAGTCAAAAGCATGATTGAGCCCCTAAAATGAATCTCCTTGACGAAATCATTCCAACGGGCTATCATATGCCTAAAACGAAGATCACATGCAAAAGTTACGACCCTGGGAAGTTAATGTACTAACTTACCCAGATGGGGCCCACACGACTTTTGGCTCTTCATCTCCTAAGGTTAGGTTTTCGGATGTATAAGGCTTTTGACATTCCTGTTTATTATAAAAAGACCTTGAGAACCTCATTGTAATCATCTTCTTGTGAATGCGAGTAGTCGTCACATCTCTTCTCAGAGATAAGCTGCCACCATTCTAGCGAGTCTTTCACTCTGTATTTTTACAGTCTCTGTACAATTCTTTCATTAATAGAAATCGTGTATTACTGTATATCTGTTTTTATGGTTGCATCTTTGATACATTTATGTTATATTATTAGATATCTGCGATATCTCTGTGCATTTCTTTATTATATCTCCACTCTCATTTCGTGCCGAAAATAATATGGACTAGTGGTATCAGAGCAGGTTGCTCTGGATTGTTTTTCAGTGCATGTCCTCGACGAGGTTCGAGTATAGCAAGTTGGGTCTCGAGCTTGTCTCTCTTGAGGAAAACTGCTCTCGCACACCCAAGAAACCCTCAATGATGGAAGAAAATAAAAACGACAGAGCAGACGATTCTATCAGTTTCTTGAGCAAGCTTTCACACGACAGAGGAACGAAATGATGGAGAATTTTTCCCACATCCTTTAATGCCTCCCGATAGCATTAGGCGTATATTCATCAAGTGGCTACTTTGGAGGCACCTCGCCTTTTAAGGTATAGGTCAATTTTGATATTCCTATATTTGAAGGTCAGATGGATGCGAATGCCCTAGATAAATGGTTAAATATGTTAGAAGGTTATTTCTCTGTTCACGATTTTTTCGACAGAGAAAAGATCATCTTCATGCTCCTTAAGGCTCTCCCCCATGTCAAACATTGGTGGGAAACTTACTAGGGGCAGAGTTCCACAGAGGAGTCTAGAATATATGGGACTGGGCCCACTTGGGATTTTTTTGTGGATGCGGTAAAGGAACAATATTACCCTGTTGGAAACTATGAAAACCAATACATGAGATGGACCACACTATGGCAAGAGAGGGGCCAAGTAATTTCATATTTCCCCAATACCTTCCATACCTTGCGCACCAAGCTGGGTATCAAGAACTCTGAAGGACATTTGGTTCTAAAATACCTCGGGGCTCTACATAGATACATCCAAACTAAAATGGATTTTCTAGACATCTCATCACTTGGCTCTGCTTATCCATATGTTGTTAAAATCAAGCAGAAGTTTAAGAACCAAAACTAACACGAGTTTGGATCTGCAAATACACAACAACCAAAGTATGACAAAGACGGCCCTAACAAACAGTCTCCTGAAAACCAGTCCAAGCCATAGGAAAAGAAGGGTCACAGGAAGACAAAGAAGGACACCGAAAAATGGTGTGATTTCCACAAAAGCCCCTAGCACAACACCAATGAATGTTTCTCAAAAAATTCATTGTTGGCCGAGATCAAAGACAAGGAGTCGAACCCTGATTCAGAATATGATTATGAAAATAATGGTAAAAGACAGATCATCAATGTAGACCCCATTGCTATTGTCATGACCGCAACAATTCAACCAGAAGAAGCAACAGATCCTGAAGAGGGGGAGCGCCTTTTTCATTCACAGATGTGGGTGAAGGGGACCCCGCTGCATTTTATTGTTGATAGAGGAAGCCAAAAGAACCTCATCTCAGCAAAGGTCGTCAAACATTTGGGATTGTTGACAACACCACACCCGCAGCCATACAACATTGGGTGGCTTTGTCAAGGACGAGATCTTCATGTCAGCCAACAATGTCGATTTTCATACGGCATCCAGCCCTTCAAGGATGAGGTATTATGTGATGTTTCCCCACTGGATGTCTACGATGTTCTCTTGGTCCAACCATATATGTGGAAGCGCCATGCTATCTATGAGTCTAGACCCCGTAGTGTCATTGTTACTCTAGGGGGTCATCTCTACAGGATACCAGAGGTAATTCCAACTATTGTTCCACCTAAACAGTGCCACAAGGTAGTATCTCATACTGCAAAATTCAACTTCTTAACAATCTGTTCAAAAGGTGAATAGAAGGATACTACAAACACTACAGGCTCGACCCAAGCACCTTCTATCCAACAAACGCAGGTCGACAAGATTGCAACAAAGTGTAAAGATTCATTCTACACATAGGGTTTTCATGTAGCCAGACTGGTTAAAAAGGTCCAACCCTTCTAGCCACATGTTCATGACAACCTTCAACCAGCCAAGTAGTGCAATGTCTCCAACAAGGCAAGCAACTCATCACGATGCAGATTCAACAAATGCTTTTCCCTCTCCCACGGGAACTCAATGCAATGGATACCATTGCTTCCTAAGGATGGAGGATTGATCCAGGTGGATATCGATGGCCACCCACCTTTTCCAACTGGCTGAAACTAGTTTTCTGGCAATTTTGGCAATTTACTATTTTTAGCAGTTTTAACTTTTGGGGCCATTTTGAGGGCCGAAATGAAGGTTTTTTGGGATAGAGCTTCTCAATTATAGAAAAAGGCATGATTTAGCCCAAAAAATTAATCTCCTCGACGATACCTTTCCAACTGGCTATCATACGCCTAAAACGAAGATCGTATGCAAAAGTTACGACCCTGGGAAGTTAATGTACTAACTTACCCAAACTGGGCCCACATGACTTTTGGTGCTTCATCTCCTAGGGTTAGGTTTTTGGATGTATAGGGATTTTGGAATTCTCGTTTATTGTAAAAATTCCTGGAGAGCCTCATTGTAATAATCTTCTTGTGAATGCAAGTAACCGTCACATTTCTTCTAAGAGATAAGTTGCCACCATTCTAGCGAGTCTTTCACTCTGTATTTTTACAGTCTCTGTACATTTATTTCATTAATAGAAATCGTGTATTACTGTATATTTGTGTTTATGGTTGTATCTCTGATACATTTATGTTATATTATTGAATATCTGTGATATCTTTGTGCATTTCTTTATTATATCTCCACTCTCATTTCGTGCCGAAAATAATCTGGATCACTAGGTTTGTCATAATCCGTAAATGGTAGCCCTATGGCCTACCTATTTCATCAACGGGGATACCAATTGTGGAATAATAAAAAAAATTGGTCTTTTTTTCTCTATTAGACTGTAAATTTCTATATTATATTGTAAAATGCTATGTTGCAGGTGGATTCTACGTTAGTCAAAATAGAGACCATGTGTAAACATTTTTTGTTGTTTTGTTGCAATTCCCTGATTATGTTAACCTCACTAGGATGTATGATGGTATTGAAATTATTTTCAAAAGGAGACCATGCCTCTTCATTAAGATGAGATGTATGTTCAACTTGTAGAACCATTGGTTTCACAGGTAGAAAATTACCATTGTTTTTGGCACAGTGCCACCAATCTACTCTAAGAGGTACAGGAAGTTAAGCAGGTGAAACACTTTGACAACAACCAATAAAAAAATTATTTCATTCATATATTAATAATTCCCACTGTCTGACCATCCAATGTGAACAAGCAACATGCCCGTAAACACAATAGTTGAATTGATATGTGCATACAATGCTCATGGTTCAAAACCTACTCGAGTAGGCTTGGGAATAAGGAAAAAATCAATAGTCCCAAAAAGACAACGAAAATAAGAGATGTGTGATGATGTAGAAACAATTACAAGATCAATAGAATGGATTCTTATAAGAGAATAAGAGAATCAACCTAAAGAGAATCAAGGTCAAGGGAGTATTCTCCTAGTATGTACTACACAATGATTGGGTAGTCTAGCTCAAGGTTTACAAAATGTTTCCCCTTCGGGTGTAATAGTTCTAGAGATAACCATCAATCAATGTGTTGTGTTCCATCTTGCATGAGATCTCTTGATCATGCCATTAAGATATAGACATTATCCTTATTCTCCTTTGATTACAAGATGATTTCACCTCACATTACTCTGAGCAGGTTCCTCAACCATGGTATATTAACTCTCTCCATCCTTATAGCTTTGATAATAGATGAAATTGGTACATTTTTCATCACATATGATCATGGTTTAGACCCTTTTACTTCACAAACTATGTTATACTCTCAAGTATGTGTTTCATGCATAGACATGGTGTTATAACTTATAACATGGTCATGAATGTGGTAAAAACAAAAGTGAGATCTAATAACACTACATAAAATTAATGATCTTATTGTTTGTCTCGCCGTACCAAGGGGGGACATAATTATCCTTTAGAAGTGTTTTCAAGTAGTGAGTCAAGTTTTACTATTGGGGACCATCCTACTCATAAAATAATTATTCTCGTTTATGATTGACTTTTCAAGTGTTATTCAAAAAGGTCAATATAAGAAATCCTAAATCAAATAAGCCAAAAAGGCTAGAGGTGAAGAGAAAATAAAAAAGTGAAATCTAAAAAATGATAAAGCTTGAGTGATGCCACCTTGCTATGAGGCCAATGTTATTAGTTCCATGTTTGTCTATGAATATCTAAAGAAAAAAGGCCTGGAATAAAAATAAAGAAAGAAAGAAAACAAAGAAAAAGGAAAAAAAGAGGCGTAGTAAGAAACATTGTTGAGGAAATGGTAACTTAAAGATAAATATCCCTCTTAAAGGCTTTTGTATCAAATCCTATCTCATGAAAGCTAGTCAAATAAGTTTCAAGACCTATACATAATCCTACAAACTTTGAGGGTAAATTCATGAGGTTTTCCCTTTCCATTCCATAATTTATTCATCACATCACCTACCCCTAACTTAGCGACTTAGGAAATACTTTTTGTCTTAGGATTTGTCACATGTATAAAGGTTAAGGTTGTCCTCCATAGTAAAACTTAGGAAAATTCTAAAATGGAAGTCCATGTTATGTTGTTGTTATAATAAATCATTATTTATGTGCCACTTAATTACTTGTAAGGGGGTTAGACCTGCCACTATAAGTGGGAACCCTCCATTGCAATATGTGTACATGCACTTGGAGTGTCATCTATGCCTTAGGATCCATGTACCATGCCAAGGGATTTATGACGTTGCCTTGGGATTTTTGATGCTACATTTGGATCTATGTACTTGTATACAAACATATCCATAGGATCCATGCCATTTTTCTTGAGATCCATGTCACTACATTTGGATCCTTAACCATGCATTGGGTGGTGACAAGGATTTTATATCATCATAGTTTCCACATGGACTACTCCTAGAGAGCACCCATTCCTAGTTGGATTTTTTTACCCATAGGTGTGACTTATTTTATCTCATTGAGAACACATGGGAGGTTGTTGGCGTAGTTGTTGACATTCATGAGATTGTTACAGGTGGTTACAAGTTGTTACATGTGGTTATATATTGTTATGAGTGGTTATGACTCAATTGACCACTTCTTTGGTGGAGTGTTTTTCTTGAGGAGCCACACATACCACATCCACTTTAATCTCTCTTTCTTAACGTCCCACATGTGTGATCGATGTCACCCTATTAGATAACACATTTTTTATGGGAGAGCATGTATTCCATGATTTTGGGGTTAGTTGAAGAGGTGCCTTGGTATTGCATCTCCATTTGACCTCACTCACAGATTTGAGGGGGTCGTTGGCACTTTATGAGGAAGAAGAACTTGCTCTCATGGTATTATGGACCACACATGTGGCATTTCTTTGCATTTTCACCATTTTGGGGAGGGTGCCCCTATCATTGATGATTTTTTGTAACCATCTATGTTATTCTCCCATGGTATTTGTAACTTGATGTAGAATTTGAGAAAGCATGTTGTCTCTCATCTAATTGTGTTTCAAGTCTATTTGTGTTATTTTTAGGGTTTCACTTGTAAAAGTTTAGCAAGAGTATTTGTATGCAACATGTGAAGGTGGATGAAGGAGCTAGCAAGGAGTCACAAAATGAGAAAATGTTTGTACACGGAGAAGCTTCGTGAGGTAAATATTATTTTCTCATAGTGATTTCTTTCTCTTACATTAGTGAAAAATGGAAGCTACTTCTTCCCACTTTGAAGAGTTAGTTACACACTCTTCCCTTCACCAATATATTTGAGAATATAAGTGCCTCCTAGGTACACCTTATGGTTTCCTAGAATCCAAAGACTTAATACAAGGATCAATCCCCAAGCGAGGCCTAGTGTGTCCCAAAAACCGAAGTGAAAGTCAAGCATTTCTCTATTTTATTTCTCCCTATAACTCGTTTTATTTCAAGTTTTCCTTTTTTATGTTTTAATAGAAACCTATGATTTGTTTAAGTGTAATCCTTGATCTAGATTGCTAATTCATAAATTTTATAGGCTAGCTCCTTTTAGATCTAGTAGGACTTGATTTATCCTTTTCCAATCATCTTAATTGTTTATTCCTTTAGTCTTTGTGAATTCTCAATAGAAACCTAAGATTTAATGGAAACCTAGGATTTGTTTAAGTGTAATCTTTGATCTAGGTTTCTAATTCATAAAGTCTATAAGATAGATCCTTCTAGATCTAGTTAGGACTTGATTTATCCTTTTCCAATAATCCTTTAACATTTGTGAATTCTCAATAAACCAAGTAACTAAATGAATGGATCAAATTCTAGACTAATGATTTTATTGAAGTGAGAGTGGACATACTTGTCTTAGATGATTTTATTGAAGTGAGAGTGGACATACTTGTCCTTTGGGGTTTATACTAAGTTTTCTTGGAATATTTTGATTCACATTGGTTTAAATTCCCACTTAAGGATAAATCAATGTAAATAAACCTAATTGTGCACTTAAATTTCCGTATTTCATTTTATGAATAAGGGTTTAAAAAGAAAATTTGTTTTCTTTGACACATTGGCAAAGAGACATACTAGCTTGGAAAATAATTCGAAATTTGAGCAATTTTTGGGTTACCTAATGCTTAAAACGATCTCACCTAATTAGTAATGATTTGATGGAACTTTTGATGGAAATATATTCTTAAATCCTCTCAACGATATGTTTGGTATTGAATGTTTATTTTTAAAAACTTATCTAAAAAGGTGGGTTATGTGGTTTTGTTAGGATATTTAGAAACTTAGGAGTTAGTTAAGAACTACTTGGTCTAATGTTTCGTTAGGTAAAAGTGTGTTTCTTAGTGTGTTTCTTTAGTATGCATTAGTATTGATCCAGGTGGATATCAGTGGCCACCCACCTTTTCCAGCTAGATCAAAAAAACTTTTTGACAATTTTGGTAATTTACTATTTTTAGTAGTTTTTTCGGGTCCTGAACTTCCAGAGTCATTTTGAGGCCCTAAACGACGTTTTTTTGGGTATGTTACAATTGCAAAATTTCCTCATGAAATTTTGGGAAATAGTTGTAGTCCTCGGATAGATCTTTCCAGCGACCTATTTTATGCCTAAAACAGAGATCGTATGCAAAAGTTATGACCCTGAGAAGTTGATGCACTCACTTACCCAAATAGGGCCCACATGACTTTTGGCGCTTCATCTCCTTGGGTTAGGTTTTTGGATGTCTAGGGTTTTTGACACTCCTGTTTATTGTAAAAAGGATTTCAGAGCCTCATTGTAATGATGTTCTAGTGAATGAGCATAGCCATCACATCTCTTCTCAAAGATAAGTTGCCACCATTCCAACAAGCTTGTTTTCCGATGCATTTTACAGTTTCAACTTATTTTCTTATTGAATAGAAAACCATTTTTACTGCATCTTTGTTATTATTTGTTAAGAATTTGTTAATAATCTGTAGTCATTTTGTTCTTCTCATAAAATCTGGATCAGTGGTATCAAAGCAGTCTGCTCCTTATCGTCTTAATGCATGTCCCCAACGAGGTCAGAGTACAAAGAATTGGGTCTAGAGCTTGTTTCTCTTGAGGACCAAAGCTCTTGCACGCCCAAGCAACCTCTCATGGAAGGAGAAAAGAAAGATGACGGGACATGATATCCTTTCAAAATATTGCTTGAGGAATCCCTCACGCAACAAAGGAACGAGATGATGGATAGTTTCGCACAAATCCTTCGGTGGCTACCAACATGCGACGCATCTTCTTTGAGAAGAGGCACTGCCCCCTTCAAGGTACACATAAACTTTGATATTCCTATATTTGAAGGTCAGATAGACAAAGATGGTGTAGACAAGTGATTGAATCTACTAGAAGGGTATTTTTTCGAATAGAGAAAAGATTACTTTTGCGCTCCTCAAAGCCCTTCCCCATGTCAAATATTGGTGGGAAACTTTTTGTGAGTAAAAGGAAACAGAGGAACCCTTGTTATTTACAGTCATGACCACCTGGGAATCCTTCGGGGATGTTATTAACGAACAATACTACTCTGTTGGAAGTTATGATGACTTGTGTACCAAATGGACCACACTTCGACAAGAAAGAGACCAAGCAATGCCAGAGTTCACAAATATCTTTCATACCTTGCGCACCAAGATGGGTATCAAAGATTCAAAGCGACATATGGTGCTCAAGTATCATGGTGCTCTGCATAGATACATCCAGAACAAAATGGAATTTTCAGACATCTCATCCTTGGGCGCGGCCTAGCGATATGCCGTCAAAATCGAGCAGAAGCTCAAACAAAAGACGCGAAAATTTGGGCCCGGGAACCCCTCATAGAAAAAGTCAGGAAAGGGTGGCCCTAACCGACATAACAAGGGACATAGAAACGAGGGACAGTATTAGGACAATCAGTCCAAGTCACAAGAAAAGAAGTACACTGGAAAGACAAAGAAAGATACCAGGAAGTGTTGTGACTTCCATAAGAGCCCTTGGCATAACACTGCTAACTATCGCTCAAAGCAGTCGTTGGAGGCCGAAGTGAAAGCCTCTAAATCAGATGTGGATTCTGACTCTGAGTTATAACTAGAAAGGGGAAGATGGATCATTGATGCGGAACCCAATGCCACCATTTCTACCATCAAGCTCTAGCTTGATGAACCAAACAAGCTAGAAGAAGGAGAGCACCTCTTCCATTCACAAATGTGGGTAAAAGGCACCCTGCTTCACTTCATCGTTGATAGCAATAGCCAAAAGAACCTTATATCAACAAAGGTTGTCAAGCGGCTAGCCCTACCAACAATGCCACACCTACAACCCTACACCATTGGATGGCTCTGCTAAGGAAGCGATCTCCACGTCAGCCAATAGTGTCGACTCTCATACAGAATCATGCCCTTCAAAGACAAGGTATTGTGTAATGTTTCTCCTCTCGAATTTTGTGATGTTCTTTTGGGCCAACCTTATTTATGAAAAAGTCATGCTATATATGAGTCTAGGCCTCGTAGTGTTATTATTACTTTGAACAGGAAATTGTACAGGATACCCGAGGAAGTCCCACCTAGTGTTATTTCCTTGATATCTGCCAAGCAATGCAGGAAGGACATCTCTCAGAGGGGGAAGTTTTCCTTCTTCATGATTCTCTCTCGGAATTAGCGAAAGATCACATCCATATCCAAGGTCTCTGTGGTCGACCTCTCCACACGGTAGAAGCAAGTAGATAAGATCGTCAAAGAATACTTGGATATATTCTCCTCACCTACTAGGGTACCTCTACACTGTCAGGTCAAGCACCCCATCGATCTGACCCCCAACGCATCGCTGCCCAATGGGCCAATCTATAACCGCTCTATGTTAGAGACTAAGGAGATCAAGCGATAGATCTAAGAACTGCTCCACAAGGGGCATATCCGTCACAACTCATCACCTTGCGGGAGCCCAATCGTATTGGTATAGAAGAAAGATGGAACTTGACGACTCTGCATTGATTATCGGGCCCTGAATAAAATCAAAGTCAGAAACCAATACCCAATTTCCTGAATCGACGACCTCCTTGATCAACTCATAGGAGGGAAATACTTCAGTAAGATTGATCTGAAGTCTGGCTACCACCAGGTCCTGATAGAACAGACAGATGTATGGAAGACTGCCTTCAAGTCAAAGGAAGGCCTTTTTGAATGGTTTTTCATGCCCTTTGGTTTGACAAATGCTCCAACCACTTTCATGAGGATGATGGATGATATCCTGGGACCATTAACCAATACTTTTGTAGTTGATCCGTAAGATCTTTTAATGACTATGGTTGAGTTTTAATTTTGCATGTGTTAATTAACCATATGAGAAGCTTAATGAAAGAATGAGGAAAGAAGAGGAATTATGACAGTAATATACACATTTGTAGATCTGAAATGAAATAATAAACAACAAACCATAACAAGCGAATTGATAACGGAGTTCGGCACAATGTTGCCTACGTCTCCAGGCCTTTGTCTCTGTGGGGGAGGCTTCTTTATTTCTGTTCAAAAGCTCAAAAATACATCGCAGCAGTGTGAATTGGATACAAGACTGATTTGGTCATGTTCTTCCAGATCTCTAGAACCCTGCAAAGAAAACGATATGCAAAACAGACGTCCGAAGCTCCCAGAAAGGGCCCGCAAGCGTCTGCTCCTCAATAGCTTCCCTGCATAAAAATGGCTTTGGCTTGGCTTCCCTTCAGCATAAATTTTCTCTGACTGTCCTACGTGGCCTCAAATAGTCCTGGTTTTTATAGATCTGAAGTTGGTTATCCATCCCCAACTTCCTCCCAAAATTTGGGCTCCAAAAATGCCCAATATCTCCCAAAAATGGAGAAAATCCATTAAAAATAGGCTTAATATCAACTAAAATCCCAAACTATAGCAAAAAACCCATTTTTGAATGAAATTAGGCATAGCCCCCAAAACGCGCGTGCTCCTGGTCATATGGGAGGCGGCCATGTGGCTGGGCGCTCCTCCGTTTGTGCGTTGCCCCCCCCCTTGTTGGCTCCTGGTCATCGGCATGGTCATAGGACCCACGAGCTAACTGCTATAACCACGTGCCCTATTTGGAATAGGTCCTGGTCTCATGGAATAGCCCGAAACCAAGGGCTAAGCCCTATCATAAACCCCCGTCGATCCGCGTTAATGGTTATGCTTTGGCACCCGGTCATATGTTACAACGATAAACCACGACTAATGTAACTGTGGGCTGGGGCTAAGCCTTATCCCTTTCCTCCCCCAAATAGGATTTCAATCAAATTTAAATAGATTATTTGCCACATAGCTAACAAGAACTAATGGTCGCCCGGGTGGTTAGCCCGGTCCTGCCAGTCCGTAGCCCAGAGGAGAGGTCCGGGGTTCGACCCCGGTGGAGACCATATAATTTTATTCAAACAACAAGCCAACCACAGGGTGCCACATGGTAGCCCATGACTGGGCCACGTGGCACCTCAAAAACCAACCAAAAACTGCCAAGTGTCGAATTTCATATGGTCTACGTCACTTGCCACGTTCCCTGCCATCGTACCTGCCCAATCATCTGCTGACGTCATCCCATGCCACGTGTCACCCTTACAGTGGTGACACGTGTCACCCATAGATTGGTCCAGTTGTCTGTCGTATGCCACATCACCTACCACATGTCATCTCCAAGAGCTACCATGTCATCTGTGCGGCCGTACGAACTGTACAGTCAGCATGCCACGTGACACTGTACGCACTGTACAGTCATCCCCTTTTTTTGCCTGTTTGGGTTTTTGGACAGAATGTGATATCTTGCGCATACAGAGCCCGTTTGACGAAGTAAATATATGGCCAGAATCAGGAAGACGATATGGACGCAATGGCTCTAGTTTCGTCAGATTCCGAGCACTTTCATTTTTGAGCCTTTTTTAGCCCTGTCAGGCTTCTGGATCTGATTCTGGTTCACACCTCCCCACTAAAAGACCTTTTGGTCCCCAAAAGGTTACTGACCAGTCAACAAGCTCAGGATAGGCCACCCATCTTGTCCTTTGTCTCTGAACTCTGTCTTGTGCACCTATCTCATCAAGATCAACTGTAACACAATCATGACAACTGACAGTGTATTGTTAGCCATTTGAACCCTGTTACATCTTACTGAAGCCACTATCATCCATGTAGAAAACATTACTAATGACAGTATAAAAAAGACGACTGCAAATGAGTTGATATACTTGAAATATTTGCACGACATGAGCTTATCTTGAAGCAACTTATGATTGATTTTCCATTCAACAATCATTTCTTATTCTTGCTTAAGATCGATTACTTCATTTGAAACAATTATTGGTTTGTTGCTTGCTTGCACTGCATTCTTTAATTGTTCCATTGTTTGAAGTGTTTTATTTTCTTTAACATGATGAGCATGAACCACATAATCTTGACCTGATTTAGTGAATTGATCTTGATTCTTTGTCTTGTAGAGGATTTCCTTACGATCATATAAGTACGGACTACCTAAGACCATTCCACATTCTCTTAACGACGCTACATCACATGTTACCTTGTCCACATACTTAGATGAAATTGCAAATTTGATTGTGCACTGCTTTGTTATGTGCATTTGATGATGGTTGCTTATCCATTTAAGTGTGTAAGGCTTATGATGTAATTGTGCTTTTAATCCCAATTTCTTAACCAATTCTTCTGAGATTAGATTAGATTAGATTGAGATCCACTGTCGATTAATGTGTCTATATTAGTGTGTCGCATGATTACCCTTATATGAAACAAGTTGTTTGTACAATCAATGTCTTCACCAATTTTACTTATCATACCAACCAATGTGATCTTTGACTCATCACCTGAATTTGATCCCAAGTCTGTGGGTTTTGTTGTCGTTTCCACTGTTTGTGTTCCCTTCTTTTCCTTGAACCACTTTCGCCTCTTCTCGGGATGCAACTGCCAACATCTGTCCTCATCATGTCCCTCTTTCTTGCAATGCTTGCAAGAGGGCTTTCCTTCCTTCCTCGTCACTGCATTTGCATTCTTGCCATGCCTTTTCCTCTTGTCTTCTTTCCTTGAAGACGATGATTCCCCTAACACACTTGTTTTCCCTGCTTCAATATACGTAGCTTGAACAGAAACCTCATCAAGGTTAGTGGGTCCAAACATGAAAACAATGTTTCTAATATGTGCAGGTAAACCTCCTATATACTTCATAAGAGTTTCTTGTGTTTGTAAAGGGATATCTAACATTATTGCCATTTTTCGAAATCCATCGGTGTATTCTTGCACTATTTGTCCTTTTCTTAGTTTTAAAGATTTCTATTCAATTAATGCTTTTTCTTTATAACCCAAAGGATAGAATTGTTTCCTAAGTGCATAAATGAAACTCTTCCATGATGGAAATACATTACCCACATGTTGTGTTCCCTTTTGCAA
>JZKD02S1985814.1:7817-25564 GCA_000966675.3 Picea glauca
CATCTTGAGGGAGAATTTAAGAAGATCAAACCCACTACATTTGATGTGGAATCCAGGACAGGTGAGGAAGCTGAAGCATGGTTATTAGACATCAAAAACTATTTCCAGATATATAACTATTCCAACAATATGAAGGTCAGAATGACCATTTACAATCTAAAAGGAAAAGCCAACATTTGGTGGCAAGATCTAAAATTGGCCAAGGGCCTAAAGGAGAAACAGATGGAATGGTCTGACTTTAAAAAATATTTCAAGAAACAATACCTATATGAAAGCTAATATGAAAGGAAAACCAAAGAATTTTATGAGCTACGACTTGGTTAGATGACGATGGAGGATCTTATAAACAAATTCCTGGAATTACTAAGGTTCGTACCTTATATCCGAGAGGACAAGTTAAAAATCCAGCGGTTCCTAAGATGTTTACCATAGTCTTACAGGGACATAATTGAGTTTGAAAACCCCAAGTCCTTGAGTGAAGTATTCAGGAAGGCACGAATGTGCTACGACCAATACAAACAACGGACATAGTTTCCCAAAGCTTGGAAGGATAAGAGAGAAGACCGAATGAACTAGTGGAAGAAGGGATACCAACTAGTTCCTTATCGGAATGCAGCAAAAAGATTTCCGAGAAAAGACTTTCACTCCAATAATCCAAATACGCAAGGTAGCGGTAAACTGATGAACTCGGGAATGAAGAAGTTTGGGGACAACCCCTATGAACCATTAAAGTGATAGGAATATGGAGAACCTCATCTAAGGAGGAACTATCCATGTTTAAATTCAACAAACAGAACTGTTGTTCATAATTTGCAGGAAGCCTCGACGGTGGGGGATGTGGGCATAAGCTTTCATTGGATAAATGCAGTCGTGGATGGCCGACAAGATGACCACCATTCCTTTGTGGTGGAAGTCAAAGGTAAAGTCAATAACACTCGAATTTATGTTTTAATTGATCTTCGAGCTATGCTAAGTTATATCACTCCTTATGTAGTAGAGTCAAATAAACTTAAGAATATGAGACACGCAAAATCATGGTTGGTACAACTAGCAACATGAACTAAAAGGAAAGTGGTTGACTTTATTTATGATTATGAGCTCAATTTAGATGGTCAAAACATAAGAACAAATCTGAACATTTTACTGCTAGGATCTTATGATGTGATTATCAGAATGGATTGGCTAGAAAATAACAAAGTAGTACTAGATTGTTATGCAAAGACACTAAAGTATAAAGACGAAAATGACATTACTAGGACAACCCAAGGTATACCAAAACCAATACCAGTTAGACAAGTTTTCACAATGCAATTCAAGAAATGCATGAGAAAGGGGTGTCAAGTTTACGTCTTCCAAGTAATAAACCTGTTAGAAAAAGAAGATAAACCAGACTTGGAAGACTTTGATGTTCTACGTGAATTCAGAGACGTATTTGTTGATGAAATGCCTGAATTACCCCCTATAAGGGAAATAGACTTTTTTATAGACCTGCTACCTAGTTCAACCCCTATATCAAAGGCACCTTACCAAATGAGTTTGTCGAAATTAACAAAACTAAAAATTCAACTATAGGAATTACTGGACAAAGAGTATATCGGAAAAGTGTTTCACCATGGGGAGCATGAGTCCTCTTTGTGAAAAAGAAAGACGGTACCCTAAGACTATGTATCGATTATAGACAATTGAACAAAATGACTATTAAGAATAAGTACCCCTTACCTAGGATAAATGATCTGTTCGATTAAGTAGGTGGGGCAAAGATCTTTTCGAAGTTGTATTTACGATCTGGTTATCACCAAGTTAGGATAAAAGATGAAGACATAAGCAAAATAGCCTTTTGAACAAGATATGGACATTACGAATTTGTAGTTATGCCTTTCAGACTCACTAACACGCCAGCCATGTTTATGTGTTTAATGAACAATATTTTCAGTCAGTATTTGGAAAAATTCGTATTGGTATTTATTGACGACATCCTGGTATATTCTAAAACAGAGGAAGAACACGAAGGACACTTAAGAATAGTTCTGCAAACTTCAAGGAAGCACAAGCTGTATGCTAAATTCAATAAATGTGATTTTTATCAGAAGAAGATACAGTACCTAGGACATGTAATATATGCAAATGGTATCACAGTCGATCCAGAGAAAATAAGCGCCATTATGGAATGGTCGGTGCCGAAGGATGTAGTGGATATCTGGTCATTCATTGGAATCATCGTATATTATCACAGATTTATAGAGGGGTTTTCCAAAATTGCTTACCCTATCACATCATTACAAAATAAAGGGACCAAGTTTAATTGGTCACAAAAGTGTCAAGACAATTTTAATAAGTTAAAGGAATTGTTAACAACCACACCCATTTTAAAGGTAGCAGACCCAGATAAAGACTTTACCGTCTATGTTGATGCAAGTAAAGAAGGATTAGGTGGTGTCCTAACTCAAGAAGGATACGTTATTTTTTATGAGTCCCGAAAATTAAAGGAACATGAGAGAAACTACATCACTCATGATTTAGAATTGGCAGTGGTAATACACGCCTTAAAAATGTGGCGACACTACATAATGGGCAAGAATTTTCTATTATTGACAGATAATAGCGGTGTGATATATTTGTTTAGTTAGTCAGATCTCAATGAAATGAAAGCAAGGTGGCTAGCCTTCTTGAGAGAATTAGACTTTGAGGTAATACATATCAAGGGTAAGGAAAATAAAGTAGCAGATGCTTTAAGAAGAAGAGTCCATGGATTGTCTGAAATAAATGTCAGCAGGGCAGAAAGTGATTTGGAACAGAGAATAAAGACTGCAGGTATTAATGACAAAAATTACACTAATTTAGTGGAAGAATTACAAAAAACTACGACAAACTCAGACAAACCAGATCTCGTTATCGATAAAAATGGCATATCACGATTTAAAAACAGACTTTACATACCAGATTCGACAGAGTTAAAGATAATAGTTTTGGATGAAGTGCATAAGAAACCATATTCTGGTCATCCAGGATACCAGAAAACGATAAAAACACTTAGAAAATTATTTTATTGGCCTAATATGAAGGGTGGAACAGAAGAATACTTGGCTAAGTGTCAATATTTTCAGCAGGTAAAGGTCGAACACCAGCATCCAACCAACCTATTACAACCCTTACCAGTACCAGAATGGAAATGGGAGACCATATCGTTGGACTTTATTACAGGTTTTCCTAAAACTCAGAAACATAATGATTCTATTATGGTGGTAATTGATCATCTTAGTAAGTCTGCACACTTTATTCCTGTAAATTATACTTTTAAAGCTATTAACATCGCTAAAATATTCATGAAAGAAATGTTTAGACTGTATGGTATTCCTAAAATGGTGATTTCAGATAGAGACGTAAAATTTACATCTGCTTTATGGAAAGAATTCTTTGCAGGGATAAATACTAATTTGAATTTCATCACGATTTATCATCCACAAACGGATGGATAGATTGAATGGAAAAATCAAATCATAGAAGATATGCTCTGCATGTATGTAAGAACAAAATCAAGCAAGTGGGAAGACTACCTACACTTGGTAGAGTTTGCATATAACAATGGATACCGAACTTCGACCAAATTGAGCCCCTTCGAGGTACTGTATGAAAGAAAGTGTACGACTCCAATTAGCTGGGATAACCCAGTTGACAGACTCATGGTTGGACCAGAGATGCTCCAAGAAATGGAAAGTATGGTAAGAAAGGTACAAAAAAACTTAAAGGAGGCACAGGAAAAACAAAAAAGTTATGCGGACCAGAAAACAAGACACTTGGAGTTTCAAGTGGGAGATCATGTTTACATAAAAGTCAAAGCCTGGAAGAGTTCACTAAAGCTAGGGAAGTGTGCCAAGTTGGCACCCAGGTTTTGTGGGCCCTTCGAGATACTAGCTTGAATTGGACCCGTAGCGTACCAACTTGCACTTCCAGCCAATCTAAGAATTCATAATGTATTTCATGTTTCTTTGTTAAAGAATTATGTTCATGACCNCATCTTGAGGGAGAATTTAAGAAGATCAAACCCACTACATTTGATGTGGAATCCAGGACAGGTGAGGAAGCTGAAGCATGGTTATTAGACATCAAAAACTATTTCCAGATATATAACTATTCCAACAATATGAAGGTCAGAATGACCATTTACAATCTAAAAGGAAAAGCCAACATTTGGTGGCAAGATCTAAAATTGGCCAAGGGCCTAAAGGAGAAACAGATGGAATGGTCTGACTTTAAAAAATATTTCAAGAAACAATACCTATATGAAAGCTAATATGAAAGGAAAACCAAAGAATTTTATGAGCTACGACTTGGTTAGATGACGATGGAGGATCTTATAAACAAATTCCTGGAATTACTAAGGTTCGTACCTTATATCCGAGAGGACAAGTTAAAAATCCAGCGGTTCCTAAGATGTTTACCATAGTCTTACAGGGACATAATTGAGTTTGAAAACCCCAAGTCCTTGAGTGAAGTATTCAGGAAGGCACGAATGTGCTACGACCAATACAAACAACGGACATAGTTTCCCAAAGCTTGGAAGGATAAGAGAGAAGACCGAATGAACTAGTGGAAGAAGGGATACCAACTAGTTCCTTATCGGAATGCAGCAAAAAGATTTCCGAGAAAAGACTTTCACTCCAATAATCCAAATACGCAAGGTAGCGGTAAACTGATGAACTCGGGAATGAAGAAGTTTGGGGACAACCCCTATGAACCATTAAAGTGATAGGAATATGGAGAACCTCATCTAAGGAGGAACTATCCATGTTTAAATTCAACAAACAGAACTGTTGTTCATAATTTGCAGGAAGCCTCGACGGTGGGGGATGTGGGCATAAGCTTTCATTGGATAAATGCAGTCGTGGATGGCCGACAAGATGACCACCATTCCTTTGTGGTGGAAGTCAAAGGTAAAGTCAATAACACTCGAATTTATGTTTTAATTGATCTTCGAGCTATGCTAAGTTATATCACTCCTTATGTAGTAGAGTCAAATAAACTTAAGAATATGAGACACGCAAAATCATGGTTGGTACAACTAGCAACATGAACTAAAAGGAAAGTGGTTGACTTTATTTATGATTATGAGCTCAATTTAGATGGTCAAAACATAAGAACAAATCTGAACATTTTACTGCTAGGATCTTATGATGTGATTATCAGAATGGATTGGCTAGAAAATAACAAAGTAGTACTAGATTGTTATGCAAAGACACTAAAGTATAAAGACGAAAATGACATTACTAGGACAACCCAAGGTATACCAAAACCAATACCAGTTAGACAAGTTTTCACAATGCAATTCAAGAAATGCATGAGAAAGGGGTGTCAAGTTTACGTCTTCCAAGTAATAAACCTGTTAGAAAAAGAAGATAAACCAGACTTGGAAGACTTTGATGTTCTACGTGAATTCAGAGACGTATTTGTTGATGAAATGCCTGAATTACCCCCTATAAGGGAAATAGACTTTTTTATAGACCTGCTACCTAGTTCAACCCCTATATCAAAGGCACCTTACCAAATGAGTTTGTCGAAATTAACAAAACTAAAAATTCAACTATAGGAATTACTGGACAAAGAGTATATCGGAAAAGTGTTTCACCATGGGGAGCATGAGTCCTCTTTGTGAAAAAGAAAGACGGTACCCTAAGACTATGTATCGATTATAGACAATTGAACAAAATGACTATTAAGAATAAGTACCCCTTACCTAGGATAAATGATCTGTTCGATTAAGTAGGTGGGGCAAAGATCTTTTCGAAGTTGTATTTACGATCTGGTTATCACCAAGTTAGGATAAAAGATGAAGACATAAGCAAAATAGCCTTTTGAACAAGATATGGACATTACGAATTTGTAGTTATGCCTTTCAGACTCACTAACACGCCAGCCATGTTTATGTGTTTAATGAACAATATTTTCAGTCAGTATTTGGAAAAATTCGTATTGGTATTTATTGACGACATCCTGGTATATTCTAAAACAGAGGAAGAACACGAAGGACACTTAAGAATAGTTCTGCAAACTTCAAGGAAGCACAAGCTGTATGCTAAATTCAATAAATGTGATTTTTATCAGAAGAAGATACAGTACCTAGGACATGTAATATATGCAAATGGTATCACAGTCGATCCAGAGAAAATAAGCGCCATTATGGAATGGTCGGTGCCGAAGGATGTAGTGGATATCTGGTCATTCATTGGAATCATCGTATATTATCACAGATTTATAGAGGGGTTTTCCAAAATTGCTTACCCTATCACATCATTACAAAATAAAGGGACCAAGTTTAATTGGTCACAAAAGTGTCAAGACAATTTTAATAAGTTAAAGGAATTGTTAACAACCATACCCATTTTAAAGGTAGCAGACCCAGATAAAGACTTTACCGTCTGTGTTGATGCAAGTAAAGAAGGATTAGGTGGTGTCCTAACTCAAGAAGGATACATTATTTTTTATGAGTCCTGGAAATTAAAGGAACATGAGAGAAACTACATCACTCATGATTTAGAATTGGCAGCGGTAATACACACCTTAAAAATGTGGCGACACTACATAATGGGCAGGAATTTTCTATTATTGACAGATAATAGCAGTGTGATATATTTGTTTAGTTAGTCAGATCTTAATGAAATGAAAGCAAGGTGGCTAGCCTTCTTGAGAGAATTAGACTTTGAGGTAAGACATATCAAGGGTAAGGAAAATAAAGTAGCAGATGCTTTAAGAAGAAGAGTCCATGGGTTGTCTGAAATAAATGTCAGCAGGGCAGAAAGTGATTTGGAACAGAGAATAAAGACTGCAGGTATTAACGACAAAAATTACACTAATTTAGTGGCAGAATTACAAAAAACTACGACAAACTCAGACAAACCAGATCTCGTTATCGATAAAAATGGCCCATCATGATTTAAAAACAAACTTTACATACCAGATTCGACAGAGTTAAAGATAATAGTTTTGGATGAAGTGCATAAGAAACCATATTCTGGTCATCCATGATACCAAAAAACGATAAAAACACTTAGAAAATTATTTTATTGGCCTAATATGAAGGGTGGAACAGAAGAATACTTGGCTAAGTGTCAATATTTTCAGCGGGTAAAGGTCGAACACCAACATCCAACTAACCTATTACAACCCTTACCAGTACCAGAATGGAAATGGGAGACCATATCGTTGGACTTTATTACAGGTTTTCCTAAAACTCAGAAACATAATGATTCTATTATGGTGGTAATTGATCATCTTAGTAAGTCTGCACACTTTATTCCTGTAAATTATACTTTTAAAGCTATTAACATCGCTAAAATATTCATGAAAGAAATGTTTAGACTGTATGGTATTCCTAAAATGGTGATTTCAGATAGAGACGTAAAATTTACATCTGCTTTATGGAAAGAATTCTTTGCAGGGATAAATACTAATTTGAATTTCATCACGATTTATCATCCACAAACGGATGGATAGATTGAATGGAAAAATCAAATCATAGAAGATATGCTCTGCATGTATGTAAGAACAAAATCAAGCAAGTGGGAAGACTACCTACACTTGGTAGAGTTTGCATATAACAATGGATACCGAACTTCGACCAAATTGAGCCCCTTCGAGGTACTGTATGAAAGAAAGTGTACGACTCCAATTAGCTGGGATAACCCAGTTGACAGACTCATGGTTGGACCAGAGATGCTCCAAGAAATGGAAAGTATGGTAAGAAAGGTACAAAAAAACTTAAAGGAGGCACAGGAAAAACAAAAAAGTTATGCGGACCAGAAAACAAGACACTTGGAGTTTCAAGTGGGAGATCATGTTTACATAAAAGTCAAAGCCTGGAAGAGTTCACTAAAGCTAGGGAAGTGTGCCAAGTTGGCACCCAGGTTTTGTGGGCCCTTCGAGATACTAGCTTGAATTGGACCCGTAGCGTACCAACTTGCACTTCCAGCCAATCTAAGAATTCATAATGTATTTCATGTTTCTTTGTTAAAGAATTATGTTCATGACCCTACTCATATGATCGATTGGAACTTGGTGCAGGTGGAACTAGAAGGATAGTTCCAGGCAGAACCCCTATGTATTCTAGATCGGAGAGAAATAACACTTCGGAACAAAGTCGTTGCTTAGGTAAAGGTGCAATGGAATCACTTTAGCCTTGAGGAGGCCACTTGGGATTTGGAGGGCGATTTGGAAAAATCTCATCCAATCCTATTCCAGGAAAGGAACAAACACTGATGATAGTGTTTTACTGAAGGGGGAAAGGATGTGAGATCTCCAAAAAGAAATTATTTTTGAATTTTCAATTTCTTAGGAAATTTATTCTGTTTTTGGTAAATTCGAAATTGGAAAAATTTTGCCATTTATGGAAATTTCGAATTTCGAATTTGGTGAATTGTAATTAATAATTATGACTATTGGACAGAGATCTGATTTGACCCAACTAACTACTTGATTATGACACTTGTATGAAAACAAAATATTTTATAATTATTGCAGGAAGAAAAATTTAACAACCATGTTGAAATTAGTTGACCATGACTCCATGAGTGGGGAACATGTTGGAACTACCTCAGGGCTGATTGTTACATGTGGAAAATCAGGAATTTGGCCATTGGAAACCCCTGAAAATTAGGGATATGGAAGGCTGCGAAAATTCCCAAGAGGGAAAAAGACCTAGGCATTTTTGGTTTTGATATATAGCATATGTGAGGAGGCAGGACGTTGCCTAATATGTGGGAAAAAGAACTATTGATCGCTTGTTGTTATGAACACTATTTGTGAGTGTGAGGCAAGGGAAGGTTTTTTGGAATTGAATGACTTTTGCTGAGGAGGAGTTTCGAGTTATCCCTCATGGATTCATGGTTAGGCTAGGGGGTGAATATCACAAGTGATTTTGGCTGCCCTATTCTACGGTTGGGAGGAACGTGGTTGTTCCCTTTGTTTTCCCGTGAATTGGTTTAGATATGTTATTCTACCTCTCCTCTGGATGAATGTTGATTAATTAGATATCTAATAGAATGCATTTGTAAATTATGCATCAAAGTTTTCTATGGATGAAGCCTATTATAATGTTGTGAAACTTGAATCTGATAGAATGGGCTAAACGAAACCTGAATGAATCCTATCTGTGAAATAAATTACAGAACAAATACTATTATTGTTATTTGGTATATTCACTGAAAGATACATCCGATTAAAGTTTCTTTGTTGTATATTTTTGTTGTAGGTTAGACCCCTGTTATAACTTGATAAATTACAGGATCACAACATGTTAATTGTTATAGGGACAACGTTATTATTATAAAGAATGGATTGATAAAATGATTGAGGAATTTCAATTGNCCCTTCGAGATACTAGCTTGAATTGGACCCGTAGCGTACCAACTTGCACTTCCAGCCAATCTAAGAATTCATAATGTATTTCATGTTTCTTTGTTAAAGAATTATGTTCATGACCTTACTCATATGATCGATTGGAACTTGGTGCAGGTGGAACTAGAAGGATAGTTCCAGGCATAACCCCTATGTATTCTAGATCGGAGAGAAATAACACTTCGGAACAAAGTCGTTGCTTAGGTAAAGGTGCAATGGAATCACTTTAGCCTTGAGGAGGCCACTTGGGAGTTGGAGGGCGATTTGGAAAAATCTCATCCAATCTTGTTCCAGGAAAGGAACGAACACTGATGATAGTGTTTTACTGAAGGGGGAAAGGATGTGATATCTCCAAAAATAAATTGTTTTTGAATTTTCAATTTCTTAGGGAATTTATTCTGTTTTTGGTAAATTCGAAATTGGAAAAATTTTGCCATTTATGGAAATTTCGAATTTCGAATTTGGTGAATTGTAATTAATAATTATGACTGTTGGGCAGAGATCTGATTTGACCCAACTAACTACTTGAGTGTGACACTTGTATGAAAACAAAATATTTTATAATTATTGCAGGAAGACAAATTTAACAACCATGTTGAAATTAGTTGACCATGACTCCATGAGTGGGGAACATGTTGGAACTACCTCAGGGCTGATTGTTACATGTGGAAAATCAGGAATTTGGCCATTGGAAACCCCTGAAAATTAGGGATATGGAAGGCTGCGAAAATTCCCAAGAGGGAAAAAGACCTAGGCATTTTTGGTTTTGATATATAGCATATGTGAGGAGGCAGGACGTTGCCTAATATGTGGGAAAAAGAACTATTGATCGCTTGTTGTTATGAACACTATTTGTGAGTGTGAGGCAAGGGAAGGTTTTTTGGAATTGAATGACTTTTGCTGAGGAGGAGTTTCGAGTTATCCCTCATGGATTCATGGTTAGGCTAGGGGGTGAATATCACAAGTGATTTTGGCTGCCCTATTCTACGGTTGGGAGGAACGTGGTTGTTCCCTTTGTTTTCCCGTGAATTGGTTTAGATATGTTATTCTACCTCTCCTCTGGATGAATGTTGATTAATTAGATATCTAATAGAATGCATTTGTAAATTATGCATCAAAGTTTTCTATGGATGAAGCCTATTATAATGTTGTGAAACTTGAATCTGATAGAATGGGCTAAACGAAACCTGAATGAATCCTATCTGTGAAATAAATTACAGAACAAATACTATTATTGTTATTTGGTATATTCACTGAAAGATACATCCGATTAAAGTTTCTTTGTTGTATATTTTTGTTGTAGGTTAGACCCCTGTTATAACTTGATAAATTACAGGATCACAACATGTTAATTGTTATAGGGACAACGTTATTATTATAAAGAATGGATTGATAAAATGATTGAGGAATTTCAATTGCGATAGGAATATAATGTAAATTACAAGTATCATTGCAAGCCATTGTGTATTAGACGTGGCAAGAACAGAGCTATAATAGATAAATTAATAAATTAATCAAATAGATGCAAATACGAATTCTAGAAGATTCCTACCATGTCATAAGATCATATGCTGATAGAACATTTAAGTTTTTCTTTCCATTTGTACAGAATAAAAGGACCCAAATTGGAACGAATAACCACTGTATTAAGGGATCCACGAAATATTAAGTGATGAATATATACATGCAAATTGTCCATTCGACGATCATTACAGTGGACAACATAGAAATGGCATTATACAATCATAAAGTTTTGTACACATATCATGTAACTGAAAATGAAAACTCCTACCAGTCATATAGAAACCCCTTACACAATCAAAGTACCGACATAATGGTTATATATATCTATATATATATATATAAATCTGTGTGTGTGTGTGTGTGTGTATACATATATATAAGCGCTCCGGATATAATCCCAGAATCACACCCTTACTCTACTTTACTCTGATAAACTCAGATCATTGTAACTACCCAATGTTTAGATCCAGTCTAACTATTACAAGTCCAGGACAAAGCATTTCAACAGTAAACACAAGGAATGTTGAAATAGAATAAAATTATATAGCGTTATAGATATAATACGAAATTGTATGTACAATAGGACTCGATTTTTACACTACAGACCTTCAGAATTTTATAAGTTCCTTTTCATCCAATGCATAACTGTAAGTTCGAATTTCATAGATGTTTGAAACATAATCTACAATCTAAAATGACAACCATAGTAATTAAATTGAAAGTTAGGGTGAAACCCGAATGATGAGAAGATTTGATTAATCCAACAGTCATATCATTACCTCAAACAAACAGGGAAATCGTGTAGATAAATCTTCGAAGGAGTCATTATTTATAGCAACTGGACCAGAATTTTAAGAATACATTTGGGAATTTCCCTTTTCCAATCACTATAGTAAATCGAGTGAAACTATATCAAACGTCTATAAATCTAAAACTGCAACCGTGTCTGCTCAGACTCCGGAAAGGTTTACAGAAGGGAACACAAATACCTTTTGCTCCAAATATGAGAATGAAACAAATGAAATCATTGCGTAGATGAAACGCTGGAAAGATTTATCATTTATGAATATCAGTAATTATATGAAATAAAAGTAAGAAAACACCAATAGAGCGATAATTGTTAATAACTAAGTATTCCAGGGTAATACTCAACTTCTGATTCGCAGGCTCGCATGTTTTCTTTCCCCTTGTTGTTTTTTGTCTGGGCAGACGCATGGGCCGAGGGAGGATGGTGAAATAACTCCCTGATGGGTACCCTCGCATAAACAGGGACCATCATTAGTGATACATATCAATTCTTGAAACGGATTAAACAACAATAAGAAGGAAATATTTACACAGTAGGCCAGGACCTTAACAAAATGAAATAATCGACAGTATTAAGTTTTCATTTTAATCCATAAATGGTACAAGGCATGTTGGGTGAAACAAAGTATAAGATTTTCATACAGAACCAGGACTATACCTAACTAGTTGGGTCTAACCCTTCCATAACTAATTGCATAGAGTAGTAATATAGAGATATCCCTTCCTTTGAATCTGGACGGATAGACCATGGTAAAGACTGTAATCACTATAAACAAAGGGTTTGATAGTGTAGGATATTAGTATTGGACTGTTCAAGAATTGCAGAGATCATATTTTAATCGATGCCAACTAGAAATACTTTAAACATACCGAAAATCAATATATGTGATGGAACCAACTGAGATTTGATAAGCTATAGAAGTAGGGGTTCACTCCTGTATAAGGAAAGGAAGTTAAAATACAATATTACACAGCGGGACCTCACCATTCCGAAAGAGAACTCTCGCCCAGTCTCACGAAGTTCAATTTCAGGTCTCGACATTACAAACTGTAAGGATAACGTTCATCGAAGGTTACAAAACCCTAAGTATTTACAATACAGACAACGATATAGATGAATTCTTGGGAATGTCGTTATCTTAGAAAGGTCGAGGAAGGAATGACTAAACAATACCCTTCTACAGACACAGAGACAACCAGAAAGACTTACAAAAGAACATCAGTAAGAGTAGTTTTGAGTGTAAAGAAGAATGTATAACAAAAGTTACAAACGAAACGGGTTCCCGAAGAGACACCTCTGGTTGTCTAGGGAATTATGTTAAAGACTTACCAGGAAATGTAGAGTCATGTTGTCTGTTCGTCGGTTAATCAAACCTCCATTGATGACAATCACCTCTACTAAAAAATTAATACATAGAGCCATTTATAGAATCCCACAATGAACACCGTAAGCACATAAAACCCTAGTAGGAACCTTACCCAATCAATTAAATGATGAGGGTACAAAGGACGGTCTAACCAGGTGACGAGGCAGAGATGGTGTGACTGAAATGGATGAAAGGCCAGGTAAGAACTTTGAAACTTGCACACACAGGTTCACCTTTAAAGAAATAGATGCAGAGTCTTTAACTCTCGCCTAACAGTAACCCACCCCCTCACATCAAGATTAATCCGTGAAGTAAATGAATGCCCTGAGACTAGACAAGTCATCACTAGTACACAACAACTGTTTCTTTTAGTTAACTTATAGTTCTTGAGAAGGTTCTTTAGTATTTAGTTTTGTTAAGTCGTAACAACACAAGTTCTCATTATTCAAAACTCTGCTGAGAAAGGGAAGGATAATATCACTAACCTAATATATTTCGTAAAGAAATGTCCATCGATAATTATAACCATGAACACTAATGCTAAACGCATTACCACCAAGCCACTTACCTTCAATTGTGATTATAGGATCTAACCCATGGTGTTATATATATGCATAAATGGTAAGAAAAAGGTCGTTCCCTTGAATGAACAGACTCAATAGTATTGTGCGCAACCTTTGGAAATCTCTTGTAAAGAGAGACTAGGATTCACTAGTCCTAAGTTTAACCTGTCACATAGATGCATGTGTTTAGATAAGCAAGTTTGGAAATTTAACCATTGAGTTTCCTTATCAAGTAAGTTAGACAAGTATGTAGATGGAATCATGTGGTATGACAGACTCAAGTCATGTCTGAGGATTTTAACCTTAACGAAGATCTTCTTACTAATTAAATAATCATATGAGAATGAAATTGGAGATTAATTCCTCATAGGATTTTTTTTTTATGACAAATTTGAGGTACATTACAAGAGGGCTGGCATGATTTATCATTCGCTAACATATCTATGAAATTAGAATTGATCCAAATATGCATGTAGACATTAAGGGGTTCCAGAATCTCATTTTTTTCTTTTTCTGAGTTAATCGGGCTTTCACTACTCTAGCATTTTCGTTCCATAATTTTATTTGCGTTGAAATATTTGGTTCGTTTTATTCATTATTTCCAGAATTTAAATTATAACCAGTTAGACTTATTCATCTGCCATTATATCTTTATTATATATTGATATACATACTCCATACTTTAGAAGTGAGTCTTTCAAATTGTGTGGTTATCTGTCTATATATATTTATATATGTGTCTGTATACATAGTTGGCTCCTATTATATACAATCATTTACAACGATAGCTTTAAATGTGATAGGATAAATCGTCCAAAATCAAGAGGTAATCCACAAAGATTTATATATGTAATATAGGTATGTACTGTTCGTGATTTCAAGTTTATTCATGAATAATGTCCACCTATAGATATTCATTTGTAAAACAGAATAAACAGATGCATATGATGTGTCAAACTGGCAGTAGTTTCTAATATAAATAACGAAGTAGAAATCTATTAGTAAAGTTACATTTCCCGGTATATTTCCACCATTCGATTTTCATTCCAGTCAAACTACTTAGCAAGATTTTTACTCAACAACTATAGTTAACCTGTGAGGGTCTACCCTACCTTTCACTACATTCCTTCATAATTTAGTAAACATAATACCTCATTCATATTTAAATAGATGAAAACTTTATCAGCCAATAATTCACAATGACATCATAAACAAAGAAGGAGAAGATAGACATATCTGAACAAATTGTCGAACAATAGATGGAACAACCAAGTTCCTCCCAACCTTAGAACAAAACAACCAATCCACTTGTCCCGTTCACCCCCTAGCCTGACCATGAATCCATGAGGGAAAAATCAGAAATCATCCTCAACAATAGTCCTTCAGTTTCTCAGTTTCTACTTGCCTGACACTCAACAATAGTTTTCATAACAAAAAGAGATCATTTCTTTTCCTAGCATACTAGACAACGTCTTGCCTCCTCCCATATGCTATATATCGAAAGCATTTGTTGCCTAGGTATTTTCCCCCTTTGGGAATTTTCACATCTTTCCAAATCCCTGATTTCCAAGGGCTGCCAATGGCCAAATTCCATATTTTCCACTTGTAATAATCAGCCCCGAGGTAGTTCCAACATGTTCCCCACTCATGGAGTTATGGTCGGCTGATTTTAACCTGGTTCTTCCATTTGTCTATCAGTAATAAATATAAAATATTTTGTTTCATACAAGTTTCATAGTCAAGTAGTTAGTTGCGTCAAATTAGACCTCTGCCCAACAATCATAATCATTAATTACAATTAACTAAATTCGAAATTTAGAATTTCCATAAATGGCAAAAAGTTTCCAATTTCGAATTTACCAAAAATGAAAATAATTTCCTAAGAAATTTCAGACTTAAAAATAATTTATTTTTTGGGATGTTACATCAGTCTTCGTCCTTGTGGTTCAGCGATCAAGATTTGGGGTATTCATACCGAGTAGTTTTGGTTTTTCTAGATTAAGGTTGGGAGGAACAATGACCTTCAGAATGTTGTTGCCTCCATTTCTTAAGAATACAGTAAGAAAGGTACAACGAAACTTAAAGGAGGCACAGGACAGATAGAAGAGTTATGCGGACTAGAAAAGAAGACACTTGGAATTTTAAGTGGGAGACCATGTTTACTTAAAAGTCAAAGCCCAGAAAAGTGTGTTGAAATTAGGAAACTGTGCCAAGTTGGCATCCAGGTTTTGTGGACCCTTCGAGATACTAGCTCAAATTGGACCCGTATCATACCAACTTTCACTTCCAGTCAATCTAAAAATTCATAATGTATTTCATGTTTCTTTGTTAAAAAAGTATCTTCATGACCCTACTCATATGATCGATTGGAACTTGGTGTAGGTGGAACCATAAGACGAGTTCCAGGCGGAACCCCTGTAAATTCTAGATCGGGGAAAAATAACACTTCGGAATAGAGTCTTCACTTAGGTAAAGGTGCAATGGAAGCACTTTAGCCCCGAGGAGGCCACATGAGAGTTGGAAGGAGAATTGCCGAAATCTCATCCAACCTTGTTCCAAGGAAGGAACAAACACTGAGGACAGTGTTTTATTGAAGGGGGAAAGGATGTAACATCCCCCAAAATAAATTATTTTTGAATTTGCAATTCCTTAGGAAATTTATTCTGTTTTTGGTAAATTCGAAATTGGATTTTTTTTTCCATTTATGGAAATTTCGAATTTCGAATTTGGTTAATTGTGATTAGTGATTTTAACTGTTGGGAAGAGATCTGATTTGACCCAACTAACTACTTGACCGTGACACTTGTATGAAACATAATATTTTATAATTATTGCAGGAAGAAAAATGGAACAACCATGTTGAAAATCAGATGACCATGACTCCATGAGTGGGGAACATTTTGGAACTACCTCAGGGTTGATTGTTACAAGTGGAAAATCAGGAATTTGGCCATTAGAAGCCCCTGAAAATCAGGGATTTGGAAAGCTGCAAAAATCCCCAAGGGAGGGAAAAGACCTAGTCAAAAATAATTTTGGATATATAGCATATTTGAGGAGGCAAGACACTGCCTAGTATGCTAGGTAAAAATATTGATGATTGCTTGTTGTTATGAACACTACCTGTTGAGTGTGAGGCAAGGAGAAGTTTTCGGAAGTTGAACGACATTCCTGAGGAGGAGTTCTGAGTTATCCCTCATGGATTCATGGTCAGGCTAGGGGGTGAACATGACAAGTGATTTGGCTGCCATGTTCTACGGTTGGGAGGAACGTGGATGTTCCCTTTGTCTTCCCGTAAATTGGTTCAAATATGTTTACCTACTCCTTCTCTGTTTGAATAATTATATATACTGAGGTTATGTATATGTTAATTCTGTATCGAAGTATTTCTATGAATGAAACCTGTTCGAATGTTGTCAAACTTAAAACTGACAGAAGGGATTAAACGTAGTCTGAGCGAATCATTTCTGTTGATTTAATTATGGAACGAATGCTATTTTTGTTATTCGGTATATTAATTGAAAGATACATCTAGTTAAATATTTGGAAGAGTCCATGCTGTAGATTAGACCACTGTTGTAAAACGATAAACTATAGGATCACAACATGATTATCTATTATAGGAAAAACACTATTTTTATAACGAATGGACTGATAAATGATTGAGGATCTTCATTTGTGGTAGGAATAGAATGGAAATAACAAATATCATTACAGTGCATTGTGTATTAGACATGACAAGAACAAATTTATTGTATATAAAAAGTATTAAATTAATTAAGCAGATATAAATACAAATTTCTATGAATTTCTACCTGTCATAAGATCATATGCTATTAGAGAATTCAAGTTCTGATTTCAACTCTATAGACTAAAAGGCCAAAATTGGAACGAGAAACTGCTATAATAAGGGATTCAAAAAATATTAAGCAACTATATGAATGCAGCTATGAATACGTACATACATGGTCCATTCGACAATCATTACAGTATATGGCATAGAAATGACTGTACACAATTATAAAGTCCGATGCCTACATTAGGTAATTGATTTGAAATTTTATAATAGTTATACAAACCCACTGTACAATTAAAAGGATGG
>JZKD02S1985825.1:8407-18888 GCA_000966675.3 Picea glauca
CTTTCTCCCTTGTTCTTCTTTCCTCTGCACTCACTATTTCTAGTTCATATGCTCTTGGTATGAGCATGGAAATGAATGGAAGGAAGAGGAGAGACATTGATGAAGGGATGCAGTAATTACTATTCATTCCATAAGGGAATGGATGCCCATGTGCATGATATTGATGGTAGTTTGGATAGAACTGTCCACAACTAAGAATCCTTGTAGTTTCCATTAGGGATATTTCCTAACCAGTAGCATTGGAGCCCCTGAGAGAAATGGAACAACCTTAGGTACTGCATTGGCCAAGAAAGGTGTTCATTTATTTGGGTTGTGCAGGCTGCGGGTGAAAGAGATATGGAAATTAGGATTTTCTATGTGGTTGGGAAACTCGAGCGCTAGTTAGCAAACTATTTTGTGTTTAGACTTGACCTAGGACCCGTCTTTGTGGATTTATATCCATGTCTCGGGGGTTACCTACTAATGCAGGAGCATCTCTAGCACCATCAAGCGAGCCGGCATGGAGCGGAAGACAGCTGGAGAAGCCAGAACAAATTTTGAAATGCTTTGGGATTGTTGCGCAAAACATTAAATGAAGTCATTTAAGAGATGGCACACTTGTATATTGTAATGGACCTTGAGAGAATAGCTCTCTTCCTTAGGTAGATAGATGAAAATTAATTTAGTTAATGCTGGTAGGTAGGATTTAAGTCTAGATGTTATACCTTTAGAGTCCAAGAGGGAAAACAGATATAGACACCCTCATTTTATCATTGTAACAGAAATATTTAAGAGAAGTAGAAGAGAAACTAGAGAATTGTATGAAGAAAACTCATGTACAAATATTGAATTAATAGAAGAAAGCTTTGATTCATTTTCATGGTTTGTGTTATTTCTCTGTGTGTATTTAAGATATGCTTCTGACTGTTTGTTTCTTGCCATACATTTGCTTTTATATGATGTGTATGTGATTTCATGGATGAATTGAAGTCTGGAAGGGAGTGAATGAGTTTCCATTGTTTCTCTAAGTGAGCCTGAGATTCCTGCAAGGAGTGCAGTCGAATTTGTCCGCAAGGAGTGCGTTGATAGAAAAGGTTCGATTAGAGTTAGATTTTGTTCTCATTCATCCAGAAAGTGAAGTTAGGCATAGTGCCATGCAAGGAGTGCGCAGGCCAAGGAAAAGTCTCAGAGTTGCGATTCTAAGCAAAGCATCGAAAGACTGTTGTTGCAGGTGAGCGTAGAGTTAGGGGAGACTGGACACTTGAAGTGTTTGCAAAGTTGCCGCAAGGAGTGTAAGCAAAAGGTTCCAACCCTAACAGAGTGAAAGGATGAAAAAAAAAAGCTTAGGAAGAATACAGCCTTCCAATCTGTTGAAGGACTGCGCAGGAGGTTTCACACCAAGAAATCCTCAAGAAGAATAAGTAACGGTCAAGATCTCACGGAGGAATCTCGTGAATCCCCATCAACCATCAGACTAGGTCGGAGTTGCACCGGGTTTAAGTCTGAGTGAGTAGAGGAGGAGTCCCGGAGGAGGCATCGAGATCTTGGAGTCATCGGGTTTTCAAAGGGTAAGAATCAGAGACCTTGAAGGTCCCGATGTTCCAGAAAGAAATCCCAACCATTGATCTCAAGGCATGACACGTGTCATAGGATCCAAAGGAATCAGGGATCAACTCATCATGAATTCTGGAAGTGAAGAAATCGTTGCCTCAGGAATCGCAATTCCGCGATACCCGATAGGGCGATGAGGAAGTGGTGACGTGGAGGAGTAAGCTCTCCCGTGAATCAGGGATCGACATATAGGGATTCTTAGTGACGAGAAAATCATCATAGGAGGAGTCGCGAAACCCCAAAACGTGACGGCCCCACAGTTATAACATTTCAGTGGAGGACAGGCGTTAACCATATCGGGGTTCGGGACTTGGAGAGTTCTGTAAACTAGTGCAACAGGAGTGTGGGCCACAGTGGAGCAGGTAAGTATACAGATGATAGACTATATCGGAGATCAGGAAAAGGAAAGTCCCGAGTTCATCAACGTTCGGATTGGCGATCCCGCGAACACCAAAATTCCGATTGAAGTGACGGGGTGTGAGAAGGTTAGTTCACACGTGCGCATCATAGATTTGGTGCATCGGGTATCGGAAGTCCAAAATTCAAAGTGCATGACATCGCGAGTTGCGAAATCGCAATAGGTCAGAAATCTCGATAGGCACGGGAGGAAGTCAATGATTGACTGACCATCAGATCTCGAGAATTCGAGAGCCTAGTAATTATCAATGAACTTGAGAAACTGTGAGTTCTGATCCTCCGATAAGTTGAGAGAGGGGGATCGTGAGGAGAAACTATGGGTGAATATTTCCCAACAGGGAAATAGAGGAACCTTGGAGTTCTTCGGGCTGAAAGGGAAGAAGATCCTGTGAGAGCGACGTGCTCCGAGAAGTGCGGTTGCATCAGGTGTGGTATCAGAGCCAAAAATATTCCTTTTATTTCTATAGTAGAGAGAGAGGATTCGCTATGCCGCCCAGGAGAGAAAGACAGTCACCTGATCTAGAGGACAGGGAGGTGAGAAGAAGATCTAGGCCGGTAGGAAATCCAGAAATGGAGAGACAGATGTGTGATCTCCGAGCAAGACTTGAGGAAATGGAGACAGTGCAAAGACGCACATCTAGTGCAAGGGATCTTAGTGATTCCGATAGAAAAGTCGAGGTTGAACGCGAAGAGGAAGTTGCAGCCGAGGATGAATCAAATGAACGCCTAATTAAAGCTATTGCACGGATGGGTGCGAAGGAAAAAATGGACATTCCAGTGTATGAGGGAAATCTGGATGAAGAGGAGCTACTAGATTGGATTAGAGCTCTTGACACCTACTTTGATTATGAGGATATTGAAGAGGATAAAAAGGTCAGGCATGCTGTCACAATATTGAAGGGACACGCAACATTATGGTGGGACGAGCTTCAAGAAGATCGAAGTTCCAAAGGCAAGTAGAAGATCAAAAGTTGTCATCGAATGATCGCGAAGATGAAGGCGAAGTTCATCCCGAGAGACTATCAAATCACTCTATTCAGGAGGATGCAGAACCTGAGACAGAATCTGATGACAGTGAATGAATACACTGAGGAATTTTACAGGTTGAATATCAGGGCAGGTCTTCACGAGAGCAATGACAAAAAGGTTGCTAGATATCTGAATGGTCTGAGATATGAAATTCAGGATGAATTGAGTATGGTGACCATTGAGACGGTGGAGGATGCCTATCAGATGGATTTGAAAGCTGAGGAAAAGTTGAGCCATAAGCAAGGACAGCGAGGGCGAGGTAGGAGTCAACCCAGAGGCAAGGCAGTTGCCCAAGAAAAATTCCAGAAGCCCAAGTAGGAATGGAAGAAACCTCAAGGTAAAGTTGAAAGAGGTGGAACCTCACAGAGACGACCATATGTTGAACAGAGAGGGAAATGTACAGAGAAGAGAGGAGATTATGCTGACGCAAACACTTTTCCTCGTACCAGAGGTAGAGGAAGAGGAAGAGGTGGCATCATCACATGTTTCACATGTGGGAAAATTGGGCACAGGTCATTTGAGTGTCCAGATAAGAAGAAGGACTTTGGGGAAGCTCACATCGCTGAAGCACAGAAGTGGGATGCTGAAGTAGAAGACGCATAAGATGAAAGGTCGCTTGCGATGCATAAATTCCTTTTGACACCTGAGAAGGAGGTGGAAAGTTCAGTCCAAAGGACCAGACTGTTCAGGACAGCTTGCAAGACCAAGGGATGGTTATGCAAGGTCATTGTTGACAGTGGTAGCATGGATAATCTCGTTTCAACCAAGATGGTAGAGAAACTGGAGCTGGAGACAACTGATCACCCGAGTCCATAAAACGTTTCATGGCTACAAAAAGGAAATCAGGTGAGTGTTACTAAACAATGCTTGGTTGAATTCAAGATAGGGGAGTATAAATATAAGGTCTTATGTAATGTCATTCCCATGGGTGTATGTCATTTATTGCTGGGTAGACCATAGAAATATGACAGAAATGTAGTTCATGATGGGAGGATGAACACATATACCCTGGAGAGAAATGGGAAGACATACAGGTTGCTTCCGATAAAGGATAAAGAGGTGAAACCGGAAGTGAACAACACAGTACTTCTCATGAGTGGGAATGAACTTCTTACCAAGATGGAGAAGAAAGAAGATCCACAATTCTTTGTGTTCACGAAGTCGAGGATTGTTCTGACTAGCACAAGAGTGGATGATTTTCCAGATGATGTTCAGGAACTGTTGGAAGATTTCGCTGATATCACATTGGATGAATTACCTCATTCGTTGCCACCAATGAGAAGTGTGACTCATCACATTGATCTCATACCAGGAGCGAGTTTGCCAAACAAAGTTGCGTACTGATTGACGCCGCAAGAAAATGAGGAGGTCAAGAGGCAGGTCCAAGAGTTATTGGACAAAGGATTAGTCAGAGAAATCTTAAGCCCATGTGTTATTCCGACAGTACTCAGTCCAAAGAAGGATAGAGGTTGGAGAATGTGTACCGATTAGAGAGAGATCAACAAAACAACCATCAGGTACATATTTCTGTTGCCAAGAATGGATGATATGATGGATTGCTTGAGTGGGGAAAAATTCTTTTCAAAAATAGATCTGAAAAACGGATACAACCAGATTCGCATGAGAGAAGGCGATGAGTGGAAGATATCCTTCAAGACAAACGAAGGATTGTATGAATGGCTAGTCATGCCGTTTAGCTTGACAAATGCCCCAAGTACCTTTATGAGGTTGATGAATGAAGTTCTGAAGGAATTCATCGGGAAGTTTTTCATTGTTTATTTGGATGACATACTGATTTACAGTAAATCAGAGGCTGAACATTTGAAGCATTTGGCTATTGTGATGAAGAAGCTACAACAGGAGAAGTTGTTGATCAACATGAAGAAGTCCTCATTTATGAAGACATAACTCATTTACTTGGGTTTTGTTATTTTATAGAATGAATTGAAGATGGATCCGAAGAAAGTGGAAGTAATTAAGAATTGGCCATCACCGAAGAATGTATTTGAGGTGAGGAGTTTTCATGGAATGGCTAGTTTCTACCGAAAGTTCATCAGGAATTTCAGTGGAATTAGCACTGCGATGATGGACATAGTGAAGAAACGGCATAAGTCTTTTCACTGGACAACAGAGGCTGAGAAGAGCTTCAATCTATTGAAGAGGAAGATAACGGAATGACCAGTGTTGGTGTTGTCGGATTTCCAGAAAACATTTCAGGTTGTATATGGGATGCATCCAAGAGGAGTTTATGAACTGAGGGACTCAGAGAAGACTGCTACTAGCAGTGCTAGTGCAGAGGAATTTGCTGAGACAATGAAGGAACTTCAAAGAAGGGTGAAGGAGAGACTGCTGAAGTCAAGTCAAGAATACAAGCGTAGAGCAGATTAGAATCGAAGACAACTTCAATTCAAAGTTGGTGATCTAGTTCTAGCACATTTGAGGAAGGAAAGGTTCCCAAGGGGAACATACAACAAGATGAAAATGAAGAAAATTGGGCCATGCCGAGTCGTGAAGAAATTAATAGAAAATTCTTATGAGATTGAGTTGCCGGATGAAATCGGGATATCTTCGATATTCAATATCGTAGATTTATACCCATACAGGGTTGGAGAAGCAGAAATTGGGACCGAGGGGCCAGTGATCCAGTGGATGAAACAATTGCTAGTTGCAGAAAATCCATGGATGGAGTGCATACTGGACAAGAGAATAGGTAAGAAGACCAGGAGGAGAGAACACTATGAGTATCTGGTCAAGTGGAAGTATCATCCAGTGGAAGATGCCAGCTAGGAGAGAAAAGCAGTGATACAAAAGCATGGACAGACTATGCAGGAGATCATGGACAGGAGCCCATGAATGTTTTCAAGACAAGGAGTATGATGCAGGAGCATCGCCAATGCCATCAAGCGAGCCAGCGTGGAGCAGAAGATAGCTAGAGAAGCCAACACAAATTTTGAAATGCTTTGGGATTGTTTCACAAAACATTAAGTGAAGTCATTTAAGAGATGGTGCACTTGTATATTGTAATGGACATTGAGCTAATAACTCTCTTCCTTAGGTAGATAGACGACAATTAATTTAGTTAATGTTGGTAGGTAGGATTTAATTCTAGATGTGATAGCTTTAGAGTCCAAGAGGGAAAACGGATATAGACACCCTCATTTTATCATTGTAACAGAAGTATTCAAGAGAAGGAGAAGAGTGACGAGAGAATTGTATGAAGAACACCCATGTATAGATACTGAATTAATAGAAGAAAGATTTGATTCATTTTCATGGTTTGTGTTATTTCTCTGTGTGTATTTAAGATATGCTCATGAATGTTTGTTTCTTTCCATACATTTTCTTTTATATGCTGTGTATGTGATTTCATGGCTGAATTGAAGTTTGGAAGGGAGTGAATGAGTTTCTATTATTTCTCTAAGTGAGCCCGAGATTCCTACAAGGAGTGCAGTTGAATTCGTCTGCAAGGAGTGCGTTGACAGAAAAGGTTTGATTAGAGTTAGCTTTTGTTCTCATTCATCCAGAAAGGTGCAGTTAGGCACAGTGTCGTGCAAGGAGTGCGCAGGCCAGGGAAAAGTCTCAAAGTTGTGATTCTAAGTAAAGCATCAAAAGACTGTTGCTGCATGTGAGCGCAGAGTTACGGGAGATTGTACACTTGAAGTGTTTGCAAAGTTTCCGCAAGGAGTGCAAGCAAAAGGTTCCAACCCTAAGAGAGTGAAAGGATGAAAAAAAAAAAAAGATCAGGAAGAATAGAGCCTTCGAATTTGTTGAAGGACTGTGCAGGAGGTTTCACACCAAGAAATCCTCAAGAAGAAGAAGTAACAGTCAAGATCTCATGGAGGAATCTCGTGAATCCCCGTCAACCGTTAGACTAGGTCGAAGTTGCACTAGGTTTAAGTCATAGTGAGCAGAGGAGGAGTCCCGGAGGAGGCATCGGGATCTTGGAGTCATCGGGTTTTTAAAGGGTAAGAATCAGATACCTTGAAGGTCCCGATGTTCCAGAAAGAAATCCCAGCCATTGATCTCAAGGTAGGACACATGTCAGAGGATCCAAAGGAGTCGGGGATCAACTCATCGTGAGTTCTAGAAGTGAAGAAATCGTTGCTTCAGGAATCGTGATTCTGCGATACCCGATAGGGCGGCAAGGACGTGGTGACGTGGAGGAGTAAGCTCTCACATGCATCAGGGATCGACATATTAGGATTCTCGGTGACGAGAAAATCATCACAGGAGGAGTCGCAAAACTCCAAAACGCGACGACCCCATAGTTATAACATTTCAGTGGAGGACAGGTGTTAACCATATCGGGGTGCAAGACTTGGAGAGTTCCGTGAACTAGTGCAACGGGAATCACGGTATCTCGATACACGATTTCTCGACTTTCCACAGGAGTGTGGGCCACAGTGGAGCAAGTAAGTAGACAGGTGGCAGACTGTATCGGAGATCAGGAAAAGGAAAGTCCCGAGTTCATCAACGTTCAGATTCGTGATCCCATGAACGCCAAAATTTCGATTGAAGTGACGGGGTGTGAGAAGGTTAGTTCACACGTGTGCATCGGAGATTTGGCACATCAGGTATCAGAAGTCAACAATTCAAAGTGCATGACATCGTGAGTTGCGAAATAGCGATAGGTCAGAAATCTCAAAAGGCACGGGAGGAAGTCAACGATTGACTGGCCATCAGATCTCGATAATTCAAGAGCCTTGTGATTATCAGTGAACTTGAAAAACCGCGAGTTTCGATCCTTCGATAAGTTGAGAGAGGGGGATCGCGAGGAGAAACTATGGGTGAAGATTTCCCGACAGGGAAATAGAGGAACCTTGGAATTCTTTGGGTCGAAAGGGAAGAAGATCCTGTGAGAGCGACGTGCTCCGAGGAGTGCGGTTGCATCACCTACTATTTAGAATAAAAGAATAAAATTGTCTATGGTTGGTAGGAATGTCCTTGGTCTACAACCACTTGGTGAACATTTACATGCAAAGATAAGTGCTCACTATGTTTTTTGTGTAATGTTTATTTATGATTTGAATTTAATTATCTATGAGATATGTATTTTTAATGTGCATGTCTGTTGGTTATTTGTTGTGAATGACACATTGTTTACTTCTTTATGTTGTAGCATGGATCTTGATTAATGCATGTGGTTCTTTCATGCTTGTTTTTAGATTAAATATTGTTAGAATTCAAGATCCATTCAGAGGACTAAGTCTTGGGACTGCAACGTGCCCCGCCTACTGGTGGAGGGGTGTGTTACATCCTATTTAAGTGGCATAGCACAACTTCTAGGTGGTCGGATATGTTACACCATGGAAAAGAATTTTGTGGACGAGTTCAAAAAGGGGTTGTATATGCTTAGAATTTTTATCACTCTCATCATTTATAAGTTATCATTTTTCACATTCTTTCATAATCCTTTCTCCAAAAACTTTTCCCTCTACATTTATTTTCATTTAACCTTCCTCTTTATTCCTTCACATCACATTCTTATGCATCCACCTTTTTCCCATTATCCCTCCCTATACATCCCTTTGCTTTTCTACATTCCCCTCTCCACACTTCCATATCATTTTCCAACATGGAAAGAAGATATGTGAAGCCACCCACCTCTACGTTACCCTATTATTCCATCTTTAAATCTACATTACTGATCATTCCATAAGGGAATGGATGCCCATGTGCATGAGCTCGATGGAAGTTCGGATAGAACTATCCATAATTGAGAATCCTTGGAGTTTCCATTACATATATTTCCTGACCAGTAGCATTAGAGCGCTGGAGAGAAATGAAAAAACCTCAGGGAATGCATGGAAGAGAAAGGTGTTCATTTCTTTGGGTTCTACTGGTTGAGGGTGAAAGAGAGCTGGAAATTAGGATTTGTTGTGTGGTTCAGAAACCTAAGAGCTAGTTAGCCAACTATTATGTCTTTAGACTTGATCTAGGACCCGTGCTTGTGGATTCATAGCTCTGTCTCGGGGGTGACCTACTATCGAGAGTAAAAGAACAACATTGTCTATGGTTGGGAGGAATGTACTTGGTCTACAGCCAGTTGGTGAACGTTTACTTGCAAAGATAACTGGTCTCTACATTTTTTGTGTAATATTTATTTCTGTTGTGTATTCAATTATCTTTGAGATATGTATTTTTAATGTACATGTCTGTTGGTTATTTGTTGTACATGACACATTGTTTACTTGTTTATGTTGTAGCAACAATATTGATTAATGCATGTGGTTCTTTCGTTCTTGTTTTCAGATTAAATGTTGTTAAAATTTTACATATGTTCATAGAACTGAGTCTTGGGATTTCATCGTGCCCTACCTACAGGTGGATGGGTGTGTTGCAACCTTTTTAAGTGGCATAGCCCAGCCTATGGGTGGTTGGGTACATTACACCACGAAAAAGGATTTTGTGGATGAGTTTAAAATGGGGTTTTATATTCTTATAATTTTGGTGACTCTCATCATTTATAACTTATCATTTTTCACATTCTTCCATAATCCTTTCTCCATATCCTCTTCCCTCCACATTACCATTAACCTTCCTTTTTATTCCTCGACATCACATTCTTATGCATCCACCTTTCTCCCATTATCCTTCCCTCTACATCCATTCATCTTTCTACATTCCCCTATACACACCTCCATATCCTTTTCCAACATGGAAAGAAGATATGTGAAGCCACCCACCTCTACATTACCTTAATATTCCATCTCTACACCCACTATATATCCTTATTTTTTCCCCTCTTACCTTGCACACTACCTAACGAAAAATCATCCTATCACAACATGACACATGGTAAGTATGTGGGAACATGGCATGGTGAAACTTAGTAAAAATCACAACCAAAACCTAATAAGTTTCCTCTACTCTAATTTCATAGATTGATTTTGTTATCACATAAAGATGTTAAGAGTCACAGGGCAACCAAGTGCATTTTACACCGAAAACATCCATGTGCAGGACTCAAAATTAGCGCCATATCTAAGCGCGGTTTGAAGGATGTTTTAGTTGGCAGGAGGATAAAATTTAGAGGGTGTACTAAAATAGTAGGTGTTCCCAAATCGCAGATCACAACCAGATCAATGGCCACACTTCATTTTAGGGCCATAAGATGCTCAAACGATAAAATTCTTGAGTGGTCCTAAATCAAAACCGTGGTATAGCAAAAATGCTACATGGCAGAAGGTGGTGAATTTTGGGATCAAAATAAGTGTCGGTCCAAACCGACTTTCACGACCCTAAAATCATGTGCCTATTCAATATTCAATCTGAGAGCAACACATGGTAGCACTATAGGTGTCAAATCCTCATCGTGATCTCAAGGAAAATACAGTTAATGAAACAAGGGATTGGTAGTTTAAACGTCGACTACCTCCATAAATAGAAGCATGGAGGGTCTGGCCATGGAGATAGAAATATGTCATCCCAAGGTACCACAGAGG
>JZKD02S1985825.1:18898-29420 GCA_000966675.3 Picea glauca
CCTCTGTGGTACCTTGGGATGACATATTTCTATCTCCATGGCCAGACCCTCCATGCTTCTATTTATGGAGGTAGTCGACGTTTAAACTACCAATCCCTTGTTTCATTAACTGTATTTTCCTTGAGATCACGATGAGGATTTGACACCTATAGTGCTACCATGTGTTGCTCTCAGATTGAATATTGAATAGGCACATGATTTTAGGGTCGTGAAAGTCGGTTTGGACCGACACTTATTTTGATCCCAAAATTCACCACCTTCTGCCATGTAGCATTTTTGCTATACCACGGTTTTGATTTAGGACCACTCAAGAATTTTATCGTTTGAGCATCTTATGGCCCTAAAATGAAGTGTGGCCATTGATCTGGTTGTGATCTGCGATTTGGGAACACCTACTATTTTAGTACACCCTCTAAATTTTATCCTCCTGCCAACTAAAACATCCTTCAAACCGCGCTTAGATATGGCGCTAATTTTGAGTCCTGCACATGGATGTTTTCGGTGTAAAATGCACTTGGTTGCCCTGTGACTCTTAACATCTTTATGTGATAACAAAATCAATCTATGAAATTAGAGTAGAGGAAACTTATTAGGTTTTGGTTGTGATTTTTACTAAGTTTCACCATGCCATGTTCCCACATACTTACCATGTGTCATGTTGTGATAGGATGATTTTTCGTTAGGTAGTGTGCAAGGTAAGAGGGGAAAAAATAAGGATATATAGTGGGTGTAGAGATGGAATATTAAGGTAATGTAGAGGTGGGTGGCTTCACATATCTTCTTTCCATGTTGGAAAAGGATATGGAGGTGTGTATAGGGGAATGTAGAAAGATGAATGGATGTAGAGGGAAGGATAATGGGAGAAAGGTGGATGCATAAGAATGTGATGTCGAGGAATAAAAAGGAAGGTTAATGGTAATGTGGAGGGAAGAGGATATGGAGAAAGGATTATGGAAGAATGTGAAAAATGATAAGTTATAAATGATGAGAGTCACCAAAATTATAAGAATATAAAACCCCATTTTAAACTCATCCACAAAATCCTTTTTCGTGGTGTAATGTACCCAACCACCCATAGGCTGGGCTATGCCACTTAAAAAGGTTGCAACACACCCATCCACCTGTAGGTAGGGCACGATGAAATCCCAAGACTCAGTTCTATGAACATATGTAAAATTTTAACAACATTTAATCTGAAAACAAGAACGAAAGAACCACATGCATTAATCAATATTGTTGCTACAACATAAACAAGTAAACAATGTGTCATGTACAACAAATAACCAACAGACATGTACATTAAAAATACATATCTCAAAGATAATTGAATACACAACAGAAATAAATATTACACAAAAAATGTAGAGACCAGTTATCTTTGCAAGTAAACGTTCACCAACTGGCTGTAGACCAAGTACATTCCTCCCAACCATAGACAATGTTGTTCTTTTACTCTCGATAGTAGGTCACCCCCGAGACAGAGCTATGAATCCACAAGCACGGGTCCTAGATCAAGTCTAAAGACATAATAGTTGGCTAACTAGCTCTTAGGTTTCTGAACCACACAACAAATCCTAATTTCCAGCTCTCTTTCACCCTCAACCAGTAGAACCCAAAGAAATGAACACCTTTCTCTTCCATGCATTCCCTGAGGTTTTTTCATTTCTCTCCAGCGCTCTAATGCTACTGGTCAGGAAATATATGTAATGGAAACTCCAAGGATTCTCAATTATGGATAGTTCTATCCGAACTTCCATCGAGCTCATGCACATGGGCATCCATTCCCTTATGGAATGATCAGTAATGTAGATTTAGAGATGGAATAATAGGGTAACGTAGAGGTGGGTGGCTTCACATATATTCTTTCCATGTTAGAAAATGATATGGAAGTGTGGAGAGGGGAATGTAGAAAAACAAAGGGATGTATAGGGAGGGATAATGGGAAAAAGGTGGATGCATAGGAATGTGATGTGAAGGAATAAAGAGGAAGGTTAAATGAAAATAAATGTAGAGGGAAAAGTTTTTGGAGAAAGGATTATGAAAGAATGTGAAAAATGATAACTTATAAATAATGAGAGTGATAAAAATTCTAAGCATATACAACCCCTTTTTGAACTTGTCCACAAAATTCTTTTCCATGGTGTAACATATCCTACCACCCAGAAGCCATGCTATGCCACTTAAATAGGATGTAACACACCCCTCCACCAGTAGGCGGGGCACGTTGCAGTCCCAAGACTTAGTCCTCTGAATGAATCTTGAATTCTAACAATATTTAATCTGAAAACAAGCATGAAAGAACCACATGCATTAATCAAGATCCATGCTACAACATAAATAAGTAAACAATGTGTCATTCACAACAAATAACCAACAGACATGCACATTAAAAATACATATCTCATAGATAATTAAATTGAAATCATAAATAAACATTACACAAAAAACATAGTGAGCACTTATCTTTGCATGTAAATGTTCACCAAGTGGTTGTAGACCAAGGACATTCCTCCCAACCATAGACAATTTTATTCTCTTATTCTAAATAGTAGGTGACGCAACCGCACTCCTCAGAGCATGTCGCTCTCAAAGGATCTTCTTCCCTTTCGGCCCAAAGAAGTCCAAGGTTCCTCTATTTCCCTGTCGGGAAATCTTCACCCATAGTTTCTCCTCGCGATCCCCCTCTCTCAACTTATCGAAGGATCGAAACTCGCGGTTTTGCAAGTTCACTGATAATCACAAGGCTCTTGAATTCTCGAGATCTGATGGCCAGTCAATCGTTGACTTCCTCCCATGCCTATTGAGATTTCTGACCTATCGCGATTTCGCAACTCGCGATGTCATGCACTTTGAATTGTCGACTTCCGATACCCAATGCGCCAAATCTCCGATGCGCACGTGTGAACTAACCTTCTCACACCCCGTCACTTCAATCGGAATTTTGGCGTTGATGGGATCACGAATCTGAACGTTGATGAACTCGGGACTTTCCTTTTCCTGATCTCCGATACAGTCTGCCACCTGTCTACTTACATGCTCCACTGTGGCCCACACTCCTGTGGAAAGTCGGGCAATCGCATATCGGGATACCGTGATTCCCGTTGCACTAGTTCACGGAACTCTCCAAGTCTTGAACCCCGATATGGTTAACACCTGTCCTCCACTGAAATGTTATAACTATGGGGTCGTCGCGTTTTGGAGTTTTTCAACTCCTCCTATGATGATTTTCTCGTCACCAAGAATCCTGATATGCCGATCCTTGATGCATGTGAGAGCTTACTCCTCCATGTCACCACTTCCTTGTCGCCCTATCGGGTATCGCAGAATCGAGATTCCTGAAGCAATGATTTCTTCACTTCTAGAACTCACGATGAGCTGATCCCCAACTCCTTTCGATCCTCTGACATGTGTCCTACCTTGAGATCAATGGCTGGGATTTCTTTCCGGAACATCGAGACCTTCAAGGTCTCTGATTCTTACCCTCTAAAAACCCGATGACTCCAAGATCCCGATGCCTCCTCCGGGACTCCTCCTCTTCTCACTATGACTTAAACCTGGTGCAACTCTGACCTAGTCTAATGGTTTACGGGGATTCACGAGATTCCTCCATGAGATCTTGACCGTTACTTCTTCTTCTTGAGGATTTCTTGGTGTGAAACCTCCTGCGCAGTCCTTCAACAAATTCGAAGGCTCTATTCTTCCTGATCTTTTTTTTTTTTTCATCCTTTCACTCTCTTAGGGTTGGAACCTTTTGCTTGCACTCCTTGCGGCAACTTTGCAAACACTTCAAGTGTACAGTCTCCCGTAACTCTGCGCTTACCTGCAGCAACAGTCTTTTGATGCTTTGCTTAGAATCACAACTTTGAGACTTTTCCCTGGCCTGCGCACTCCTTGCACGACACTGTGCCTAACTGCACCTTCTGGATGAATGAGAACAAAAGCTAACTCTAATCAAACCTTTTCTGTCAACGCACTCCTTGCAGACGAATTCAACTGCACTCCTTGTAGGAATCTCGGGCTCACTTAGAGAAATAATAGAAACTCATTCACTCCCTTCCAAACTTCAATTCAGCCATGAAATCACATACACAGCATATAAAAGAAAATGTATGGAAAGAAACAAACATTCATGAGCATATCTTAAATACACACAGAGAAATAACACAAACCATGAAAATGAATCAAATCTTTCTTCTATTAATTCAGTATCTATACATGGGTGTTCTTCATACAATTCTCTCGTCACTCTTCTCCTTCTCTTGAATACTTCTGTTACAATGATAAAATGAGGGTGTCTATATCCGTTTTCCCTCTTGGACTCTAAAGCTATCACATCTAGAATTAAATCCTACCTACCAACATTAACTAAATTAATTGTCGTCTATCTACCTAAGGAAGAGAGTTATTAGCTCAATGTCCATTACAATATACAAGTGCACCATCTCTTAAATGACTTCACTTAATGTTTTGTGAAACAATCCCAAAGCATTTCAAAATTTGTGTTGGCTTCTCTAGCTATCTTCTGCTCCACGCTGGCTCGCTTGATGGCATTGGCGATGCTCCTGCATCATACTCCTTGTCTTGAAAACATTCATGGGCTCCTGTCCATGATCTCCTGCATAGTCTGTCCATGCTTTTGTATCACTGCTTTTCTCTCCTAGCTGGCATCTTCCACTGGATGATACTTCCACTTGACCAGATACTCATAGTGTTCTCTCCTCCTGGTCTTCTTACCTATTCTCTTGTCCAGTATGCACTCCATCCATGGATTTTCTGCAACTAGCAATTGTTTCATCCACTGGATCACTGGCCCCTCGGTCCCAATTTCTGCTTCTCCAACCCTGTATGGGTATAAATCTACGATATTGAATATCGAAGATATCCCGATTTCATCCGGCAACTCAATCTCATAAGAATTTTCTATTAATTTCTTCACGACTCGGCATGGCCCAATTTTCTTCATTTTCATCTTGTTGTATGTTCCCCTTGGGAACCTTTCCTTCCTCAAATGTGCTAGAACTAGATCACCAACTTTGAATTGAAGTTGTCTTCGATTCTAATCTGCTCTACGCTTGTATTCTTGACTTGACTTCAGCAGTCTCTCCTTCACCCTTCTTTGAAGTTCCTTCATTGTCTCAGCAAATTCCTCTGCACTAGCACTGCTAGTAGCAGTCTTCTCTGAGTCCCTCAGTTCATAAACTCCTCTTGGATGCATCCCATATACAACCTGAAATGTTTTCTGGAAATCCGACAACACCAACACTGGTCATTCCGTTATCTTCCTCTTCAATAGATTGAAGCTCTTCTCAGCCTCTGTTGTCCAGTGAAAAGACTTATGCCGTTTCTTCACTATGTCCATCATCGCAGTGCTAATTCCACTGAAATTCCTGATGAACTTTCGGTAGAAACTAGCCATTCCATGAAAACTCCTCACCTCAAATACATTCTTCGGTGATGGCCAATTCTTAATTACTTCCACTTTCTTCGGATCCATCTTCAATTCATTCTCTAAAATAACAAAACCCAAGTAAATGAGTTATGTCTTCATAAATGAGGACTTCTTCATGTTGATCAACAACTTCTCCTATTGTAGCTTCTTCATCACAATGGCCAAATGTTTCAAATGTTCAGCCTCTGATTTATTGTAAATCAGTATGTCATCCAAATAAACAATGATAAACTTCTCGATGAATTCCTTCGGAACTTCATTCATCAACCTCATAAAGGTACTTGGCACATTTGTCAAGCTAAACGGCATGACTATCCATTCATACAATCCTTCGTTTGTCTTGAAGGATATCTTCCACTCATCGCCTTCTCTCATGCGAATCCGGTGGTATCTGTTTTTCAGATCTATTTTTGAAAAGAATTTTTCCCCGCTCAAGCAATCCATCAGATCATCCATTCTTGGCAACAGAAATCTGTACCTGATGGTTGTTTTGTTGATCTATCTCTAATCGATACACATTCTCCAACCTCCATCCTTCTTTGGACTGAGTACTGTCGGAACAACACATGGGCTTAAGATTTCTCTGACTAATCCTTTGTCCAATAACTCTTGGACCTGCCTCTTGACCTCCTCATTTTCTTGCGGCGTCAATCAGTATGCAGCTTTTTTTGGCAAACTCCCTCCTGGTATGAGATCAATGTGATGAGTCACACTTTTCATTGGTGGCAACGAATGAGGTAATTCATCCAATATGATATCAACAAACTCTTCCAGCAGTTCCTAAACCTCATCTGGAAAATCATCTACTCTTGTGCTAGTCAGAACAATCCTCGACTTCCTGAACACAAAGAATTGTGGATCTTCTTTCTTCTCCATCTTGGTAAGAAGTTCATTCCAACTCATGAGAAGTACTGTGTTGTTCACTTCCGGTTTCACCTCTTTATCCTTTATCGGAAGCAACCTGTATGTCTTCCCATTTCTCTCCAGGGTATATGTGTTCATCCTCCCATCATGAACTACATTTCTGTCATATTTCTATGGTCTACCCAGCAATAAATGACATACATCCATGGGAATGACATCACATAAGACCTTATATTTATACTCCCCTATTTTGAATTCAACCAAGCATTGTTTAGTAACACTCACCTGATGTCCTTTTTGTAGCCATGAAAAGTTTTATGGACTCGGGTGATCAGTTGTCTCCAGCTCCAGTTTCTCTACCATCTTGGTTGAAATGAGATTATCCATGCTACCACTATCAACAATGACCTTCCATACCCATCCCTTGGTCTTGCAAGTTGTCCTGAACAGTCTGGTCCTTTGGACTGAACTTTCCACCTCCTTCTCAGGTGTCAAGAGGAATTTATGCATCGCAAGCGACCTTCCGTCTTATGCGTCTTCTACTTCAGCATGTCGCTTCTGTGCTTCGGCGATGTGAGCTTCCCCAATGTCCTTCTTCTTCTCTGGACACTCAAATGACCTGTGCCCAATTTTCCCACATGTGAAACATGTGATGATGCCACCTCTTCCTCTTCCTCTACCTCTGGTACGAGGAAAAGTGTTTGCGTCAGCATAATCTCCACTCTTCTCTGTACATTTCCCTCTCTGTTCAACATATGGTCGTCTCTGTGAGGTTCCACCTCTTTCAACTTTACCTTGAGGTTTCTTCCATTCCTACTTGGGCTTCTAGAATTTTTCTTGGGCAACTGCCTTGCCTCTGGGTTGAATCCTACCTCGCCCTTGCTGTCCTTTCTTATGGCTCAACTTTTCCTCAGCTTTCAAATCCATATGATAGGCATCCTCCACCGTCTCAATGGTCACCATACTCAATTCATCCTGAATGTCATATCTCAGACCATTCAGATATCTAGCCACCTTTTCGTCATTTCTCTCGTGAAGACCTGCCCTGATATTCAACCTGTAAAATTCCTCAGTGTATTCCTTCACTGTCATCAGCTTCTATCTCAGGTTCTGCATCCTCCTGAATAGAGTGATTTGATAGTCTCTCAGGATGAACTTCGCCTTCATCTTCGCGATCATTCGATCCCAAATTTTGATCTTCTGCTTTCCTTTGGAACTTCGGTCTTCTTGAAGCTCGTCCCACCATAATGTTGGGTGTCCCTTCAATATTGTGACAGTATGCCTGACCTTTTTATCCTCTTCGATATCCTCATAATCAAAGTAGGTTTCAAGAGCTCTAATCCAATCTAGTAGCTCCTCTTCATCCAGATTTCCCTCATACACTGGAATGTCCATTTTTTCCTTTGCACCCATCCGTGCAATAGCTTTAATTAGGCGTTCATTTGATTCATCCTCGACTGCAACTTCCTCTTCGCGTTCAACCTCGACTTTTCTATAGGAATCACTAATATCCCTTGCACTATATGTGCGTATTTGCGCTGTCTCCATTTCCTCAAGTCTTTCTCGGAGATCACACATCTGTCTCTCCATTTCTGGATTTCCTACTGGCCTAGCTCTTCTTCTCACCTCCCTGTCCTCTGGATCAGGTGACTGTCTTTCTCTCCTGGGTGGCATAGCGAATCCTCTCTCTCTACTATATAAATAAAAGGAATATTTTCGGCTCTGATACCACACCTGACGCAACCGCACTTCTCGGAGCACGTCGCTTTCACAGGATCTTCTTCCCTTTCAGCCCGAAGAACTCCAAGGTTCCTCTATTTCCCTGTTGGGAAATATTCACCCATAGTTTCTCCTCATGATCCCCCTTTCTCAACTTATCGGAGGATCAGAACTCACAGTTTCTCAAGTTCACTGATAATTACTAGGCTCTCGAATTCTTGAGATCCGATGGTCAATCAATCATTGACTTCCTCCCGTGCCTATCGGGATTTCTGACCTATTGCGATTTCACAAATCGCGATGTCATGCACTTTGAATTGTGGACTTCCGATACCCGATGCATCGAATCTATGATGTGCACGTGTGAACTAACCTTCTCACACCCCGTCACTTCAATCGGAATTTCGGTGTTCGCGGGATCGCCAATCCAAACATTGATGAACTCGGGACTTTCCTTTTCCTGATCTCCGATATAGTCTATCACCTGTCTACTTACCTACTCCACTGTGGCCCACACTCCTGTGGAAAGTCGAGAAATCGCGTATCGGGATACCGCGATTCCCGTTGCACTAGTTCACAGAACTCTCCAAGTCCCGAACCCCGATATGGTTAACACCTGTCCTCCACTGAAATTTTATAACTGTGGGGCCGTCATGTTTTGGGGTTTTGTGACTCCTCCTATGATGATTTTATCGTCACCGAGAATCCCTATATGTCGATCCCTGATTCACGAGAGAGATTACTCCTCCACATCACCACTTCCTCATCGCCCTATCGGGTATCGCGGAATTGCGATTCCTGAGGCAACGATTTCTTCACTTCCAAAATTCATGATGAGTTGATCCCTGACTCCTTTGGATCCTCTGACACGTGTCCTGCCTTGAGATCAATGGTTGGGATTTCTTTCCGGAACATCGGGACCTTCAAGGTCTCTGATTCTTACCCTTTGAAAACCCGACAACTCCAAGATCCCGATGCCTCCTCCGGGACTCCTCCTCTACTCATTCAGACTTAAACCCGGTGCAACTCCGACCTAGTCTGATGGTTGATGGGGATTCACGAGATTCCTCCATGATATCTTGACCGTTACTTCTTCTTCTTGAGGATTTCTTGGTGTGAAACCTCCTGCGCAGTCCTTCAATAGATTGGAAGGCTGTATTCTTCCTGAGATTTTTTTTTTCAGCCTTTCACTCTGTTAGGGTTGGAACCTTTTGCTTGCACTCCTTGCGGCAACTTTGCAAACACTTCAAGTGTCCAGTCTCCCCTAACTCTGTGCTCACCTGCAACAATAGTATTTCGATGCTTTTCTTAGAATCGCAAATCTGAGACTTTTCCTTGGCCTGCGCACTCCTTGCATGGCACTATGCCTAACTTCACTTTCTGGATGAATGAGAACAAAATCTAACTCTAATCAAACCTTTTCTGTCAACGCACTCCTTGCAGACAAATTCGACTGCACTCCTTGCAGGAATCTCAGGCTCACTTAGAGAAACAATGGAAACTCATTCACTCCCTTCCAGACTTCAATTCATCCATGAAATCACATACACATCATATAAAAGCAAATGTATGGCAAGAAACAAACAGTCAGAAGCATATCTTAAATACACACAGAGAAATAACACAAACCATGAAAATGAATCAAAGCTTTCTTCTATTAATTCAATATTTGTACATGAGTTTTCTTCATACAATTCTCTAGTTTCTCTTCTACTTCTCTTAAATATTTCTGTTACAATGATAAAATGAGGGTGTCTATATCTGTTTTCCCTCTTGGACTCTAAAGGTATAACATCTAGACTTAAATCCTACCTACCAGCATTAACTAAATTAATTTTCATCTATCTACCTAAGGAAGAGAGCTATTCTCTCAAGGTCCATTACAATATACAAGTGTGCCATCTCTTAAATGACTTCATTTAATGTTTTGCGCAACAATCCCAAAGCATTTCAAAATTTGTTCTGGCTTCTCCAGCTGTCTTCCGCTCCATGCCGGCTCGCTTGATGGTGCTAGAGATGCTCCTGCATTAGTAGGTAACCCCCGAGACATGGATATAAATCCACAAAGACGGGTCCTAGGTCAAGTCTAAACACAAAATAGTTTGCTAACTAGCGCTCGAGTTTCCCAACCACATAGAAAATCCTAATTTCCATATCTCTTTCACCCGCAGCCTGCACAACCCAAATAAATGAACACCTTTCTTGGCCAATGCAGTACCTAAGGTTGTTCCATTTCTCTCAGGGGCTCCAATGCTACTGGTTAGGAAATATCCCTAATGGAAACTACAAGGATTCTTAGTTGTGGACAGTTCTATCCAAACTACCATCAATATCATGCACATGGGCATCCATTCCCTTATGGAATGAATAGTAATTACTGCATCCCTTCATCAATGTCTCTCCTCTTCCTTCCATTCATTTCCATGCTCATACCAAGAGCATATGAACTAGAAATAGTGAGTGCAGAGGAAAGAAGAACAAGGGAGAAAG
>JZKD02S1985847.1:0-35296 GCA_000966675.3 Picea glauca
AGACATCTATAACCCCTGGAGTCAACACTCCGCCAGGTGAACTTGTGGGAGACTAAGGGTTCTAAGGAATAAGGCCCCCACCTTATTGCGTGCCCCTTAGAATCATCGTGAGAGAATGTCGCAGTATACCCTCACGGCATTGTGGATCCTCTCGAACTAGATAATCAGTAACCTACAGTTTGAGCCATGACGGGAGTGCTAGTAGGCGGTGGCAGGGCTGTTGTCCACCCGTCTCCCTCAACCTCTCTGCAAATCGTGTGTGGCCCCTTTCCTCCATATGTGAGTCTGGTCGGCAAGCTATCATCAGCCTGCATCATCAACAATCATGTCAGAAATGTCAACATCAAATCATCAAATCAATGAAACATCACAGTAATATATCAACCCAAAAGCACACTCCCTGACTCAGTTGGGAGTCCAAGGGGGTTCTACCGATGCCTCTACATCCTCAAGGTCAAAAACCCTGCACACTCCATAAAATAGAGTCAGCAGCACCTGTGTCAATCAAAACTAGTAAAACATTAGGTCATCTGTCAATCGCATCATAATCAAGTATAAATGGTTTAACATCACAAAATTCCAGATCACTTACAAGCAAGTGTCCTCAAAAAATAAGTTTTCTCGGTGTGCCATAGCAGGATGTTACACGACTACCCACGTACTAGACAGTATCTTCCCGAGTGTTTTTCTCAGTGGAACTATAGTAGTTACACGACCAATTAGTTTATCTACGAAGGTCTTCAGGAGATCTAGGTTGATCTGTATAAAGGTGTTTTCTGATGCGGTATGAATCAAAGGGGTACCAACATGGGTTACAAAGGGTGGCCAACATATGTGCGGTTAAGTACCATTTCCTACATGTATAAATCCATGATCACGGGTTTATGCGCATAATGACAAATATCTGTAGATTAAAGATGCTGGAAAAAGTCTCTACCCTGAAAAACATTTAACCGATAATTTTCTTTTGAGGAAGGTTCTCTAATACCACTTGTAATATTCCAGATACAAAATAATATGCATAACAAAAATAATTAGTGAGAAATGGATAATAAATAATGATATAACCAGAACAACATCACAAAACTACCATAATAGTACCATAATAACACCAAAAAGAGCACTTTGATTACTGAGAGCAATGTTCACTTGCCCCTTTGAGGGGGAAACCTCTAGCAGAGCAGAGATATATGACAATAATATCCAAGACAAAACTTCTCATACCCTAGACTCTTATTTATACTAAATATCTCTATCAAAAGAACATTCTAGAGGAAGATCCTTCTAGAAGTGGAAGCTTCTATTAGGTCTTCTTACATTGGACTTATTCTTTCTTATTTCTAGGCCTTATTAATATTGACCTTTATTACATGGAAACATATTATTCTACCTACATGAGGGTTTAGGTCCCTAACAGTAGTTACTTTTAATTAAATTATTTATTTGATCCTGAGAGTGGTCTTTTAGGATATCCCTCTATTGTCGCCCTGACCCATAGCCATAAGACTTACTTGTCCACAACACTTCCTCAATAGACTCTCATTCCCCCATCCTATCATAATGACCATGTCATCACAAGACATTTTGATTTCAAATTGTCCATCAAACATGTGAACAAAATGGTCCTTTTTTTAATGTGCACAAGAGACAACAAGTCCATTCACAGCTCAAGAAGATAGAGAACATTATGAAAAAGAAAATATAAGAATCTAGGTAGTTTGAGAATGACGGAGCCAGTTCCCATGGGTTTGAGAGATCCATTTGTAAATTTTACTACACCATATACATTGCATTTTAATTATTCAAATAAGTATCTCTTTGAAAAGGAATGTGGAAAGTATCAATGGTGTCAAGCAACCAAACATCTCTTCAATAAACAAATGAATTTTTGAATAAATATTAATTTATGTTAGTATTGCAATGAGTAATGACAAAATGAGTAAGTTCAAGATATTTTTCTTTTCATTCCTTTTGTTCCTTCTTTCCTTTAATATTATCCCATGGGATCCTACATGTATTTTCCTCATGTCCAATCTTTCCACAATAAACACAATGACGATCGAACCTCTCAACTTTATTATCCTCACTCTTCAATTTTTTCTCCTATTCGTATAGTGGAATATTCCTCATGCCTTCAATACCCAATTCTATTATTTTACTCTCTAATATTTTATCAAGGCCAATAGATTCTCTGAAGAGTAAAGAAATGATATTTCTCGTTAATATTTCATACTCTGGTTGAGATGAAATTTCGACCTTGGAATTGTCTTTGAATTCCTTGTCCTCCTTTATTTCCTTTCTATTGAACTTAAAATAATCCTCCTCATAGGACTTAGAGGGTATTTTATGATCTATGAAAATGTACTTCAATCTCTTGAATAAATGAAAAATATCAATTACCATGGTAATACCATGATTGTTGTTGAGACCCAAAGATTTTTCCAATAGAAATGTTGAACATATATATATATTAGATGGAAAAAAGGACTCAATTTTTCCATGGCTTACATATGTATTTACAAATTGAACAATAAATAGGCTTTGTTGAGATCTTTGTGCACGTGAGTTGCTTTGAGTGAAAATTTTAAGTAAAATTTGATGGAAACCCGTAGTATAATTGATGTTTTTTCAATTTTTGGAGTGATGGAACCTTAGGGACCACAGGGAGATGATAAGGAAATAGAGTTCAAGAATCTATGTATCCCAACGATAATATGAAAATAAGAAACTTGTGTTCCTATACAGAACCATGATTTCAATGGGAGGCTATGAGATATAACTATGATACAATACCCACAGAATGGAAACTTACAATCACATTTTGTTGGAAAATTTCGGGGAGAAGGGAAGTAGCTTATGAGAGATCATGGAGTTATCAAGAAAACATATTCTCTAATATCATTGATAGGGCAGGGTTGATTAAGTCTATACATTAAAGAATCTTTATCGATGTGATATTTAAATAAGTACATTAAAAAGCGAAATTTGGTTTCATCTTCCAAGAGGTTAGAATGACTCTTCCTATTCACCTATGACTCTTCATATTTTTCTTAAAATAATATTTAGAATATACCATAATCTTAAGGATTAGGTATTTAACAAAATATTATATTGTTGCTTGAGATTTCTAGATATAAAATGTGTAATGACTTTTTAAATGTTTAACATTTCTAGTGAACACTTCACCCACCATCAAGGATAGTTGAATTAATGGTGTTTTAAAAGCGTGCTAAGGACAAGATTTTAAATGAAAAAAAAAACATATTAAGATAACATTGTTAAGGAAAAGAATACCAAGTCGATAAGTGGAAAATTAATGTAATAGCCATTATAAATAATCAAAGGATAAATTTAAAATAATTTAATAATAAGATAATCAAAAGATAAATTATATTAAAAATTTATCAAACCATATAAAATAATTTATTACTTAAAAATAATCAAAGGATAAAGAAAAAATAAGTAATTTATTCATTAGTTGAGGGTTGAACTAGTAAATAAAGGGTAGGGATGAAAATTAAATTTAGTAGAATAAATGAGACAAGAGTTGTAAGGCCTTGGATAAGAAGATCAATGGAAAATCAAAGGTAATAATGAAAGAGGATTAAACGGATAAGAAGGGATAAGAAGGAAATGGACATAGAAGGGGGAAAGGGGAATGCCCAAGGAGAGAATTAGAAAAATAAAACCAAATTAAAAAACAAATTAGGTATGATGACCTAGCAGATAAATGATAGGATTCTAGTATAGGATAAGTTTATACCCATCATTGTGATTAAGATTATTGGGATTTTTTTTCAATTTCTAGATCTTCCAGAATGATACAAGATGAGTGACAGGGTTTTGAGGATTGTATTTTGTTTTGGTCAAAACAAATTACATGTTTATATTTGAGAGAGTTTTCAACAATAGTTGACTTAGATATGTGATTATGGGTTGTGTCAGATACATGCTCTTTAAGATGGGATTTGAAGGATCTACCAATTTAGCCAATTTATGATTTTCCACACGAGCAAGGAATTTGGTAAAATATTGGGCCAAACATTAGGCCATATTTATCCTTATTAGATATGAATGAATATTTAAGGGTTTTATAGGGTTTGAAGATGGTTTTGATGTTCTTTTTAGCAAAATATTTAAAAACTTGATTACTAATTCCATGGATGTAGGGAAGAGAAATGAGATTTAGGGGCGTGGAAGAGGAAGAATATTTGTTTTATTTCATCTTGCACGCAAAGAAAAAGGATTGATTAATTCAAGAGCTTGAGCGACCATTAGGAATAAGGGTCTTGGTTAGGTGGGATTTCTCTTTCTCAAAGAATCAAGAGGTGTAGATTCAAATGGATCAAGTAATTAGATATTTTAGAACAACACAATTTTGGGCATGATGATGATGGGATTGGGTAGGAAGGAGTCTATCAATATGAGTCTTTTTTTTATAAATTTGGTCAGTAAGGGATCCATTATGAACATCAGAGATAAGAACATTGAAAAAGGGGAAAGAATTATCCATTCTCATTTCTATAGTGAATTGGATACGTGGGGGAATTCTATTTAGACGGTTAAAGAAGGATATTAAAGAGGGATGACCATTAGGCCAAACAATGAATGTGTCATCAAAAAATCTAAACCAACATTTATGTTGGAGATCAAATTTTTTTAAGGTTAAGGTTTCAAAATGTTCCATAAAAATATTAGTTGCCATAGGGATAAGGATGACCACATGGTTGTTCCTTCAGTTTTTTCATAGAAAGTCACTTTGAAGGTGAATAAATTAGAGGTGAGGTAAAGGGTTTCAAGGTCAACTAGCTTTAAGATAAGTTTTATGGCTCCCAAGATATAAATTTTGGTAAATAAAGAACAACATCAAAACTAGCCATCAAGTCATGGTCATTAAGGTGAACATCCTATGTTTTTTGAATAAAATTAGATGAATATCTAATGAAGGAGAAAGTTTATCTAACGAAGGAATTATTTTTTTCAGCAAGAAAGTGAGCAAGTGTAGAGACGCTCGTCGTTACGATAACATACGATGTGCAACAACTGCTAAATTTTTTTTCAATCAAGGTAGATAATGTCATTAAAAAAACGTCACAACTTGACGATATCACATCAATGAATTTAACGCAACTTATAAACATAAAAAGCATAGCATAACCCACCACAATTATATTATTAACTTAACATAAAATTCATCAAGAAACAACTTTTCCTGTCCAATCAAGGGTTTTACTAATCCAACTCAACTATAATCCTTAACTTTTCTATTTCAATAATAAAGCAAGCACCATAATTACTGTGGATACAAAACTTCTAAAATTTATTAGTTATTAACACAATACTAGACTAGTCATAAGAAAATTCAAGTTCAACTCAACGTGATCCCTTCCTACTTTTATTTTTGCAACACAAATCCATGGGTAAGGTTTGAAAAATAAAAGCCTCTGAAATAAAAAAATGTCCTTGTTATTTTTACAATACACATCCAATCTAGTAACAAATAGAAATAAAAGGGGTATCCGATTAATAATACCCTTTATTTAACAGTATACATTGGTGATTAACAAATTAAAAATAAGGAGTCCTGAATAATATTGCAATTTAAATAATGAAAATTAGCAATTATAATTATAAATAACAATTATGAATCTAAACAATGAATTATAAATTATAAATTTAAACAATGAAAAATAATCGCAATTATAAATCTATTACCAATTATAAATTTAAACAATAAAAAAAATAGCAATTATAAATCTATTACCCTGGTAACTATTAATACATGAATATTTAATTTGTTGATGTCAGTCCTCTGACAAACTCAACGTTGTCCAAAATATGGATAATCAAATTGTTTCCCTAACAAATCGACGTTGTCAATGGATGGGAACAATCAAAGGGACATTTATAACCAAGAAAATGTGCTCATATGTTTTACTCTTGCAGTGAACGGTTGGATTTTCTAGGTGAGTTACCAGAAGAGGTTTTGGGCCTTGATCAAGAGGCTTAATCCCATGTGGCATTGAAAACACACATGCTGAGAAGACCGAGAGCTACACCAAGCATTAACAACATATCTAACACCCAAAGGACAAAAATGTAAGTCCACCAAGGTTAGCACCCATGCAAGGCACTAACGAGGAGTCACAAGGTAACCAGCGCAAGAGAGGAGGTACAAGAGACAAAAAATAAGCCCACAAATAAAATAGAAGCACACGACGAACGAGGTACCAATCGATTTTCCCAACGAGAGAGGTAGAAAATTATTGATAAAGGTCATGTTTATTCTACTAGATCACTCCATCCAAACCACATGCATTTATTCATTTCCCCAGGACAGTCTACAAGCTATTACAATTGTAAAACAATTGTGTGCAGAAACATAAAACCAAATAAAGAAGGAATATCATCTACTGTAATAGAATGTTACATGACATTATGATGTAGACATAGTCCAGGATTACAAATGTTCATTGTAGAGTTTTGGGCAATAAGAAGGTTTTGTTTTTCTTGTGTGTATCGTACTAAAAAAAAATGATGATGGTAAAACTTGCCAACAATTTTTCCCTTTTGGACTAGAATCAATTCAAAAATTTGCATGCCAAGCTTTGAGAATCATGAGGATTGCCAGTCATTAAGTTCCTTTGAAATTCTATCCTTAAGAGATCTCAGGTAAGTGACACAGTCAAAATTTGTCTTAAAAAAAATTGAACGCCAACCTAACCCTGAACAAGCCATTCGAAAAATATGAAATATGAAAAATCTATTACAGTAGAAACATCATCTAAAGAGGCTCTAAAATCACAGATCAATTATAATCAGCGCAACAAATCAAGGAAGGATCTGCATGGATGAAATTTCACAACTTCCAGGCTTGGAAATGATGATACCATCATGATATGCTTCAGACATATGAGGGTTGGTTCTATAGAATCGTGGAAGGAAATAAGGCCTATTCTGCTTAAGGAGAAGCAAAAACGTCAGAGAAGAAAGGTGGAAGTAGTTGGAATTCTATAAGATTGAGGTTGTAACAATAAAAAAAATTAGAACCTAAACCAGTCATTCTCAAATCTTATCCATTATTAGGGTGATTAACAACTTATAATCAATGTTTAAATTACATATGTTTTGTTTAGTTATTGGGAAAAACTTTAGATTTTATTCTTGATGAAAAATTTAAGGTAAATCATAATTGATGAGCAATAAGGAGGAAATATGAATACACATACTATAGAACACCATATAAAAGGTACCAATGAAATGTTGTATATTCAGGAAAGGAACGACCCATATTAAAACAACATTAATCGCAGAGAATAAAGAAGTATTTTCTTTGTACACAATAAGGAATTTGTTGGGAAATCACAAATGAAATTGGTTGAATAAAGAAACCAAAATCGTAGAGAAATAAAGAAGTATTTCCACTATACAAAAAAATAATTTGTTGGGCAAAGAATTTATCCTTCACTTATTATCCATGCACAAGAAAGAAGGACAGTTGAATCTAAATCTTTAACACCGGAGTAAAAGACAGTCGATTTGGCTCTTGACCGACTGCTTAGGCACGAACTAATAATTTAAAGGATAAAGGAACATAAGACGAAAACACAATTTCTTTTTATTAAAAAAAATAAAAATGTTGAGTAAAATAAAATAATGTCTCAAGACCAAAATGTAGTCTTCCTCACTAATAATACAACACAGTAATAATCCCAACTGGAGCTATAAACTACAATAAAATGAAGTAATAAAACAAATCTCAGAAAAATAAATTTAGTGACCCTTTTGCAATTTCAAACAATGCACTATCACCCAGATGGAAATTCATATGTAGAACTAAATGAGTCTTTTTATTTTAACAACATCTACGCAAGTGATCCTTCGACAATAAATAAATGCATGAACAATAAATTGAGCTGTTATTTAATAAAAATTATGCACATGCATATTGTATCCAAATGAGAAGAACCAAAAGTGACTGTCCTGCGCTCGTGCTCCGTCCAACTCTGACTTGTCGACCGATGAGACCTCTCCAATACCTCCCAGCGAATGCTAGGGGTACTCTTCTTCCCCCTCAGAGCAATGAGCCACAAAGGGGCCACACACACAATACCAGAGAATGCTAGCACCCAACTCACCTCACAAGGTCGAGCTACCGCTCATTACTCGAGCTGGGTATCCCAACTCCCACAAGAGAAAGTTCAGTAAAGATGAAATTTCAGAAGTGTAACGTTATGCAAGCCGTATGTGTCCATACTCCTCCTCCACCATATCTTATATAGAGTTTATTATTCATTAGTTTCCCAAACCCTCATTAGATTCCTTTTTCATTTATTTAATTAGTAAAAACCTTCTCCATACACATGTCGCTCGATCCCCTAGTTTCACCAGAAAATCAATTTCATTAATTAATTAAATTTTTCTATTTCCCTCACCCACCTAAAATCATTCTTAAAAATGCTCCTCGGTGTCCCATTATTCCCTTACAATTCCTAAATGACTTACACCTTACTTAATTCCTAGTTGAGTTCATAAATAGAAAGTTCCATAGGCTAGATTCCTTACTAAGTTGGACATTCCCCTTTTTCTTTAAGCTTCCCCTTTTCTTTAAGTTTCTTTTTTTTTAAGTTTCCCCCTTTTTCCTTTTTATCTAAAAATCAATTTAGTAACTGTAGATAAAAACAACCATTTACCCTTTTAATAAATTCAATCCTCCATTATAATTTTTACTTTTATAATTAAGGTTTGAATTTCTTACCCCCCTTCTTGTTACATGTTTATTTATTTTTTCTTTATCCACATGTTCTACTTAGACCTATGTTTTAAATTCACTATTCTTGGCGACAGTTTTTAAGGGGAAAAATTGTTATTAAATTTTACTTTTCACGTCATTCATTTTAAGTCGAACCAGGTCTTAAGGAGGCATAATTTTCTAGGCACTAGGTTTACTAACTTACCGGTTAAAATCACGATGTTCCCTTCAGGACAGACCACATGCTCAAAGGGTGCCACTCGCCTCTTTCTGTTTTATTCGTGCGACGTGCCCTTCAAGATGCACTACGTGTTCCAAGCATGCCACTCACCTCTTGACTGAATTTGGTAGATGTCAAACCCCTGGAGTCAATAATCCGTTAGGTGATCTTGTGGGAGACTAGGGGCCTCTAAGGAATAAGGACTCTACCTTATTACGTGCACCTTAGAATCATCATGAGTGACTATCACAATTTTCTCTCATGATGTCATGAGTCTTCTCGAACTAGGTAATCGTTAACCTACAATTTTATCCACGGTGGAAGTTCTAGTAGGCTCTAGCAGGTCTTCTTCCACACCTCTCCCTCAATTTCCTTAGTTGTCATGCGTGACCTCTTTACTCCAAATTTGAGTCTAGTTGGAAAGTTATCGTCAGCCTTCATCCATCAACGAATCATGTCAGAAATAACAATCAACATCATAATATCTAATCATATGTACATATGACACATCAACAACATTCAAACCCTAACAATCCACTCCCTGGCTTGATCTGATGTCCAAGGAGTTTCATTGATGCCTCAGCATTGTCAACATCCAGAGTCATGCACACTCAAGAGAACCCATTTAATAGAACCTGTATATGTAAATACAACAAAATAACATATCATCAAATCCACAGTATCTCATAATCATAATCAAAATAGCCAATAGTGTAATGACTCGGATCACTTGCATGCAAGTGTCCTTAAAGAATAAGTCTGCCCAGTGAGTGCAAGAGAGGGATGTTACAGCAAGAGAATGAGTGGGAGCACTTGTAATTCTTACTATGGGTCTAAGGGGGATACTTTTCTTGTGAATTTAGAATGTCCATGCAGCCTACGGGTTTTAGGGTTATGAGGAATAAGATGGTTTCAAATGTTTGGGTCCAAGGAGGAATCTTCGATGGATTTAGCGACAAGGCTAGTTATGGTATTCAAAGGGTTTTCAACGAGAGGTTCATAAGAGGAAGAAAAAAGAAGTTCATAAAGTTTGGATTCATTGTCAAAGGTATTTGTCATGATGGTAGCATTACCTTTATCAAATGTTAAGATAATGATATCGAGATTTTTTATTTTTTTTATTATTATTTAAAATGGATGTTTCATTAATTGTCCACTTATCGCTATGTATTATTTTCCTCAATGATCTTATCTTAATATAATTTTTCCCTTGAAAATATTATTTCACCAAGAGTAGCCAGGTTCTCTATAACCCAAAGATATTGAGGCATTAGTGATGAGGTGTTAGTGTGATCAATAAAAATTAAGGATTAAATAAAAATACAACAATAATAGGAAATGAAATGAAATAACAAATAAAGTCGATTCAATTAAGAAAAAATATTAAAATGAAATAATAATAAAGAATTTACACCTTAAGAAATTGGATCCCTCTAGGTGCTTGATAGACTAGTTTAACATGGAATACACTATTTTCAAGCATATTCCTTCAATTGTCCATGGTGATAGGTGAAGTGTCCACTCTAAACTTTGGATGTTTCAAACTCTTTACACAATTAATACCTAGAAATCTCAAAACTCCTTACACAATTAATAATACCTAGAAATCTAAAGGAGCATTATGATTAAGTGTGAAAACTTGCATACTCTAAAATATTATATTTTAAAAGTAAACATTAAAAATTAAGTTATTAATAAATAAATAAATGCTAAATTTATTAATTATACTTATTATTATTATTATTATTATTTTAATTTTAATTTTGATTTAAAAATTCCAATATAAAATATACTTAACTTCAAACTGTGAAAATTTTCTCCCTAACTTTTCCTTCTCCACATTGTCTTTATAAATATTCTCTTCATCACTCTTTTTATTCATTCTTACTTCAAGAGCCCCTCATGATGGGTGGAGTGTCCACTAGAAAAGTTGGATGTTTCAAACTTCCTACAAAGTTATTAAAATGAAAAAATACTTGTTAGTGGAGTACAAGCACCTAAATGAATTCATTTCGGGTAAAAAAATATACTTGTTAGTGGAGTATGGACACCTAAATGGCTTCCTTTAGGGTACCTTTTTTTTAATTAAAAAAGAGGTGGTTCCTGCTATATTAAGTGGAAAAAGAAATACAACTGTGCTGAGGCTTCCATTTCTGCCGTTGTTTTATCAGAAACCAACACATCTGGTAGGGAATGTTGTTCCAATCAAAAGTGGGAGGTCTGCCATCTTTCTTGCCCATAGGAAACCAGGGTAGATGGTGTTCCATAGTCTGAATTGTGTCTATGGTTTTACAGTGAGCACCTATAAGCCTAAGCATAGCCCTGAAAAGTAAAACTAAACAAAACAGAAGCATAACCATGGTGATTACCCAGTGGCCATTTTGGCCTCATCCTCTTGTTCTCCTACTCCAGCTGGCATCACAAATAACTATGCGCAGGTTGGGAATCTTTGCCTTGTTGGGGCATTGGAAAAATTTGTCATAAAGCATATCCAGTCGTTGGCTCATGAGGAGGATACAAAGGACCTGGTTTGCCATCTGTCCCCGGAAATCAAACAAGATTTCCAGGTGCTCCGAGTGGAGGAAAGGTGGTGGGACACACCATTTTTCATGTATGGAGGAAATGGGAGGTGGCAATAGGACCTTGCCACCCTCCCTTGTCATGCCTCCTAGACTATTCTCCTCAGCCTCCCTTGGGACTTCCTCCCCTTGCTTTTCTCTGCCTACTCCTTCATCCTCACCACTTCCTGTACCTATGTAAAAGGTGTGTCCAGCCTCGGTTGTGGTCACCTGAGAGGCCATTTCTTCTAGTATATCCTCCTCTATGTAGTAGGTGGGGAAGTCTTCATAATTCTTTGCTCCTGTGCCGCTCCTTAGTTGCTTCTTAGAGGCTAAAGAAGTGTCTTTTCCATAAAATGACTTATGGGTTACCAGTTATTGGGCACAGTGAATAAGAAATTCTTTGGAGGAGCCTGAATTGGAACCTTTGGGAAAATATCCTCCACATATGCCATGGGAGGGATTATGGGCTCATTTTCTCTACATGCAAGATGGGTGAGAGTCAGTGAGATCACTCGCTCCATTCGTTGCAACCTCTGACATCGAGCGACATGGATATACCAGTGAGAACCACGACATGGTTTACCTCTTTCTCGAGGCATCAGTGTGAAAGAATGGATTGAGAAAATGCAGAGGGTGGTTTGATTAATGTACCAGAACTCACAATTGCAACATTGGTGCAGTGCAAAAATGAACTGAGTGCATCCATGTCTTGGCCTTTTCAAAAGAGGAGGGGGTGACAAGATGTCCTCCTCCATTAACTCTATCACCTTGAATGCTTGCAGGACCAAAATGTTCCCGCAAGGGAGAGGTCCCTTGTCTTGAGCCTAGAAGTTGGGGACATCTCCCATCAATAATGTTGACAGAATGGGGGTCATACTACCTCATTTAAAGCTAGGACCTGCACCCTTCTATGTGTCTAGAATACTCAACATGTCACCCCATCCAGGTCTAATAAATTACTATTAGCAAGGTATTGGTAGCGCTTCGAGAGATCAATGCAAGAAAAAGTTTTTGTAACATCCTGCTCTTGCATGAATTGAGCTAACTTATTCTTTGAGGACACTTTCTTGCAAGTAATCCATATTATTATACTATTGGGCATTTTATTATGATTATGAGGCACTATGGATTGATGGCTTCTTATTTTTCTGTATTGGCATAGACAGGTGCTATTGACTCGGTTTTCCTGAGTGTGCAGGATTTTAGACCTTGAGGATGTAGAGGCATTGACGAAACCCCTTGGACTCCGGATCGAGTCGGGGAGTGGATTATTTGGGGTTTTATTGTTGTACATATGAGATTTGTGCATATGATTAGATGATATGATTATGGATACTATTTCTGACATGATGCGTTGATGATGTAGGCTGACAATAGCTTGTTGACCAGAATCACATGTGGAGTAGAGGGGTCATGCATGACTACCAGAGACATTGAGGGAGAGGTGTGGACAACAGACTTGCCACAACCTACTAGCACTCCCATCGTGACTCGAACTGTAGGTTAAAGATTACCTAGTTTGATAAGACCCATGATGTTGTGACGATCGACTATGACAGTCGCTCACGATGATTCTAAGGGGCATGCAATAAGGCATGGGACTTATTACTTGGAGGCCCTTAGTCTCCCACAAGATCACTTGGTGGAGTATTGACTCCAGGGGTTTTTTATATCTACCAAGTCAGTCAAGAGGCGAGTGGCACCCTTGGAGAACGTAGTGCATCCTGAAGGGCACAAGGTGCAAGGGAAACATAATGATGTGAGTGGAACCCTTGGAGAACCTAGTGCATCCTGAAGGGAACGTTGTGTTGTTAAATATTAAATGAATAAACCTATATGGCCTTAGAACGAATAATGTGATCAGAAAGATTTAAAACAATTTCTCTAATAAAATGTCACCCATCTTAAGAAATTAAATTCTAGGTCTAAGTGATACTTGTGATAAAAATAAAAATATATACATTTATATAACAATAAAAATAAAAATAAAAAAATAATAATGATAATCATCATTAATCATGTGACAAGAAATGGGTAAGAAATTCAATTAATTTATAAAAATCTTTTGGGGGATAAACAATAAAAAGGGGGAAAAAGGGGAAATAATTGTTTTGTCACTTATGCTAATTAAAAAGGAAAAGGGGAAAAAGTTAATTTTCTACAACTGCCAATTTGAGTTTTAAATAAAAAGGGAAAGAGGGAAATTTAAAAGAATTAGAAAACTAGGAAAAAATGGGAAACATAAAACAAAAGGGGAAACACAAGGAAAAAGTAGAAAGACTAACTTAGTAAGGTATCTAGCATTTAAGAACTTTATAAATTAAACTCAACTAGTAAATTAGTAAGTAGGTAAGTCTTTAAAACGTGTAAGGGAATATGGGGACACCTAGGAGCGATTCTAGGAATGTTTTTAGGTGGGTAAGGGAAATAGGAGTAATTAATTAATGAAATTAATTTATGGTGCGATGAAGGGGAGGGGTGACACATGTAAGGGGAGGATTTTTATGAATTAAATTATTGAACAATAAATTAAATGGGATTTCGGGAAAGTAAATGGATTAGAAAATCTATATAAAGGAGGGAGCAGGAGGATGATGGATCTCTTCTATTATGCATATCGTTACACTGCAGAATTTTAGACTTGACTGACTTAGCCTGTGGGAGTTGGAACACCCAGCTCGGTGAGGAGTGGTAACCCGGCCTTTTGAGGTGAGTTGGGAGCTAGTTGATTCTTTGGTTTAGTGTGCATGGATTATTTGCGGCTCCGGGGGATAAGGGGGAAGAAGAGTACCCCCAGCATTGGCTAGGATGTACCAATGAAGTCTCATCAGTCGAAAAGCAGGAGCATCACGGAGTGCACGGGACAATGACTCAGAGCACGCGACTCAGGCTATGGTACACTCCCTTTATATATGCATGGTAGATTATTAATATACTTCGCGCTTTTATTTTTGTACTTTTATTGATTAATGAAAATGTGGAATTAGCATTTCAACCGAGAACTCAATTTTACCCGTAAGCCTTAAGAACATTGTTGAATTGGTTCCCTCGACCTCCGATCCCTGTATGTTGAGACTAACCTTTGGTTTGTTGATTGTTGTGAATATTTGTGCTTTTCATCCTCATCCCTCAATCTTCATTCCATGCCTGAGCAGTCGGTCAGGAGTCGAATCGACGGTCGTCGCTCTAGTGCACAACAACCTATAGATTCAAATGCCCTCCTTTTTTGTGTGTGGATGAGGAGTGAAGGATGTGTTTTCCCAGCTATTTTCCCCTTCTCATATCTGCGTTGATCTCCTCCTTGCCTCGATCTCTACGTGTTATTTCAACTATACATATTATTCGTTCTTGGTAATCTGAAAACTTCGTTTGGCATTTCTTGCATTTCAACACCCTCAACCATGAAAAATTAAATCTGTGTTTTTATATAAGTAGTCAGATCAATTTAACTATGTGTTTTTAAATATCGCGAATACATTTAAATCTTTGATTTTATATAAGTTGTTGGATGAATGTAACTCTGGGTTTTACTTATTGTTGGATAACTTAAATATGCGTAGCAATGCCTCCCTACAACTTAACTCCATGTTTGTTTTAATGATAGAAATGTTCTCTACATTTTTACTTCTGCTCATTAATATTTGAAGATGATTGGAGACTAAGTTGTCCTTTTTTTTACAGGCCCTTACATTGTTTAGACTGTGATTTCTTTTTCATTCTTATGCATTTAAATTATTGGAAGGCGATTTGCAACTTCTTCAGAATGCATATCTTTTTTATTTGCTAGGCAAATTTCCACTTTGAAAGACACAATCGTAGCTTGGGTGTTTAACTGGCAATTTTCCACTTATTTAGACTGTATTTCATTTTTATTGTTTGGTGAATTTCTACTTTGAAAGACACAATCGTTGCCTTGGTGTTTAACTGGCTATTTTCCACTTCTTCAGACTGTATTTCATTTTTATTGGTGGGTGAATTGCCACTTTGAAAGACACAATCTTTGCTTGGGTGTTTAGATGGCGACTTGCCACTTCTTCAGACTGCATTTCATTTTTATTGTTGGGATAATTACCACTTTGAAAGACACAATCGTAGCCTCAGTGTTTAAAAAGAAATTTTCCACTTCTTCAGACTGCATTTCATTTTTATTGTTGGGTGAATTTCCAATTTGAAAGACACAATCGTTGCCTAGGTGTTTGACTAGTGATTTTCCATTTCTTCAGACTACATTTTGTTTTTATTTGTTGGTCAAATTGCCACTTGAAGGACACAATTGTTGCCTAGGTATTAACTAGTGATTTTCCATTATTAGGACTGCATTTATGTAACAAATTATTTCTCTGTGACTGCCATTGTTAAGACTGCAATTATGTAACAAATTATATTACTCCGACGATTGCCTTTATTAAGATTGTATTATTGCCACGATTTATTGCTCTGCGTTTTTATATCTTGGTAACTTTTTCATGGCTAGATATATTACTCTGGCGATTGCCATTATTAAGACTACAATCATTACAGGTTATGCCTGTGATTTGCCAAGTGTTACCTAGAGATTTTGGCCACCTGCTATGCTTGTGATTTTCCAACTGTTCCCTGGCGAGTGGGGCCACTGGTCATGACTGAGATTTTCCCATTTATTAACCTAGAAATTTTGCTATTTAATCTCTGTGTCTTCTGGTCTCTTTGCCATCCTTGTCATTTGACCCCTACCCTTTGCCTGCGATGTAATGTATAGCTTTAAATCTCATTGATTTCTGTAATGTATAGATTTTTGTATAAGATTTTTGTAATTTATAGCTTTAAATCTCATTGAATGTAAATGGCATTAAATCTCATTGAATGCATATGGCAGTAATTCCCATTGAATGTATATGGAATTAAATCTCATTGAATGTATAGCTTGAATGAATAGCTTTATTTATATGGCAATAAGTCTCTTTGAATGTATAGCGAATTTTATATGTAATGTATAACTTGATTTAGATAGCGTTTGATAATAACATTAATTCTCATTGAATAACATCAATGGGACAATTATTCATACACAACAAGATAGCTTTAGAATTTCATTGAATAGCGACTTTTATTTATACCCACATAATAGCATAAAATGGTAGAAAACATAGCATTGAATTGGCATTAATGATAGACATCGATCACATTCAGGATTAGCCTTTCTAGACAATAATTTCAATTCTTTTTAAGCAGCATGGAGCACCTTTAAAATTTCAAGTAGATCACTTATCTTAATGGATATTTTATAATTGTTGATAAGCGTATTTGATTTGGTTAAGTGCCTTTCGTAGTGCGCATTATGATAACATTTATGACCTTAGTCCCTTGGTAACAGTTTGAGCTTCACACTTAGACCTCTGGCATATCATTTTTTGGATGGGTTGTTGGCAGAGTCAGGTATTAGCTTGAACTTTTCCTTTTGATTGTAGTCATCTTGCATCTTGTCGACCTTTTGCTTGAGGTATGGGTGTATCCTTCTTGTCTGTGTTCGACTCCTAGCACGTCACAGTTTTCTAGAATCCTTGGTTCAGTTATGATGTGTCATGCTAAGGTTATAGTCGTGCCTATCACCTGGGGATGACATGATTCCTAATGAGGGGATCACTGTTTTCCATAAGGAATAGAGGCGAAAGATAACTTGGTCAGTGTCTGTGCATTTCGTGTGGGTGTTGTGGATCGATGTGATTTGTTGTTAGAGCTTAGGTTGTAACACCTTCATGTGTTTGGTCCACGTGCCTTAAGGTTCTAGTGATTGGTCGTCAAGGTCATTGTGTCGGTTGGGGATGTTGTCCCTTAGCTTACAGGCGTGGTCTTGTTGCATCGGGTGGGCAGTTTTTCCTCCTTGTTGTTTTACACATGTTTCACCTAGTTGCTCTTGTGCTAGTCCGTGTAGTTGTAGTTTTTTGTTGCATGAACTGTTTGCTTACATTCATCATCAGTCATGTGATTTGAATATTGTCATGTTAGCCTTCCGTCCTAAAAAAAAATAAAAAAATATATATTGAACTTTGGATTCTCATGTATTCCTAACGGTGGGGCCGTTACATATGGTATTAGAGCGGGTTCAACCCGCGACTTGGGAACACTACGACTTTCGTTGATATGATATTTGATTATAATGTTGCTAGTTAAGTTGACTTGTATTTGTGTAGGTAATCGTGGTTAGAGGATGTCCCAGAGGCAAAGGAGGGGGTGCTAGGGGAGGAGGCGTGACACCTCCAATAGCATCCATGGCTGAGGGGTCTAACCCCTAGGGAGATGAACAAGTTTTCGGGTAGGAGAAGATAGCGGTGGGTGATGTAGTTGGGCTGATGAGATATTTTCAGTGCATGTCTGAGGCACTGATCAGTTGTTTGGGAAAAGATGAGGCCAAGGTGTCATCACCTCGTGAGGGTCCATCATGCGCTCCGATTGGTACTGGTATCATTCACTGCGAACTCAAGAAGGTCAAATTTACCGAGTTATTTGGTCGCTCGGATGGAGCAGTCGCTGAGGCATGGTTGGAGAATATGGTGATGTGTTTTTCACTTCAAAACTATACCTCCAACATGAAGGTCGACATTGCGGTCTTTTAACTGAAGGGGAGAACTCTTCTATGGTGGAAGACGCTCCTGCCACAAATGAACATGGTCGTAGAAGATGTTTCATGGGAACTATTTGAGGAATGGTTCTGAGAGAGGTACCTATCAGAGGAATTCATTGAGAATTAGATCAATGAGTCCAACACCTTACAATAGGGCGGTCGTATGATGCCCATTTTATGGAGCTTCTTCGATATGGTCCGCATATTAATACTCAGAAACTTAAGGTCAATAGGTTCGTGTTTGGACTTAACGACAACATACGTGCAAAGGTCAGGATTTTGATGCCTCATACCTTGCATGATGCCATCCAGAAGGCCCTCATAGCAGAGGAGGAGCTTATCAGTGAGGGTTAGAGTAGGACTACGATGAGACTAGTAGGGAAGGTGTCATCTGGTGTGAAAAAACATCAGAAACTAGCCAGACATACACCAGGATATTGTGGCTTTCAGAGGAGATCCACTTTCACTACACCTCGATGACCAACGCCTCAGTAGCAGACACCTTCTTGGGGACCACAACATGAGCAACAACGTCAACCGCATCAACAATAGTTTAGGCCTATTCAACAAAACAAACCAAGATTCCAGGCCGATGGGTTGTCATCTTCTACTTTGGGTAGAAGGAGTACTGGACCGAAGAAGGGGTGTTGGATGTGTGGAGAGCCACACTACTAGCGCGAATGCTCAGTGCAGAGGACTAGAGTGTATGGTTCATTCAGAACCACTACCGTGGGAGATTAGGGCAAGGCCCATCGGATTCATGCAGCAGTGAATAATCACCATAAAGAGCACTAGTCGACTATGCTCAAGACGTCAGCTATCGCCACTAACCAGATCCTTTTTATTTTGATAGATCCTGATGATACCGAGAGTTTCATTTCTGGTGCAACACTAAAAAGGATTAAGTTAAAGGCAGTTGAACAAGATGAGTTTATCTTTGTAGAGATGGATTCGGGAGCCAAACAAAAGGTTGAAGGAAAGGTTATGGGTTGTACCCTTAACTTGGGAGAGTTTGTCACCAGGGCCGACCTATACATCACGATATTACGATGTTGTGATCGGTATGGACTGGTTGGAATCAAATGAGGTGATACTCAACTGTAAGACAAAACAATTGAGCTTGGTCAATGACGAGGGATAGAGATGCGTGATTGTAGGTTGGAAACAAGGTTTTTCCCTGAGTTTTATCTCTTCCTTCTAGTTATAGAAGATCATGTGCAAGGGATGAGAGATTTATGTGATCCTTGCATTGAATGAAAAAGGAGTAGTAGAAGGACTAGAACACCTACTGATGGTGAGAGAGTTTTCATACGTTTTTCTGGAGGAGTTACCTGGGATGTTGCCAGAAAGGGAATTGGAGTTTATCATAGACCTAAAACCGAGGAATGAACCGATAGCTAAAAATCCTTATTGGATGTTGACCTCGGAGTTACACGAGTTGAGAATGCAACTCAAGGAGTTGCTAGACCTAGGACTTATACGTCCAAGTGTGTCACCATGGGGTGTGCCTATTATATTCATACAAAATAAGGATGGGTCATGGAAACTCTGCATTGACTACCGTCAATTGAACAAGGCAATGATCAAGAATTAGTATCCGTTGTTGAGGATTGATGATATGTTTGATTAGATGAAGGGTGAGACGATGTTCTCAAAGATCGATTTGCGATTAGGGTATCACCAGTTATGGATCAAGGAGGATGACGTCCCTAAGACTGCCTTTAAGATGAGGTTTGGGCATTATGGGTTTACTGTTTTACCGTTTGGACTGACAAACGCTGCAGGGGTATTTATGAGTTTGATGAACGGGGTGTGCCATGAGTACTTAGACAAGTTTGTCCAAGTATTCATTGACGATGTTTTTATTTACTCTCAGATGATGGAGGAGCATGACGAGCACTTGTACTTGGTACTACAGTGTCTATGAGAGGATAAATTGTATGGGAAGTTGTCAAAATGCTTGTTTTATCAATCAAAGATTCACTACTTAGGGCACGTCATCTTCGACGAAGGTATCGTTGTGGATCCAGCAAAGGTCGAGGCTATTATGGAATGGCATACATCGACGAATGTCCCATAAGTGTGTAGCTTCATGGGTTTAACAGGATACTATCGACGATTCGTCTAGGGATTTTCGAAGATAGAAAATACGATCACAGAGTTGCAGAAGAAGAACAAGAAGTTTGTTTGGACCGAGAAATGCACGAAATATTTTCAGAGACTCAAAGAGTTGTTGACAACGACACTGATACTAAAGGTCCCTGACATGGATGAAGACTTCTTGGAATGCACTAGCGCATCCAAGGAAGGCTTAGGAGGAGTCTTGATGCAAGATAGTTGAATGATCTCTTACATCTTGAGGAAATTGAGAAGGCATGAGGAGAACTATGTGACGCATGATTTGGAGTTGTTAGACATTGTATATTCCTCGAGTATTTGGAGACACTACCTTGTTGGACGGAAATTTGAACTAAAGACGGACCACGATGGACTACATCACATCTTTATGGAAAGCAACCTGAACGCGTGACAATGACGTTGGTTAGAATGGCTTAGTGAGTATGACTTTGAGATTACTTACATAAAAGGAACAATGAACTAAGTGGCAGATGCATTGAGTCAGAGACCACACAAATTTTCAGTGTTTCCTCTTCAGATGAATCTACACAGAAACGTTCTAACTTTACAGCACAACGATGACTGTTATAAAGAGGTCTAGGATTTTATCGGAAAAAACACAATGATGGTACCAATATTTGAAGGATTTACGTTTGATGACGATTGATTATTGAGGTTTAAAAATTGGATTTACATACCACCGAACAACGAGTTGAGTATTTTGATCCTAAACAAGGCTCATAGAGCAGTGTACATGGCCCACCCAAGAGTCATGAAGATGAGGGCAAACCTTAAATACTTATTCTTCTGGAAGGGAATGAAGGCAGACATAGTTAACTATGTGGACCAATGTCTATAATTTCAGAAGGTAAAGATTGAACATAGACATCCAAGATGATTACTACAACCACACGCTATCCTGAAATCGAAATGGGAGGTCATTTCTATGGATTTCATTGTTTGATTTCCACTAATGGCAAGGAGACACGACTCAATTTTTGTGGTATTCGACATATCAGGCACCTAACATGGCTAGATTTTTCATTAGTGAGACTATGAGGCTACATGGTGTGACTAAGAGGATTATATCCGATCGAGGATTGGTGTTTACTAGACCATTTTGGACTAGTTTCCAAGAGGCCTTGGGAACCCAACTTAAATTTAGTACTACGTATCACCTGGAGACTAATGAGAAGACTGAACAAATGAATGAGACCTTAGAGGACATGTTGTGCATGTACGTGATGGACCAAGAAAATCATTCGAAATAATTCTTGCCACTAGTGGAATTCTCTTATAACCATAGTGACCAAAGCATCATTAAGATGGCGCCTTTCAATTTTCTTTATGGGTGACTATGTCAGACTCCTTTGAGTTGGGATCGTATTCAGGATAGGGTCCTCATGGGACCAGAAGGGATCCGCAAAATGGAAGATAAAATGCAAACAATAATACAAAGGATTAAATAAGCGCAGGATCAACAGAAGAGTTATGCGAATGCACACCGTGTCGACCATAGTTACGAAGTTGGCAATCGAGTCTTCTTGTGGGTAAAACCTCATAAGAGTTTGATCAAGCTTGGAAAGGGAGATAATCTCCCTCCTAGGTTTGTGGGACCTTTCGATATTGTGGAAAGAAAGGGGCACATGGCCTATCGACTAGCCTTGCCTGATTCTTTGAGGCATATGCACGATGTGTTTCACGTGCCTATTTTGAGACATTATATTAGTGATTCTACACATGTTATTGACATGGGTTCCTTGTAGGTATTAGAGGAGGGGGCGCTCATGGCTGAGCCAATCCACATCCTGGATCATCACATTTGACAACTATGACGTCGAATAGTAGATCAGGTCAAGGTCTAGTGGGACAACTATAGTTCGCACTCGGCGACCTGGGAGGATGCATATGATATGCGCCAACAGTTTCCATTTTTGTTCGATAGATAGACTTATGATACCATGATACACATTATTTCAACACTTATATACTTCGAAAGTTAGAGACAAAGTTTAAACCAAGAGGGGGTGTATGTAACATCCCTCTCTTGCATGCACTGAGCTAACTTATTCTTTGAGGACACTTGCTTGCAAGTGATCCAAATTATTATACTATTGGGAATTTCATTATGATTATGAGGCATTATGGATTTATGGCTTCTTATTTTCTTTTATTGACATAGACAAGTGTTATTGACTCGGTTTTCCTGAGTGGGTAAGATTTTGGACCTCAACGATGCAAGGGCATCAATGAAACCCCATGGACTCCAGATCAAGTCAGGGAGTGGACTATTATGGATTTGATTGTTGTATATATGTCATTTTTTCATCTTATTAGATGATATGATTATGGATACTATTTCTGACATGATTTGTTGATGATGCAGGCTAACGATAGCTTGTCAACCAAACTCACATGTGGAGTAGAGGGGTCACGCATGACTACCAAAGACGTTGAGGGAGAGGTGTGGAAAACAACCCTGCCACAACCTACTAGCACTCCTGTTGTGGCTCGAACTGTAGGTTAATGATTACCTAGTTCGAGAAGACCCACGATGTCGTGAGGACCGATTGTGACAATCGCTCACGATGATTCTAAGTGGCATGCTATAAGGTAGATTCCTTATTCCTTAGAGGCCCTTAGACTCCCACGATATCATTTGGTGGAGTATTGACTCCAGGGGTTTTTTATGTCTACCAAGTCAGTTAAGAGGCAAGTGGCACCCTTAGAGCACATAGTGTGTCGTGAAGGGCACGTCGTGCAAGGGAAATAAAAGAGGTGAGTGGAACCCTTGAAGCACCTAGTGCATCCTGAAGGGCACATCACATTGTTAAATAATAAATGAATAAACCTATTTGGCCTTAGAACAAATAATGTGATGAGAAATATTTAAAACAATTTCCCTAATAAAATGTCGTCGAGCCTAGGAAATTAAAGTCTAGGTCTAAGTGATATTTGTGATAAGAATAAAAATATATACATGTAACAATAAAAATAAAAATAAATAAATAATAATGATAATCATCATTAATCATGTGACGAGAAAGGGGTAAGAAATTCAATTAATTTATAAAAATCTTTTGCGAGATAAAAAATAAAAAGGGGGAAAAAGGAGAAATAATTTTTTCATCACTTATGCTAATTAAAAATTTATTAATTAAAAAGGAAAAGGGGAAAAAGTTAATTTTCTACACCTGCCAATTTGAGTTTTAAATAAAAATGGAAAGAGGGAAATTTAAAAGAATTAGGAAACTTGGAAAAAATAGGAAACATAAACAAAAAGGGGAAACACAAGGAAAAAGTAGAAATACTAACTTAGTAAGGTATCTAGCATTTAAGAACTTTCTAAATTAAACTCAACTAGTAAATTAGTAAGGGGGTAAGTCATTAAAATGTGTAAGGTATTATGGGGACACCTAGGAGAAATTCTAGGAATGCTTTTAGGTGGATGAGGGAAATAGGAGTAATTAATTAATTAATGAAATTAATTTATGGTGCAATGAAGGGGATGGGTGACACATGTATGGGGAGGTTTTTTATGAATTAAATTATTGAACAATAAATTAAATGGGATTTTGGGAAAGTAAATGACTTAGAAACTCTATATAAAGGAGGGAGGAGGAGGAGGATAGATCTCTTCTGTTATGTGTAACGTTACGCTGCAGAATTTTAGAATTGACTGACTTAGCTTGTCGGAGTTGGGATACCCAGCTAGGTGAGGATTGGTAGCTCAGCCTTACGAGGCAAGCTGGCAGCTAGTTGATTCTCCAGTTTAGTGTGCATGGCCCATTTTCAGCTCAGGTGGCTAAGTGGGAAGAAGAGTTCCCCTAGTGTTGGCTGGGAGGTACCAGTGAAGTCTCATCAGTCGACAAGAGGTTGAAGCATTGAGCGCGTGGGAAAACCAATCAGAACGAGCGACTAGGGATACGATATGCTCCCTTTATTTCTGCATGGTAGATTGTTAATATAATTTATGATTTTATTTCTATACTTTTATTGAGTAATGAAAATGTGGACCTCGTATTTCAACCAAGAAATTAATTTTCCCCGTAAGCCTTGAGCTCGTTGTTGATTTGATTCCCTCGGAATTCGATACCTACATGTTGATACAACCCTTTGGTTTGTTGATTGTTGTGAAGATTTGTGATTTTCGTCCTCATCCGTTGGTCTTTAGTCCATGCTTGAGCAGTCGGCCAAGAGACAAATCGACGGTCATCACTTCGGTGAAAACCAAGATATATATTCAAATGCCCTTCTTTTCTATGCGTGGATAAGGAGCAAAGGATGTGTTTTCAAAAATGTTTTCCCCTTCTCATATTTGTGTTGATCTCCACCTTGCCTTGGTCTCTGTGTGTTATTTCACCTCTATGTCTTATTCGTTCTCGGTAATCTGGAAACTGTGTTTGGGATTTCCTGCATTTCAGCACTTTCAACCACAAAAAATTAAATCTGCATTTTTACATAAGTGGCTGGATCAATTTAACTCTGTGTTTTTAAATATTGTTGGATACATTTAAATTTGCATTTTTATATAAGTTGTTGGATGAATGTAACTCTGTGTTTTTACTTATTCTTGGATAACTTAAATCTGTGTAGCGATACCTCCCTGCAACCTAACTCTGTGTTTTCTTTAATGATAAAAATGTTCTCTACATTCTTACCTCTGCTCATTAATATTTGAAGATGATTGGAGACTGCATTGTCCTTTTGTTGACATGCCCTTACATTGTTTGGACTGCAATTTCTTTTTCCTTCTTATGCATTTAAATTATTGGAAGGCGATTTTCCACTTCTTCAGACTGCATATCGTTTTTATTTGTTGAGCGAATTTCCAATTTTAAAGACACAATCATAGCCTAGGTGTTTAACAGGAAATTTTCCACTTCTTCAGACTGCATTTCATTTTTATTGTTGGGCAAATTGCCACTTTGAAAGACACAATCATTTCCTAGGTGTTTAACTGGTGATTTTCCACTTCTTCAGACTGCATTTCATTTTTATTGTTGGGTGAATTTCCACTTTGAAAGACACAATCCTTGCCTGGGTGTTTAACTGGAGATTTTCCACTTCTTCAAACTGCATTTCGTTTTTATTGTTGGCTGAATTGCCACTTTGAAATACACAATCGTAGCCTGGGTGTTTAACTGGTGATTTTCCACTTCTTCAGATACATTTTGTTTTTATTGTTGGGTGAATTTCCACTTTGAAAGACACAATTGTTGCCTAGGTGTTTAACTAGTGATTTGCCACTTCTTCAGACTTCATTTCATTTTTATTTGTTGGATGAATTTCCACTTAAAGGACACAATTATTGCCTGGCTGTTAACTGGCGATTTTCCATTATTAAGACTGCATTTATGTAACAAATTATTTCTCTGTGACTGGCATTGTTAAGACTACAATTATGTAACGAATTATATTACTCTGGCTATTTCCATTATTAAGACTGTATTATTGCGACGATTTACTGCTCTGCATTTTTATATCCTGATAACATTTTCATGGCTAGATATATTACTCTAGTGATTGCCATTATTAAGACTGCAATCGTTGCATGTTATGCCTGTGATTTTCCAATTGTTACCTAGGGAGTTTGGCCACCTGTTATGCCAGCGATTTACCAACTGTTACCTCGAAAGTTGGGCCACTGGTGATGACTACGATTTTCCCATGTATCAACCTGGTGATTTTTCTATTTAATCTTTGTGTCTTCTGGTCTCTTTGCCAGCCTTGTCATTTGACCCCTTCCCTTTTCTTGCGATGTAATGTATAGCTTTAAATATCATCGATTTATGTAATTTATAGATTTTTGTATAAGATTTTTGTAATGTATAGCTTTAAATCCCATTGAATGTAAATGGCATTAAATCTCATTGAATCCATATGGCAGTAATTCCCATCAAATGTATATGGGATTAAATCTCATTGAATGTATAGCTTGAATGTATAGCTTGATTTATATGGCATTAAATCTCATTGAATGTATAGATTGAATGAATAGCTTGATTTATATGGCATTAAATCTCTTTGAATGTGTAGTGACGTTTATATGTAATGTATAAATTGATTTAGAAAGCGTTTAATAATAACTTTAATTCTCGTTGAATAACATCGAGGAGACATTTATTCATACACAGCAAGATAGCTTTAAAATTTCATTGAATAGAGTCATTTGGCTTTTATTTATACCCACATAACAACAAAAATGGGTAGAAAAGATAACATTCAAGTGACATTAATTATAGACATCGATCACATTCAGGATTAGCCTTTCTAGACAATAATGTCGATTCTTTTTAAGCAACGTGGAGCACCTTTAAAATGTCAAGTAGATCACTTATCTTAATGGATATTTTATAATTTTTTATAAGAGTATTTGATTTGGTTAAGTGCCTTTCTTAGTATGCATTATGATAACATTTATGACCTTAGTCGCTTAGTAATAGTTTGACCTTCACACTTAGACCTTTGGTGTATCATTTTTTGGACAGTTTGTTGGCGAAGTTGGGTATTAGCTTGAGATTTTCCTTTTGATTGTAGTTATCTTGCGTCTTGTGGACCTGTTGCTTGGGGTATGGGTGTAGACTTCTTGTCAGTGTTCGAATCCTAGCGTGTCATATTTTTCTTGAGTCCTTGATCCAGTTATGATGTGTCATGCCAAGGTTATAGTCGTGCCTATCACCTGGGGATGAAATGATTCCTGATGAGGGGATAATTGTGTGCTCTAAGGAATAGAGGAGAAGGATAACTTGGCTAAGGTCTGTGCTTTCCATGTGGGTGTTGTGGATCGATGTGAGTTGTTGTTAGCACTTAGGTTGTAACGCCTTCATGCATTTGGTTCAGGCACCTTGAGGTTCTAGTGATTGGTCATCAAGGTAGTTGTGTCGGGTGGGGCTATTGTCACTTAGCTTATAGGCGTGGTCTTGTTGTGTCGGGCGGGTAGTCGTTCCTCCTTGTTTCTTTACGCTTGTTTCACCCAGTTTCTCTTGTGCTAGTGTGTGGAGCCATAGTTGTCTGTTTCTCGAGCTGTGTGCTTTCCTTCATCGTCAGTCATGTGGTTTGACTGTTGTTGTCTTAGAATTTCGACCTAAAAATAAAAAAATAAAAAAATATTGAACTTCGTCATTGCATGTAGTCCTAACGCTGGGGTCATTACAGTTTGGGCCTTCCAATGGATGTCTTCCAACTTGGTGTCAACTCCCTCATTTGCTAGGCAATCCGCTACTTTGATTTCTTCCCGTTTCACATGAGATGCGATAATGGTGAGACTAGGACAGATGAAGGATATCAAGTCTTCCAGGAGTCTCGAGAGCCGCCAGCTAGGAGATATTTTCAGTGGGTGTTCCCCATGTAGTATTCTGGTAATGAGTTGGATGATGATATGAGAATCGTCCTCCAATATGACCTTATGGAAGTGATTGTTAATTGTGACCTGAAGGCCTCTTATTAAACTTAGAAGCTTAGATGCATTGTTTGTATTTTCACCTAGGAAACCTGCTACAAGATGTAGGATTTCTCCATTTGGGTTCCTAAGGATTGTCCCAAATCCCGCTGATCCTGGATTTCCTCTTGAGGCTCCAACAAAATTTATATTTATAAAACCCGATGGAGGGGGGGTCCAGATTTTCAGGCTGCTAGGATGATGATTGTTTGCAATCATAGTAGCATGATTGGGCATGGTGAGATTCCAACTTTGAAAATTTATTTTTTCCTCAGGGGTGCATTTTAGGTTGTCAGGGTTCCACGGTTTTCTTTTGATCATTTCACGAATTAGCTTCGCTATTCATTCCCAAGTGGTGGCAGGAGGAGAATTTTTTGAGTGGAAGATCCTTTTATTTCTTTCTTTCCATATTTTCCAGAGGGTGAAGCTAGGGAGTAACTGCCAGATACGCACAAGAATTGGATTGTGAAAGGAGATCGAGTCTCAGTTCTTGATTGTGTCCCTGATGCTATTCCTGTTTCGGTTAGAGCGTCACTTTTCTTGGGATCCTCGGTCCCAAATCCACTTGTTGTAGTGACATTCATTGAAAAGGTGTTCTAAAGTCTCCTCTTGTTGTTGGCATAGGGTGAAGATTGATGGGCCTATGAAGCCCCATTTTAAAAGGTTATCCCATGTGAGGATATGATTTTGAAATGTGAGCCAAAGAAAGATTGAAACTTTGGGCCATAGAGTAGTGTTCGAAATCCTGCTCCAAATGCCCTCATGCTTCTTTGACTGAGATATTACCTATGATGGAGTTCCCCCATCTGATAATGTCTAGATCATCTCGTGTTGGGATTTTCCTGTGTTTTGCACAGGCTTTCCAGGCTTGGATATCCGTTTCCCCTAAGAGTTGTAGTTCTAGGCCCTCTGTTTTCCATTTTCGCTAGGGCATGTTCCTGTCATTCTTACTCCATAGATCTTGGGCCCATCGAAATATGTTTGGTTGTAGTGCTTACCTGAAAGGATTGAGTTCTTCCATATTTTTAAGGGGTGTTAGTTATTGCCTAGAGTCCTGCCAGAATAGTTCCCTTTCCCCATTCTAGATTTCCCAGAAGGCATGCCTCTGAATTAGAGGTCGATTTTTCCAAGCCGTGTTCCAGATGTTAGAGAGTTCGAGATGGTCATTGAATATGATTAGTTGGTCTTCTTGTGTAGTCGGGGCATACTTTTGTTTCCATATTTGTGCCCAAAGTTCTATGGGATGCTTGAGCCATCGCCACCACATTTTGGCTCCCATGAATTGATTGAGCTTGCCTGGGTCGTGAAGTCCCAATCCACCTATATTTTTGGGTTTGTAAAGATTCTCCCAGCTTAGGAGAGCCCACTTTTTGTTAGATTGATGTCCATGCCATAGGAAGTTTAGTTGTAGGCTCATGATCTCTCAAATGACCGATTTGGGCACTGCCAGGTCCATGAAGAGGTAGGTGGGCAGAGCCTGTAGGAATGACTTAAGAAGAACCAATCTAGCTGTAATGTTAAGAGGTTTGAAGGTCGAGTTACTGAGCCTATGTGAAATGGAGAGGAGCAAGATGTCCCAAGAGATGGATCACGTCAGCTCCCCTATGAGGGGTATGCCAAGGTAGTTGGAATTGGGTATTCCTAGGAGCTGGAAGATATGGTTCTGAACAACGATCGACATGTTGAAGAAGTAGATGTTGGACTTTTCAAGGTTAAGGACCATGCCTAAAGCCTCTGAAAAGTCAAAAAGGATGGAGTTTATCTTGTTTTCTTCTCGAGAGGTGGGGGTATTCATCAGTAAGGTATCATCTACAAATTGGTTGTGCAAGGGTGAGGGATGGATATTGTGCAAGGGAAATTCATTAAGGGAGCCTTCCAAAACTATCGCCTTGATGTAGCAACCTAGTCCGTCTTCCATCAGAACAAAGAGGAAGGGAGAGAAAGGGTCATCTTGTCTGATGCCTCTTGAAGGGGAGAAGGGTTGGGAGGGTACTCCATTGACCAGTATAGAGAAAAAGGCTGAAGAGGTGAGCTTGATTATCCAGTTTACCCATTGTCTATTGAAACCAAAGGATTCGAGGATGGAGCGTAGGTACTGCTAGCTTACTAGATCGAAAGATTTTGAAAGGTCGAGTTTGATGAGCATACCTTGGATCTTGGTTGTTTTTAGAGAGTGGATCACCTCGTGCACCAGGATGACACTGTCCATGATTTTCTGACATTCCATATAGCCTACTTATTCTTTGGAGATGATAAAATGGAGGATCGGCTTGAGGTGAGTGGTAATCAACTTTGTGATTATTTTGTAGATGACATTGTAGAGGGCTATTGGTCTATACTTCTTGGGATGATGACTCTCTCCTCCTTCAACATGAGAGTGATGAAGGTTTCATTAAGGGCAAAGAGTACCTGGCGTGATGTTTTGGATTCTTCCACAACCCGCCAAACCTCTTCCGTAATTAAGTCCCAACAGTGATGGACGAATTATGTGGTGAAGCCATCTGGTCCAGGCACTTTCCCTTGGGGAATTTACTTTACTACGTGGTCCACCTCTTCTTGATTTATCAGTCTTATTACGGCCTCATTCTTCTCTTGGGTGACTAGCGAGGGTATATGGCTGGTTATTTTTTTAATTGCTTCCTCCCTATTCTCGTTGGTTTCCGTAAAAAGATATTTATAGTAGGTGTTAAGCTCCTTGACAATTTGGGAGTTTTCTCTTATAGGGTTTCCTTGGGCGTCCTCCAGTTGGGTTATCCGATTGATGTATCTATGGTGCACCATTTCTTGGTGGAAGAACTTTGTGTTTCGATTGCCCTCTTTGAACCATTGAACTCTGGATTTTTGGCGCCACATAATTTCTTCTTTCTTTTTCCGCTCTTCTAATTCCACTTGAAGTTCCTCCTCTTATTTCATTAAGTATGTGGTCCTAATTCTAGAGATGAATGTTCATTATAGGTCTTGCAGTAGGTTTTCAATTTCCTGCATGCATTGGAAAATGTTCCCAAAGGTGGTTTTGTTCTAGATATTCAGGTGTTTCTTGAAGTTTTTGAGGTGCTGCTGGAATCTATACATGCAAGTCCCATGGTCTATTTCAGCCTGGGCCCACTAGGACTATGCAAGATGATGGAAATCTGGGTGAGAGAGAAAGAATTTTTCAAAGCAGAAGGGTTTGAGTTTGGGGGTATCCCCCGAATCCAGACAGAGAATGCTATGGGTCAGTGGTTTGAGCCTGTTTTTGGTAGTATATTGGACTCCATGGTAGTGTCCTCCTCTAACAGGGTTTCTTCTACCAGGAAGTGGTCTAGACAGCATGCCACCTACTGATGGTCAGATCACCGATTGGACCAAGCGAATATGCCATTTTGGGTTTCAATATCTAATAGATTTAACTAGTCGATGATAGATTTGAACTTGCTACTGTCTTTCTCTAGCCTTTTGGTCCCACAATTTTCTCCTCCAGCATTAGGATCATGTTGAAGTCACCTCCTAGTACCTAGTTAGGCGTACTTAGAAGTGTTTTTATGTACTGTATTCTTTCTAGGAATCTTTCATTGTCTTGTGCACTCTACGGCCCATAAACGTTTTTGATGACTCCTTCCTTGGTTGACCCTGTTATCGTGAAGTATGTCGTGAGCGTGCCTATTGTAGAAAATGGCTGAATCATTGTGACAATATTGGGATTCCATAATATGGCTAATCCTCTGGATACTCCAGAGGAATCAGAATGGATGAAATCGCACCCTCTCCAACTTCTGTGGAATATGGTTTTAACATCTATTCCAACACATTTTATCTCCCGTAACAAGAGGACATATGGGTTTTTTACTCTGATGCAATCTCGGAGGATCCTTTGTTTGGATCTGTCGTTGAGTCCTTTGATGTTCCAAGTGATTATCTTCATCATGATTATTGTGGGGGGGGTTGGGTGGAGGTATCCCTCCGAGAGACTTTGGATCTATCTTGAGTTGAGCATGAGATTTCCCGCTTCTTTGATAAGTTGTTGGGCCGATTTACACCCCCTCATTTTGTTTTCCCATGGTGCCCTATTTGAGTCTGTACTTGGATATGTGGCTATGCCCCGTCTTGTTGTAGATCCCGTTGTGGAGTTTGTGAAAAATTTGTGGACTTTACGGAATTGGTCTACAAGGATGGTTTGCAGATCCTTTCGGTTGAGAGCTTCCTCGATTTGTTCAAGATCTATGCCCTCCATATCTTGTTCATCCAATTGCATCGGGGTGTCCCCATTTGTCCCTATTTTATCGACCGAGATACTCTCTTTGTTCTGTGTCGAGGGGGGATCATCCTAGCTTTTCCCTTTCTCTTGAGTTTTTTCTTTCTAAGGGTTTTGGATCTCTTCATCTTCTGACAGATGAGTCAGGAAGTCATAGGAGTTTTTGGTTGGAACCTTTGGAGAGGTGTCGAGATTCTGCTTCCTTGGCGGGTTTTTTTTCTGGCCTGTGACAATGGTGAATCGATCTTTTTTCTTGTTGTCATCGAATTTGGAGCCTTGGGTGTTCAAGGGGAAATATCGAAAGAGGTGGTCATGCTCATGGCACTTTCGGCATCGAAAGGGGATGTGTTCATAGTCGATTTTTTAGTTCCAGTCCTCATCCTAATATTCTAGGGTGACAAATCCAGGTAGGGCTCTTGAGATGTCCATATAAGCACATATTCGGGCATAAGAGATGTATTTTATGTTCTTTGTAGCCTCTGATTATTTTACATATCACCCCACTGTGTTCCCTATTTCCATGAGTATTTCTTCCAGCCAAAATTCTTGCGGCAAGGAGTACAGATGGATCCATACTGGAGCCATGTGAAGTCCTCCTTTTCTAGGCTGAAACGATCTGTCCAGAATTGCAAAAATATCCCAGCTGAGTTGTAGAAGTACGGCCCATTGTCTAAGATTTTATCCTTGTCTTCGAGGTTGTAGAGGATGATTGTGAAAAATCCTTTGGAGTTGAGTTGAACTTCGTAGTCTCCTTTAGGGTTCCACCAGTCTTTGATCCACCGCGTGAGGTCATGTTCGGAGGGCCAAAATCCTAGGAAATTTCCTATTAGGGCATGCTCCATCATGAACTGGGTGTGCTCACCTACCCTTGTTGAACTGATGAGATATCGAGGGAGTTTTTCCGTTTGTGGGATGCATTTTCCCGGTTCCCATCCACGATATTCCTTTGGATGAGACTTGCCTAGCTCTACATCCATTTCTTTGTTGAGCCCATATTCTTGAGTGAATAGTTGATATCTTAGATGCGAGGATGGTTCAAAGGTAGGTCTCTTGGATCTAGTCCTTGCTCTGTCATTGGTCGTGACGTTGTTGTACGAGGAAGGTTAACCCCCACCTTTCGGACTCATCCTGTCTTCTAAGTCTCTGAGAACCGTCCTTACCAGAGCGGCTCAAACATCAGACACGACAACAGATAAGTTAGTACATGCATCGAATGCAGTGGAAGCGGGTTTCATTACCCAATACATCCTCCTCCTTTAGGGTACCTTAATAATGATTAAATAAATATTAGTTTTATTTATCAACTTATTAAATATTATGAATAAAAGTATGTGTATATATATATATATATATATATATATTGAATTTTTATATTATTAAATGAAATAATACTTGCTCCATTTGGGTCATCTTAAAATTGGTTAATACTTTATCAACAAAATTTCCGAGATAAAAGTGAAACTCTAACTTTACTTTAACCTTACAACAAAAACAAGACTCATAAAAACATGGGTAACCCATCATTCCTAGAAAACAACTCCAAATTTTGCATTAAACCTACAACTATTCCTACAATTAAGTAACCACTCAAACTAACTTGACCCATTAAAATTGTATATACTTACTTAACCATTACAAATTTAATTATAAAAGTGGAACTCTAACTTAAATTTAACATCACAACTAAAACAAAGCTCATAAAAACATAAATAACCCAGAACACCGCTCCAAATTTTACATTAAACCTACAACTAATTGTACAATTAAGTAACCACTCAAACTAACTTGACCCATTAAAATTGTATATACTTAAGAATTACAAACTTAATGAAACATTAAAATTTTATATATTTATTAATCTTATTCATTTAAAATATAATTAGGCCAATAGGCGTCCCTCCTATGGGAATTGATGGATTAATCAACCTTTTAATTATAAATTTTAATCTTATGGTCAGCAATGAAAGATGCTGGCATATTCTTCATCATCGTCCCAAATCAATGAATGAGATTTAATTTCATAACTTCCTTGTATTTATGAATGCGTACGTTTTCCTTGTTTACTTTTTCACATTTACTTAATATGATTAAAAATTTACATAGTAGCCAGCCACCAGATTGACACGTTATATGATTAACAATTGATTTTGATTATGGCAGTCTTGGAATGTCAGCTCCATTTAAATACAATGACAAGTGTCCACGGTGCGAAAAAGATGGCGGGTCGCTTCCTCTACCCACGACTCCGCGCGCCTCATGAACACTTTTAACATTTTAACCCAAACCTGCTTACTATGTAATCTGAAAACCCTACTCCTTAACATTTTAACCCAAACCTGCTTACTATGTAATCTGAAAACCCTACTCCTTATGCTTGGTGTAGTGGTTGCGGGGAACACATTTTAAACACCGGCAAATTGTTTCTTCGTCTCGTGGGATTTCTCGATGTCTCTGTGTGATTGTCCATTGCATCAGTAACTTAATAATGTAAAAGTTGAGACCATATTCGATGTCGATGTTGACTAAGACTACGCAGCATACATTTTTATCGTAAGATGATGTGCGCGAAGACAATATAGCATATATTCTTATAATAATTGAAACGTGAGATGAAAAATTAATAAACCATTTATAAAATGTTATAATTGCGTTTTAAATGTTTAGATATGTTAGATATTTCTCTGTACAACTCTATTATATTATTCAAGATATCTAAAAGACGCTTAAAACAAGTCTCATCGTTGAGAATCTTATAACCCGGCTTCTCGAGTCCACTGGGTATATATTTACACTCTACATATTTATATGCTATACAAGATATTTAAATGAAAACAAACATGAAACGGGAGCCATCTTGGATATTGGATACAGGGCTCATAACATTTCTTTCAACCTAAACAAACGCCTTGAAAAAACTAGTTCAATCTCCAATACAAAATACAAGAGAACGGGCTCTGCAAGCCACAGATCTTAGCCACTATTTGGGAATGGATTCTACAAGAAAAGACTTCTGTTTTCACAGATTCCAATCGAAATGTGAAGTCCTATTTCAGGTGGGCAATACATTCAAGGCGTGGTGTTGGAATAGCAGAGAGTTCGCGAGCCTTACGCAATATGATTCCAGTAAACATTTCAGTCATATTCAGTTCCTCATTTTCCCCATTTATGTCATCTAAGGGAAGCCTCCAGTTGAAGCAGTGCAACAGCTGCGCCAGTCCAAACTCTACAACAAGCGTTCCCAACTGTTGTCCGGCGCATCTTCTCCGGCCTGCTCCGAAGCTAAGGAACCCAATAGTTTTGGAGTGAGAGTGTATATTGGGCATATAATTGATAATCTTTGTAGAGTATTTTTGGATGCTTTTGTAATGAATT
>JZKD02S1985847.1:40671-57752 GCA_000966675.3 Picea glauca
CATTCATTTATTAATTAAGAATATATTAACTATATTAACTATATTATATTTAAACATGTTATTTAATACATTATTATAATATATTAATTTGAGTGATATATTACTAAAGTATTGATGTTTCTTTATTTTATTTATGTATCTTTATTTTATTAATGTATCATTACCTTATTAATTAATGTATTACTTTATTATTGTATAATAATGTATTAATAATAATAATACATTATTATTTTATAATAATGTATTACTTTAACATTAATACATTATTACTACTGTATTAATACATTAATAAGGTAAGATATTAATAATGCATTATTAAGTATGAGTTAATATACTATTATAATGTATTAGGTAATGTATTTGTTAGTATTTTATCAATACATTTATAATAATGAGTTAATACATTATTATAATGTATTATTAATATTATTAATATTTTAATAATATATTGATATTTTTTAATGTATTAATTCATATTAATGTTTTAATATTAATATTTATGTTTTTATTTTTAAAATATTTAATATATTAATGTATTTAAATAATTTAATATATTAATATATTAATGTATTAATAATGTTTTATTGATGTATTAATGTATTAATATTGCTTTACTAATGTTTTAATGTATTAATGTATTAATTATTAATAATGCTTTAATGTATTAACACATTAATTGCATTAATATATTAAATGAATTAATGTACTTAATGCATTAATATATTAATGTATTTAATGCATTAACGTATTAATTACATATTTAATACATTAATGTATATATTAATATATTTAATGGATTAATGTATTAAATACATTATTGTAGTTAATGAATTTAATATATTTAATGTATTTAATACATTAATGTTTTAATGTTATTTCAGACATGTCGGTCGTCAACTAGCAACAACCACTCTTATGTAAAAAGTGGTTGATATACGCCGATTGGCGCCATTAATTTAAAAAGGTAGAAAATGGCATCGATCGGCGTATATCAACCACTTTTTACATAAAAGTGGTTGTTGCTAGTATACTTAACAGATAAAATTTCCATGTATATTTTGAAATCTTATAAATAGTAGTTTCATTCATTTAATTTTCAAATTAGATTGTTTCTCAGATCTTTCACTGGCCTTCCATCTCATTTCAGGAGTAGCACATTAAAATTAGATTGTTGCTCAGATCTTTCACTGGCCTTTCTTTCACTAGCCTTCCATCTCATTTCAGGAGTAGCACATTCCTTGAAAGGGAAGAGCTTTGTTTGACCATTTTATAGGGATGGAGGTGGCTCTCGATATATTGTCTACAGTCCCCGACAGCCTCCTTTTCCTGATCCTCTCTAAGATCCCCATTAGAGATGCAATCAAATGTTATGTTCTCTCTGAACATTGGAGATTCCTTTACACAGAAATACCAGGCCTCATTTTGTCTCCCTATCGTGTCACATCAACAAGTCATCGGCCTCCCCCAAAAGGTAACTTCTCATGGTCAACTGTGGAAAATAGAATATTGAGGTTGCATTCATCGAATCTGAGGCCTTTTATTCTCTCCACCGACATCGATGGACCATGGGGTTACTATCCTGACTTGCAATTTACACGCCAAAGCATACCGGAATGGATGCAGTGCATTTCCAGGAAGAACATGGAACGCCTCTCTCTTAAATATTCCTACTACATGGAAACCCCGCCCCTTGCCCTTTTCTCATGCAGTCGTCTCACTATGGTCAACAATCTCACAGTGATAGACGACTCTGTAGCCCGATTTCAGAAGTTTAAATTATTTCTTTGTTTTGGTCTGTAGATGCATGTCATCTCTGCTCTCAACCTTACTGATTTAGTTGTACATCTTGTTCAATTGACAGTCAATTGTAGTAAACTTAAAACTCTGAAGACATTCCTTTGCCTAAAAAACTTGAGAGTGAATGGAATGGCATTTTATGAGCTTTCCTCAACGATTAGAGGACTCGAAATGGAGGCTGGAAGTAATTTGATAGAGTTGTCGTTGCATTCAAGGTCCTATCCAACACACTATTCCTCCCTGAACAGATATGGATACAATTTCTCAGTGAACAGATTTATTGAATTAGTGGGAAGGTTGAGATCATTGAAAGTACTTGTCATCGATCTTAGCTATGCATTTGATGAGAAAAAAAGGATTGTTACTCCTAACCTTGAACGTTTACACCTACGCGGACAACTGATTTTGGTAAGAGAATAACTCGTATTCTGTTTGCCATTCTTCATTTCATCATCATTTAGATGTCATTTTGGTAAGAGAATAACTCGTATTCTGTTTGCTATTTTTTCTTTCTCACGCAAGCGGAGCCAGAGGGAGATTCAATGCGACCATCTCTAACCGATAGAGATAGAGATGCAGATCCGATGCGAGGGAACTTGGTTTGTTGGACTGCCTTCTTCAAATATCCCCTGCGCTAAAACTGAAATTCCAACCAGCAAGACACCCTAAGTCATTTTCTGAAAATTGGGAGTCTTTGAAGAAACGTCTTGAGCAAGGAATGATCACAGAGAAGATCTATGAAATCAGTTTTCTTTTTTAATATTGCTTTCAAAATTATTGTTATTGTTTTGCCAGGTCAGAGAGGTATGACCTACAAATCAACAAAGACAGAAAGAAACAAAGATGATGATGTGCCCTACCAACAACAATAAGACCAAGAACTGTACTCCCACTCCAAGGACCTCAAGGTGTTAAAACCTCACCACATGCCCAAGGAAAGGACCTCAAAGTTATGGCATAACCTCAAACAGGTAGGAGAAATCTTTGACAACTACCAAAAGGAGCTAAATCTAAGCATACATCAAACCCTGAACAACCGAAGAACCCAGAAGGAGGAACCACAATATAAAAGTCAAATAAAATAGAGACCTCTCCAATAAAAACACATGTCTCAGAATGGAAACCCCATGCTTCACCCTCGCAGATCCTCCCATAAGCAAGAAAGAATTTTTAAATGATTGAATCTGCTCACAACAAATACATCCATGAAGAGGCTATGCAGTCACAGATTGTGAGCTATGACAACTTGAGCCCACAGAGAAGGATCCCCATCTCCAGATGGACTAGAAGAATACAGGGTGCATAGATGATACCTTCAGAAAGAGTGAAGAGAAAGATACCCAGTCGGTCGCAAGAGGAGCCATCGCACGAGGAACCCCATAGAGTTGGGCCAGGATGTGTCTGCGTCTATTTCTGGTAGTAGATTGGATCCACTTCAAGGAAAATAAAACCAAAAATGTGCATCTAAGGCTAGGGTTTCCCCTAGACACAAAGATCTTCATATCCTGGAAGCCACTATCACCCATCATTATTGTTATATAACACTAAAATATATAGTTCCATGATAATCAAAATAATATATTTTGTTGGAACATCAAATTCTAATGGTTCATCACACTTTTCCTGGAATTAGACAATCAAGAAGTTGAATTACATATGTAATCAGTCGCTTGAGCAATCGCCTAGAAAATGACTATGAGTTGGACGCATGAATGGTCGGGTCGAGCATCCTTGTCTAGTTAATTAGAAAATGCGGTTTTAACATAGTCAACTTTAATCAACTATGGATATATGTGAATAGGAAGTTGGTTATATCTTGAAGTTATAAATAGTAGACCTAATGGGTCATTATCATCATGTCAATGTCATATTTGTGTACAAGATGTTCAATATGCTTTGTGATGTTTTGATTTGAATGCGTTGTGCTTAAGTGTTAGAATAGTGTCTTTTGACAACACCTTTTTTTTTATATATTTGAAACGTATTCCTCTTTCATTAACTAAAGTTCTCTTTATGATTTTCATATTAATTCACACCTAATCCCCAATATGGTATCAGAGTGGATGATTATGACCTCGCTTGTCCGCAAATCATGTTGATTCTGATTTGTTGTGTGGTTGACTTTGGGCTGGTGGTTTACAAACTATAACTTGTGGAAACAAATCTGATCTCTCTAGTTATTGAGGATGGATTTGAAAATAAATCTCGTAATTCTGAATAGATCAAATTATGCACTATGGGCACTAGATATGGAAACCCTATTGAAGAGTAAAGGATTGTGGAAGTATACAAATATCGTGATTCAAGATCCAATAGTTGATCATAAAAAGTTTGTTGTTGACGGAAAGAAAGATGAGTTGGTGGGGTTGATTGCGACTTATATGTAATGTAAGATTCATTTTAACATAAGTGGAATCGACTGCCCTCATCAAGTTTGGAAGAACTTGAAGTTTTTGTTCAACAAATTCGAATCCATGTCATGCAATTTGAGAAAGAATTGATCTTTTTTATCCTCATTCTTTTGAAAAAATAGAGGACTATTTTGCGTGTGCAAAGGAACTTAAAGTTAAAATTGGGTGAATGTGGAAACAACTAATAGAATAAATATGGAAAACTCATCGATTTGGTCGTGATGAATTTGAGAAAACTAGGACATGTTTGTTTTGAATTTATAAACCAAGTGGCCGACACACAAGGAATATCGTAAGGATTACACATTTGAATCTTTCTATAGCCCATTGATCATTGATCAACACATATTGCTTGATGAAGGAAACATTTGTGGTAAAAATAAATCCCACTTGATGAAGGGAAAGGGCAAGTCAAATCATAAGGAAAGAGGAAAATTTGATACCCCTATAATAAAACCTCGATGCCTCAACCAAAAACCTAAAGGGTAGATAGATGCACCAAATAAAAGTCAAAAAAAGAAGAGATGTCAGTACTGCAGAAAGCCTAAAAATTTGGAGAAGGTATACTACAGGTAGAGTGACGATCAAGTGGAGAATGTTAAATTCCTTAAAGGTGACGTGCCAACTGTTCGATGAACCATTGATAGTTTCACCTTCCAAGTAAGAACTTCTCAAGCCTTTCTATCTCATTGTACACAAAATGAAAGGGTAGTCAACTCTAGGTGCACTCATCATATGGCTAAGGATGCTTCCTTCTTCACCTACTTAGATGAAGTTCTGCAGAGGACGATTTATGTTTCTAATGATTTCTCTCTCAAAAATTTTGGTGAGGGTGATGTTTCCTATTAGAATGAGAAAAGTTTTGACATTTTTCATTTACCAAACCTTAGTGCCAATCATTTTTATTTTTCCTAGTTAACACAGAGAGGTAAAATTGCAATGTTTTAGCTAGATCAACTCTTTGTTTGAGACTTGAATATAGGTCAATCGATTGTCACTAAAGGGTTTCTCAACCCGAAGGATATTTTGTATATAAGTTTTGTGAAACAAACCGACTTGAATCTGAACCGATTTCTCTTGTTCCTATCACTGAAAAATGAATTCAAACATGGCATGAATGACTTAGATACATAAAAATTTTAAGTATGTAGTCAATGGAAACTCAAAATATGGTTGTTGGTATACCTAAAGTTTTTCCCCTAGATGGAGTTTGTAAAAGATGTGTTCTTGGAAAGCATCATCAAACACCTCCTGACTCTATCAAAGTGTGGCGAGCAAAAAACCTCTTGGTGTTGGTTCATAGTGAAATATGTTACTTCAATATACCTTCCTTAGTAGGTGCAAGGAATATATTGACTTTGATTGATGATCTCTCTCATTTCACTAAGATTTATTTTCTGAAGAATAAGAATCTTGTCTTTGAAAAGTTTAAATAATTCATAGCCTTTGCTAAACATAAATATGGCCAACCCATCAAGTTCATGATATTAGACAATGGTGGTGAGCATATAAATCGACCCTTTGAAAAATATCTCATTTGATCTAGTATTGACTAGTAGTTGTTGGTTTCTCATATACCTGAGTTGAATGGCATTACAAAACGAATGAATAAGACGTTAGTCGAAATGGATATATGTCTTTTATAGGAAAAATATTTTCCTCCTCACTTTTATTCTAAAGCTTTATATTGTGCAAACTATTTGTTCAATCACATATCAACTTGAGGTTTTCCTATGTTGACTCTAGTTGAACGATGGTGTGGAAGGAAGACCTGATTCAACCACCTTAGTTTGTTTGGATGTGTTTCCTAGACTCATATTTCTGATTATTGTAGAAAGAAATTGGATCAAAAGAGTCATTCTTGCATCATGAAGGGATACTCTGAAGAGTCTAAAGCCTATCGATTGTTTGATTCTATCAAACAATAAATAATTATCAAACGTAATGTATGGTTTGATGGGAATTATTTTCGCATCAATTTGTTGAATGATTCCTTTGGATTATTAAAGAATGATCACTTCATTGTTTCTTCTGACTCTGGATCTTTTGTTCAATTTTTTAGTCCTTCGACTAGAAAATTGAACTGTATTTATGTTTCAACTAGACCGTCGACCATCGAGTTGACTGGTTAGTTAATATATGTTTCGACTCATCCACCATATCCTTCAACTAAAATTTTTCCAACTTCTAATGATCAACAATTCACCCCTTTATTTTTTACCTATATGGGATGCCAAGACTCTTAAATTTGTTGGAGTTGTTTTCGGCGATATTTCTTTAGTCTGAAAAACTCGTAGTCAAAAGAGACATGTCAACATTTTATTTATGACTCATGTACTTGAAACTTTTGATCCTACTACATGCTTAGAAACACAAGGTCAACATGAATGGGAGCAGGCTATGTAGAAATAAATGGATTATTTATCGAAGAATCTCTCTTAGGAATTAGTTCCCCAACCACAAGAAAAGAATGTTGTGAAGTGTCGATGGGTCTACCAGACCAAATTTACAATTAAAGGTGTTGTTGAGCATCATAAATATCACTTGGTTTCAAAATTATTTTCTCAACAAGAAGGCATCAAGTACAATAAGACCTATTCTCCTCTTGCAAAGATGAACTCTGTTCGACTAATTCTTTCTCTTTCTAGTCAATTTGGATGGAAGATCTATTAGATGGATGTGAAGAGTTCATTTATTCATGGTGAACCATATGAATAAATTATCATGGAACAACCTCCTAGTTTTGTGATAGATTCTAACCTATTTTTTCGACTCAAAAAGTCTATTTATGGTTTGAAGCAAGCTCTTAGAGCTTATTATGCTAAGATCAACAATTTATTTCTCCGACTTGGTTTCAAAAATTGAAAATTTGATCACAACTTATATGTACTTCATACTCATGGAAACACTCTGATTATTGTTGTATATGGTTGATGACCTTTTCATAACTAACAATAACATTGATCTCATTTTAATATTAAATAAGGAACTTGCTAAATCCTTTGACATGATAGATCTTGGTATTCTGCATTAATTTTTGGGTCTTCAAGTATTACAATTTTCTAATTGTCTTTTTATTTCTTAATATGTTTTTATGTAATGGAAATTTTGACACATTTTAAGATGTCTATTTGTAATCCCAATGGTACTCCTTTTCAATCCACAATAAAGATGGATTTTTTTTTTCAAAATCCCAAATTCGATGATACACTCTATTGAAAAATAGTTAGTAGTCTCATTTATCTAAGCATAGTTGACCTGGAACTTCATTTGTTGTTAGTATGGTTTCTTGGTTTATGTATGATCCCATATAAAGCCACTATAAAGTAGTCAAACAATTTTTTCACTATCTCAAGGATACCACAAATTTTGGTATCCAATATTGTTGAAGTTAAGATCCGTTGGTCAGCTTCACCAACTCCGACTCGGAAGGTGATAGTGATGATGGAAAGTCAAATTATGGATTTTTGTTTCTATTTAGAGCCGAACCATTGGTTTGGTCATGGAAGAAACATAAGGTAGTGTCTTTTTCAACTACAAAAGAAGAGTATCATGGTGCCATTCATTCATGTATAGAGACAGTTTGGATTCAACACCTTTTGGGTGAAATTGGATTTCTTGTTCAAACCTCGACTATAATCTAATTTGAAAATGAGATTTCCATTAAATTTGTTGATAACCTCATTTCCCACAGTAATAGGAGGCACATTGTGTTCCATGTTCACTATTTAAAATAGTTGGTTTGATGAGAACATTCTCTCTTTTCTATTGTAGATCAAATGATCAGGTAGTTGATATCTTTACCAAGCCATTATCTGAAGATAGGTTTATCACACTTCATATGATTCTTGGGTTTCAAGAAGATGCAATTATGGGCGGTTGACCCACTAACATAATTTCACCTCCTGAATATTTAGAGTTGTGTGTTGATGGGGGGATGATGGAACATCAAGTTCTGATGGTTCATCACACTTCTCCTAGAATCAATTATTCTAGTATTCAACCTACATCGGGAAATAGTCAATCAGGTGATTGAACAGATCTCTTCATCAGTTTATCGAGTAGTAGAAAGTCATTTTGGTTAGACGATAAATCAGTATTCAAACACATTCGATGGATGGATTAACCAACTGAGAAAATGAATACAAGTTAGACAGATGGATGGTCATGTTGAACATCCTTTTTGAGTCAACTAGAAAATGTGGATTTGATAGAGTAAACTCTAAAACCAATGATTTTATGTGGACAAGATATTCTCTATTCCAAGGAAGTTTTTTAGGCCTTAAAGCTATAAATAGGAGACTCGATGCATCATTATCATCATGTCGATTTCATTGTTGTGTATAATATTTCCAATATGCATTGTTATGTTCTAATCACAATGCACTATGCTTAAGTGCAATAACAATGTCTTTAGACACCACTTTTTTAATATTTGAAACTTATTACTCTTTGATTATATATAATTATTTTTACTTGTTTCATATCAGGTTACACCTAATGCCCAACATATTTTGTGAAATTCAATAATAATGTTACCTACATAGATTGTATAAATTCATTTTTCCCATAATGTTGCAATGTGACATAGTAACACAATATTATATGACTATTGAAAAAAACAATTTACAATAAAAATGCAACATTAAATCGACCACCATCATACTTTATTTTATATCTTAAATGTTTTGAAATGAAACAATAAAGTCACCCATATAGTAAGGTCTAAAGAAATAACTAAATAGTAAACATAATATTTAAGTCACCAATGTTGTTGTAATGTGACATAATATCACAATATTGATGATGATTATCATTATTAATATCCATTGATACTAACATTTGTCAATCATACCTTAAGAAAATGTAAGGAATTTCTTCATTTACTTTAGAATTTTATTTTTGTGCTTGAAAAACATAGAGAAGCATTCCTAAATTACTATAGTTTTGATGAGTTAAAAGGTTATTAAAGTTAATACTATAAAAAATATTTTGAAATTTAGATCTAATGTGGGTGTGCCTAGGACATTCTAAGGGAAATAATATTACATGACTATTGAATTCAACATATTAAAATACCAATGTAACATTAACTCAATTATATCCAACTTATCTTTTCTTTTTCAAATGTTCCAAAATCCTATAGTAAAGTCACCCATACATTTGTCTCTATATAAATAATTAAATAGTAATCATAGTGTTAATGTCACTCATAATATTACAATGTCACATATTAACACAATATTACATGACTATTAAAATCAACATATTAATGTAGAAATGTTATACTAACTTGATAATAATCATAGTGTTGATGTCACCCATAATATTGCAATGTCACATAATAACACAATATTACATAACTATTGAAATCAACATATTAATGTAGAAATGTTATATTAACTTGGCCACAATAAACTCTCTTTTATTTTTCAAATTCTTCCAAATGCAAAATTTATTTATGACATACTATATCATCATCTTACATAATGTTTTTATTGTTCCCATCAACCATATACTATTTCATAGATTAAAAGTCAATGACCCTTAGTTTTTTACATTGTTTCTTAACATTATATCTTGAAATGCATACAAGTTAAATGATATTATCTAAAATTATTCATTAATATGACCTTATGTAAATATTATTATATCTCACAACTACATTAATGGTAATGTTCTTCGTAGACATTAACAATCAATCATATTCAACTACATTCATTCATAGATGGTCAAACAACTTCAGCCATAATCAACTTATAGTAAACCAGTCAAAACATATCATATTAGAAAATGAATTATTCCAAGTATAATTATAAATAAGCATTATCAAGTGCGGTATTGTGTCACTATGTAGTTTTACTACATATTAATGGTAGTTTATTTCCCTTTTTCATTCTCCAATATAACCATTGAGGAATGTTTCAATAAACATAACTCTTGATAAACATTACAATGTAACATAACCATTAAGTAAAATAATAATTCAACATAAGTCAACCATTGTCAACCACAAACAACTATACTCAAGCATATTCAATGTTTATCCATTATATTCAACCATATATTAACATGCTCAATCATAGTCAAATACCATCAATCATACTAAACCATGGTTATTCATAGTTTGACCATGATTAAAAATGTTATATTGTCAACCATAATAAACCATATAAAACATTAATATTAGAATTAAACCAAATAAATTAATATACTTTATATTATTATTCTCATATTAACATTGTTTACATTTTTATTATGATATATTTTAATTTTATTTTCTTAAACAAAAATTTTAATATACATTCTCTCTATAATAGATTTTTTAATATTATTTTGATGATAAAAACATATATGTGTGTTTTTATGATTAAAATAATATTAAAAAAACTATATTTTAAATTTTATTAATTTTTCACGAGATTTATATTTGTAAAATATTATATTATTGTTTTGATCCTATACGGATGGACTATTCGATAAATAAATAGAAACAACCACATTAATATTAATGTGTCCATTGTATATGGATGGATGTATATTTAACACATTATATAGAAAAAAATATTATTATTATTTCAATAATCCAAATCTATTTATATTGTCATTAAAAAGATAAAAAAAAAAAATCTTGTTGTTGGCCTTTCACTAGGAAACCAAACCAACAACAGTGCAGTATATTGACTAGTGTTTTGCATGAAAAATGTCTTTTAGATCTAGAGGACTGACAATAAATATATCTAAAATGTTGAATATGACTTAATACTGGACTGTATAGATTCCTAGCTAGACATTTGCGAGGTATGGCCCAAATTCCATGACCTGCAACCTGAATTATGATATACAAAATAAATATTTTTATAAGAAAAAAATAAGTATTGGATGGCCCAACCTCATGATGCACATGAGTAAGAGGTGTTGCGACCACTTCTAGGTAAATATTGACGATCTTCCTTTTCATTAGGTTCATCTTGTGGCCCAAGAGATGAATTTGCAACTACATCTTTTCAAGTTGGAGCATAATCTCTTCTTTGCCATCCTTTTTGTCTACAAGGGTTCATCCCAAAAGTGATCTCATCTACCAATAGAGTTCAATGGTTTGCATATATTTGGATTCTTGGGAGCGAATGCACCCAATATCTGGAACCCAAGATATTATGTTGGCTCGAACCTCCTCATTCATGAGAAAATGCCAAAAGACTCAAATATATGCTTCCACAAGGTCGACTTCAGCCTGGATTTGAGGAGGTGTATGCACATGATAGGATTTGGCTAAGTTTTTAGTCATTGTAATGAGACGGGAATCCATTTGACCCCTTGGTGCAGAGGAGATTTTACCACATCCACTATGGGAACAGCCTCCTCAAGCCATTGACATTGCAAAGAGGGGGTAATAAGGTGGGTATAGGGGCGTGGGGAGATTATGAGTGCGGGCATACAAAACCAGGTGAGAACAAAAGTGAAGAAGGAAGGAAATGTGGTCAGAACAAACCGAGAGGTGGTAAGAAATATCTATGGTTTCCATTCTATGGGAGATAATATCAAACACAACGGTGAGTGGGATTAACTTAAGACCATTCAGATGAGTGATGGATGAGGCCATTATGAAACCAATGTGAATGATATAGAGGGAGTTTTGGGTAGGAACCATCGACGTACCAGAGAATCTTGTTGGGGAGAGACAAACCAATCGATTATATTTGGATGTGGGGATGTACGGACTAGAGGAGCACTCGATAAATGTTTCATCATGCAAAGGCCAACTGTAGGGGGGACGTGTCATCGATATTCGGTGGAGCCGACACTTGGCATATTGGCCTGGGTGTGAGCCTCGATGTTAGTCGCTTCCCGACCACCTGATACAAGGGATAAAAAAATCATTATTAATGTGTTAAATGTATATGTATTGATGTATACAAGACACACTAGTACTAGTATGGTTGTTTCTATTTATAACACTTGGCTTTGTGTTTGAAATATAATTACAAAATCACTTAGCTATGAATATTTATTATAAGTTAACATATATATAATATTTGATATTAAATTTTTAATCCTAACAATTTACTTAATCATTCATCAGAGAGAGGGAAACATAGAGAAAATATAAATTTAACTTATATTCGTGAAAGAAAAGTAATCAAAGGAAAAACTAACAATAATAAGATAACTGTTTTTTTTTGGACATTTAATTCGTATGATATGTACTTATGAAATATTTTAGTTGTGAGTTTGTACAATAGTATCCGTGAAGTAGTTTCAAGTGTAATAATTTTGTATTTATGACATTTTATTTGGTGTTTAAACTATATTGCATTTAACTGTGAGTATTTATTGTACATTGATACATGTATAAAATCAATATTGTTAATTTTTTAATGCAAATTATGAATTAGTTAGTTGTTTTAGAGAGTAAAATGAAAACAATAGGAATTTAATTTATAATCATGGAAGAAAAATAGTGAAAGAAAGCTAATTATGGTTGAAAAATATGTAACAAATTTGAAATAATAGTAAAGTAAACGTATGGTGTTTATTAAGTTATGGTTTAAGTATAAAGAAATGGGATTTTTCATTTTTTTTAACACAAATAGGAAAAATTGTATTACATAACCTTGTAATAGAGCTTTAAAAAAAGTACATAGAAAAAGTTGTCATGATTAGTCTAGTAAGCTAGGAAGACAAAGGATGTCAAAAAAATTCAAGTTCATTGATGTAGTCAATAAATGTAGATTCATTCGCAAGATCTAAAAATCATGCAAACACATGAGAGTTGAAAATAACTCTCTTTTATTCCTTCTCCATCCTAACTATTACAATGGAAGTTCAACCCCGTATAACTATTATCTGATATTTTTGAAAACAACTTATTTTAGAAAAACATATAATTTTAGGAAATTCTTGCATGACTCTAAAACCGAGCAATAAATAAGAGCTAAATAGAGCAACACTATTTTTCAACTCTCTTTTCTAATTAAGTTCATAAATTAAGAGATAACTAATAATAGAAAAATTTTAAATTCTCGTAAAAACACTAAAACCCCAGTTTGAGGCCTTATATGAAGTAATTTGGCCACGAAAAAGTGTGGAAGCGTCATTTGATATGAAGGATCAACAATAACAACAATGAATTATTTGATACACCACTCCTTGTAAAATTTCAGCCCAAATGGATAACCGAGTCAAACGTATTCAAACTTCTGCCACTTAATGGGATCTAGGTTCAACAAGTCCCCCTCTATAATCCATGTACTCGTTTTCAATGATATTCCTTCTCACTAGACTAGATATCAATTGTATTGGCCTTGCTCAGTATGAAGGGTCTTCTTATCTAAAATATGCACAATCTTTTCCTTTTTTTTTTTTTCTCATAATGGTTTGTTTTCAATCCAGGATTGAGCATCGAAGAAAACCCTACATGAAGGACTAAGCAATGAAGACATATTGGAAGGAGGCAAATGGGTGGAGGAATTACCAGGGAAATGGTCATATTGGAGAATAGAAGGATTGGCAGGCAAGTAGACCATTTTCTATTCACTCACGGAAAGGAAACACCAAGGATTGGAAAAAAATACAACTCCATGTGTTTTTCAATAGCATGATAGGTTAGTAATTACATAAATAAATTATTTTTGTTCTTCCTTAACAAATGACTCTTCCTATCACCTAGGACTCTTCATATTTACACTAGTTTTACAAATATACATGTCCAATGTTATGTGGTTGATTTTAATTAGTAAATATCCTACATGAGACATCCCATAGAAAAGGACATTTGTTAGTCTTGGATGGTGTAGTCGTAGAAGAAATAAATGCACATATCATTATGTCTTGTTTTTTTTACAAAGTGTGGAAGTAGTCTTGCATGGTGCGTTCTATGTCGCAAAGTAGAAGAAACAAATGCACATATCATTATGTCTTTCTCTTTTACAAAGTGTGGAAGGAAATGGACATGATGATAGGAATACAATTTTTTTTTATTAGGTGAGTATTTTGAAGTGGATTTAAGGCCATGGTATGCTAATAAGGATAGAAAATAATTAGATTTATTCCCTTGAACATTGTGTGGGGAGTTTGGTTGACCTAAAACTATTTGAAGGAAAATAAACTCCTGCATTAAAATGTGTTGTGCAATATTTAAACATACCCAATGCATTCCCTCAACTTTAAGAGAAATAAACATCACTTGGTCATTCAAAAGAGATAACAAACATGAACATTCCATGGGAATACAATGATGGTGCCTCTAAGGGTACCCCACTTGGGGGTGGATAAGTATTGGAGAAGGAATACTCATTTTATCAAAACGTCATAGTTTAAAATTCAAAGATAGAATTGCGAAAGGCCATGAAACAAGTTTTAAAAATAGCTAAAAGATCAAGGCTTTATCATTTTCAAATATATGGTGATTAGCTGATTGTTATATAGTGTATAAACAAGGAAATAGTATTGAGAAACTTTTTACAATCCCTATTTAAATAAGCACAAGAACTCTTACCAACTTTTTCAGTAATATATTTTTTGAAACATCTACTAGGAAAGGAGTAGAATTCCACATGAAACCTTGGAATCTAGTTTAGAGCTCTAGGCATTTGAATAGTAACAATTCAACAAGAAGGAAACACTATAGAATATGAACATGAGTCTCCAAGATAGTTCTATTTATTTCGTCATATATTTTTGTTTAAAACAAAAACATTACTAGAAGATAAATTTTTGAAATTAAATATCTTTAATTTTTTAATCTATTTCAAGATAATTCTTTTTATTTCTTTATATATATTTTTTTAAAAGAGACGATGCTAGAAGATAAATTTTTGAAACTAAATATCTTTATTTTTTAAATCTGATGAAATGGATGGTAAACAAAGTTATAACCAAAGCTCAAAATGTTTGTTTAATAGATATGAAATATTTTGTCTTATTGAAAAAAATATAAATAAAATTACAAAAATGTGTTTTTCAAAAACTAACAAAACAAGAAAAATTAGCATATAAAAATTTCTACCTTATTTATAATGGGGAATTATTTTTTTATATATATAATTACTATTATTTCAAATTTATTAGATATTTTTTATAATATTTAACCTTTCACTAATTTCATTTTAATTAATCACATCCAATCTCATAAACTAAATTTATGAGGTTTTACTATAAGAGGATTTTGATAACTTATATAAGGTAAATTGTTGAGGGTCCGCGACTAGGGTTTTCTTGGCCATAGACCTCGAGCACATGATTTTCCTTTCATTTATGATGTATGTGCGTAGATCTTCAAATATGTCCATGAAGCTACCATTTCCATGGCTCTTCTTCCTTGATGCAGTGCGATTTTTAGGATTATATTCAGCGGGGAGGTTTCCTTCTTTTTCGATGCCCGATCTATGGCTTCGTTAGTGTGGATCAGGCTCTTTTTTCTATATGAGGTGGGTTTTTTATGATGATGGACATGTTTCCTGGTGTGGTTCTTCTAGTGTTACGGCGTTCTCACCTCGGATCTCCCATTTTTTTTAGATCAATTTTCTTGCCCGGATATGGGGTTCTTTTTTCTTTGTTCTTGGCTCTCATTGCCCTTGTTTGCTTGATGTTGATGCTGTGAGGTGGCTCTGTTTTTTGATCTATCTTAGATCATTTTGGTCTAATCTTGTCGACCCATATTATGTTGATCCGAGGTTTTTGGAAGTCTTTTTTCATGTAGATCTTCTTCTCTGTGGGCACATTTCATCGTCGGTTCTCTTTGTGGGTAGCCCTCTCCTTTGGAGGGTTCTCTTGATGCATCCTTGTTCTCCCTCTAAAGTTACAAGTTCGTTCAAGATCAGATGCATACCACATGCTCTATGGGTTTGGTTTCATTTTTGTTCTGGTGTCGAGTTTCAGATCTTTTGCATCTCAGGTTCAAAGTTTTGGATCCTCTCTTTTTAGAGAGATATGCATGTCTCTCTGATTTGGTTTGTCCTACATCTAGGTTTACAGGGTTCATTTTGATGCCCTCTCTCGACAATATTTTTTGGGGGGTTTCTCACACCAGGTTGTTGTTCCTCTCTTTGGTTGTGTTGGTATATTCATGGTTTGATGTATTCCTAGATGATAGGGGAGCTTCATACTACTTTGACCTCATTCATCTAGTCTCCATAGTTGGTTTGTTCAGGGTTTGACGTATGCCAAGTGGATGTGGGAGATACATACCACTCTGACTTGTTCCATATTGTCTCTAGGGTCTTTTGCTTGGGACTTCTATTCCAATGTGCTTCTCCGTGGTGGAATTTTGTAGTCCCTCTCATCATATTTTTTTGCTTTCAGGGTTTTCCTCAACTCTTTTTTCTTGCTTACTTTTATGTGGCTTATCAGTGAGCTAATTGGCCTTTTCCATCTTTTATTTTCTGAACTAAGTTTATTTTCATTTTTTTTTGTGCTTAAAGAACCTACAAAATGTAATTTGGTTCTCTTTAGATGAATATAATTACACTTTTTTCTATGGTAAATTTTTTTTTTAATAAATTTATGATATTTATATTATATTTTTTTATAAAAATAACTAACTTATAACCTGCATTAAAAAGTCAACACTTTTTACAATATATATACTAAATACTTCTATCTAGATGCTTCCAAACATCAAACCAAGCAGTTTCATTGATATATTGCATTCTATTATCATAAGTTAAATATACATTATTTGTATTTCTTTTTACAAAGGAAAGTAATTAACTCTACATATGCATGAAAAAGTAAAAGGTCTTTGTTATATTGATGATAATGATGATGATGATTATCCTCCAATAAAATTGAATTGATTTATGAGACTTTAAAAGGATAAGTAATTACTTGTTATTCTTTAAAAAAAAATTATGTACTGAAAAAATATTAAGA
>JZKD02S1985847.1:60034-86043 GCA_000966675.3 Picea glauca
GAGGGTTGGTGAAATGAGATTAACTGCAATATCATAGTCAAACAATGTTGTCCCTTGTCCCCTACCCTTAAAATTAAAATTAAATGTTATTAATATGAAATGGTTAAATATGTAATATCTATACACTCACAACTAACACTTTTATAATAATTGAGAAAAATTAATTAATATAAATATTTTAAAATTTATTTTTATCCCAACTTTTATTTAAAATAAAAAATAATACATTCTCATATTTTTCATAAAAGTTTGTTTTCCTTACTAAGAACACAAATATGACTCGATATTTGAGAATAAAATAAAAGGAGTGAAGATAAAAAATGTTCTTAAAATTTTAAATATACATTACATTAAATTATCAACATTATCATAATCATGTCAATTTTCAAAAAACTTATAAATTTATATTTAGGTTATTTTATTTCTTTAGTAATTTCATAGATAATAAATCAACACTAACGTATTAATGTGTTGTTTCTCATTTTTTTCTTCTGTGAAAATAACGAAAAAGATATTAATTATAACAAATTACTACATATTACATAAAAACATAAAGTATAATTGACTCATTATTTTATTTTATTTAAAAAATTAATATATCTTTTATAATAATTTATTAATTTTTATATTTTATTAAGATAAAATATAAATACAAATTTCTTTAAAATATAATTTTTTAAGGATTCATTAGGTGTTCTATAAAAAGAATAATAGAACAACCAACCCTTGGTATGATAAATAATGTAAAATTGTTAGGAAAATCATTAGGGATGTTTCTAAAGAGTCCTTAAAACTAGATAAGATCAATACTTACAAAGCCCTAATTAAAAGGAAAAAAATGTACTATATCATTAAAAGGCAAGAGTAACTTTCACAACTATATAAGTTGGATCCTAAGAAGTTTTGGAGCCAAATTCTAAACCGCAATACTAAAGAAAATAACAGGATTCCCTTAAGGGACTGAAATTCCTACCTTAAAAGTCTTTACGATTTCCCTAATGCCATGGACACCATTCCTATTGTCCCTACAAAGGAAGAAGTTTTTCTTTAGATGACAGAGTTCGAGGTTAAGTGACATGCAAATGGGAAAGCTAAGGACATTGAAGGTTGCCAAGATGAAATTTTTAAAATCACAGGGTCTATCTTTATCCCTCACATACACAAGCTCTTTAATTTAACAGTCAAGCACGACTTCCCTAAACCCTGCATGCAAAGCCTCATTGTTCCTATTTTTTAAAATGGGGATAGAAACATTCCCTCTAATTATAAGACGATTATGATTAACCTAATTTTAGCCAAGATTTATAGAATTGTTTTGGAAAAGAAGATTAGCCTTCGGCTAGAACATTACGGTAAAAGAGCTAAAGGTCAGCTCGAGTTTAGGAGATATCAGTCAAATGTGGACCATGTTGTTGCCTTTGGGATCATTCCAGAGGAGTTCCACAATACTAAAACCAATATTTTTTTTTGTTTTGTTGACTTTAGAAAATCTTAAATCTTTTGACATCTTTTCTAGGAAAAACCTTTGGAATAGGTTGGAAGAGATAAAAGTGTCTCTTGAGTTGAGGGATGTTACAATAAGGATGTACGAGAATGTTATTCCTAATTTTAAAAACACTGAGGTTTGGTGAAATGAGATTAACTGCAATATCATAGTCAAACAATGTTGTCCCTTGTCCCCTACCCTTTTTGGCATATACATTGAGAAGTTAGAATATTGCCTGGAAAAAGAAGGTTGTGTCGGCCCTACTCTCACTGGTATAATCATAAATATTCTTATTTATGCTGATGATATCGTTCTTATGGAAAGGAGTCCCCATGATCTTGAAACCAACTAAGAATCCTCAAGGATTTTTTCTTCAATATGGGTGTGACTGTTTATAATGAGAAGACTAAGGTCATGATTATTAAATCCAATAAGACCCCTTATGACACCTTTGTGTATGACAACAACAACTTGGAGGAAGTTACTTCGTACAAATATCTTGGAATTGATATTCACCACAAGATCAATTGGAATTATAGCATTGAGATAATCATTATTGGGGGGTGAAAAGCTTATTATAGGCTTGAAAATAATTGTAATAAATTGATCTTTGGAGTTGGGATAAGAAGAAACTTCTCTTTGATACATGTGCTACACATGTTGTTATTTATGTATGTGAACTCTGGGGATTTAGTATCTCTCGTGAATGCTCGAGAAATATAGAGAAAATACAAAAGAATTTTATAACCTATTGATGCAAAGAAGACCAACCTATCAACCCACAGTGTCTCTTAAGCTGACCTCCTGCTCACAGGATCGTTCAATTTCCCTCTGCTAAGATGAAGCGGCTCATTAGATTCCTCTCGGGAATCACTGTGTAAACCCGATCCACAGGTCCTTCCCAATCCTTTCCCGGCCTTTAGCACCTGGCCGTGGTTATCCCCGATTATGTATCGGGGTTCAGGGTTTTGCGGTTCTCATTGTCGAGAACTCCTTACCTCTCCAATCCTCGATTTGTGATGAGCCCCTTTCACGCGTGAGCCCTATTGAGCTTAGCTCTTGTCACATATGACCACACTTCCGTGATCGTGGCCTTAACCACCTATCCGGATTTCAACTTCCCATTTCCTGATGAGCTCTCCTATGTCCTTAGCCCCTCCTGGCTAGGCTCTGGTCCATATGACCTATCTCCGTGTGACCACTGTCAACTTCCATTGGAGCTTCCCGGTTCACGATTTCAAAATGCACGAACTCCTTGTACACGGGATATTCTATTTCCTGATTCTCGATATGCCGATGGAGCCCTCTTGTGGAGCTTTTTCCGATGATGCTAGATGTTTACCACGTGTCCCTTCAATGGACGATCCCGATTACGTCAGGATTTCGGGACTTCTGATGCCCTCGTTCTCTTACCCTTGAGAACCCCGATTCTCCGAATGCCGACTCTTGTCAGATCCCTGACAGTTGTCCCGTGTGAACGGACGACTCAGATCTCGTCGGGGTTTCCCCTTGGATTTTCCTCGATGTCTTGTTCACGGGAATGTCGATTTCCCGATGCGCCTAAAACGTCGATGGTGCTGGATCTCCGCCACGTGTTCCTCTGCCAACGGATGGTCTAGATCCCATCGGGATTTCGCGACTTCTCCTGTCATGAGTTTCTCGTCACCGAGAATCCTGAACTTCCGAACCCTGACTCCTTTTGATCCTTATACACGTGTCCCTCAAATCGACGGCTTCGACCGTGTCGGGAAATCGCAGATCGCGCTTTCGTTGTGGAAGATTTTCACAACTCTGGAACCTCGATATCCCGAACTCTGAACTATCTGGGATCTCTTGCCACGAGTCCCTTCCGAGATCAACGGATATGATCCCTTCTCAAGATTTCAGGACTTCTGCTGTCTTGTTTCCCTCAACCTCGAGAACTCCGATTCTCCGAATGGTCGATGTCCTGACTGCTAAACCTCGTGTAGCTTCCACAGATTCGACGGTTGTTGGGTACCTACTCCCGATATGACGACTTAGATCCTTTCCTCTGGTGCGCTCCTCCTCTAGAGGCTAATCTCCACGCAACTCTTCCCGATCCAACGGCTTACGGGATTTCTGAGCGAGATCCGACGGCTATCAGTCTCTTCCTGCTATGTGCTTCTTCTGGCGCTCCTCCTAGATGTGAACTATTCGACAGTCCATATCTATTCTCTAGTCGATCTGATGATAACTATTGCTCCTCCTGAGATTTCACTATTTCTTCCCAGACTTAAGGGAATTTAGATTTTCCAAGGCCTCTGCCTTGTCTTCTTTTCTTCTGCGAACTCCTTGACTGTGAGTTCTCGATAACGCATGTAAAAACGCTGTTTCTTCTATGATTTTATCCTCGTATCCTTGGAGGATTCTTTGACTACTGCCTTTGTAGAGTCTTCACGTGCCAAAGTGCTATCTCTTCCAAGATTTCAAAAATACTCAAACCCCTTGGGGTATTTTGTCCTTCTTCTCCCTCAGATGGGGAATGAAATGGATGCCCTCCTGGCTATCATTCTGCTCAAGCCTCTTCTTGAGTGTTTCTAGGTATTCAACAACCCAGTGAAAGTTCCCTCAGTGGACCTTTTCTCCAACTTCCATAACTCGAAGAGTTCCTTCCTCTGTTGTGCCTTCTTGCACATTTTCTCAATGCCCTCCTGGCGGAGTATCTTCTCCTCTTTCATAGAACACTCAATAGTTATGTCTTCCTTTGCCCTTATGCACCTTCTTGATGCCCTCCTAGTAGAGCTCTCAGAATCCTTAGTGATTATGTCTTCCTTTACACTCTCAACAGAGTTCTCCCTTAGCACCTTGTGCATGCACTCAATGTCCACTTGGCAGAGCTCCTACAGAATCCTCAGTGATTTTGTCTGCAACTATGTTTCAGCTACACAACCTTACCTCCTGAGGTGTTCAACAACCTCACAGGTCTTCTTCTCTCCTGAGTTGTTGATCTCAGTCTTGTGCCTCAGCACGTCTTCGTCTGACTCCTCAGAGTTCAGAAGTGCATCCTCTATGCACAACTCTCAGAACCTCGACGTCCTGTCACACCCTCCTGGTATGAAGCCTCAAAGACCTTCAACCTTGAAATCAAACACACCCCTGCAGAATGCATCAACAATCATACATTCACAACATACATAGGGAACACACACAGACATCCATACACACAGAATATGCAGGAAACACTGCGCTATTTATATTAATAAATGGAAAAAATGCCTGTATCTTTATAATGGTGTTCCTGAGCTCTCCCTGGCTCCTCTCTACTCTCCTATCTTGCCTAACTCAAAATGAGATCTCTCAAAATCTTTTACCTGAGGGGCTCTTTGAGAACTTCCCTCTAGTTCTACATACCCTATTCAATTACACTCAATGGATGTCTAGTCCAGCATCTGGATCTAGATCTCAGTCGATCCTACAATAAAGTTCAATCTACCTAATGCCTGCTCAAAGGCACGGCTTTCATGGCTCACCAGCCTGAGCACATTAAATTACATTCAATTCAAATTTCAAATAAGGTTGGGCCTCTCTTCATTTTTGAATGCGTGCATGCTGACATGGCTGGCTGGCTGGATGGCATGGAGCGATGCTCTTGCATCACCTATAATCTCAAAATTAAAGGAAATACACCCTATCCCATCCTCCTCTTAGAAAAACGCCTCTCTCCCATTGATACCATGACTATCACTACATACCTAATGTATAAGAACAAGTTAAACAATATGGAAGACAAGAGGGTTCCTAAAATTGCTTCAAAATCAAGTCATAACCACTATTGACTCAATCGAGGATGGCATAAAGATGCCCGGTCTTGGATAAACTATTGGGGAATCATGGAAGACATCATTTTGCAGAATAAAGATACTTTTAAAAAAACCATCAAATCAAAATTTAAGGAGAAAATGTGGTTTGATAAAGAGTTAGAGGAAAAAATAAAATTAAGTTATTATAAGGATGTAATCAACCCTAATCTAGAAGATCAAAATTATCTATCCATTTTTCCAAGTCTAAAGAAAAAAATAAGCGTTGCTAAGATAAGAACAAATTGTCATTAGATCCATAGTGAAACTAGGCATTGGTCAATTCCTAAAATGCCATGGGATGAAAGACTGTGTCACCTTTGTGACAATAAGAAGGTTGAAGATGAAAATCACTCTCTTAGATTGTCAAGTCTATACCCATATTATATCTCATTTTCAAAATATTTGTCATACTACCAACCTTCCTAACCTCTTGACTCAACAAAAGTATGGTGATCTTCAAAAGCTTCTCTTAATGATTTTTGAGCACATAAACAAAATTCTAAAGAATAACAAGTAATCACTTACCCTCTTAATGATCCAGGAGGCTCCCCAAGTCGAGAAAATGATAAAAAAATGAAAGTTCTCAGAATTCAACGAAACCAATTCCATTGTGATCGGCTCATCGCACTGATTCTGGACATATATTTACTTTATCAAATGGACATTGTATGCAAGAGTTATCGCACTGTAACCATTTTTTCAAACAAGTAAAAAGTCAACATATCAATAGGAAAAAAAAAGTCAATGTTGACATCATCATGACATCATCATGTTGACATAGCATTGAGACATGTGGAAGCACATCAACAGTTTGACTAGGCACAGGGTAGATCGACTCAGAATTTGACAAGTGGTCTTATGCAGGAAAATGAAGAGGTTCCACGTGGCCCAGACGTGGGCTACCACATGCCACCCTATCACTAAATGACAACTTAAAAGTTTGTTGGGTCTCATGGAATTCGAACCCATGACCCATCACTCGAGTTGAGTCTTGGAAGAGGACCAATGGACAATGCACCAATTATTGAAGCTCGGGGGTTAAAACCCACTTCATTATAGTTATTGGCATATGCATTAATGTATGGGGTAGAAGGGCATTGGGTATAAGCCCTAGCCCATGGTTTGATTAAACTATGTGACCACAGCTTTAAAATGGGAGCGCTCCACTACCATTCCACAAAAGGGTCACAATTCCAGCACCTGTCTGATTGCACTTCGGGGTTGTGACCACACCCAAGCACGCATTTATTGCAAACTCCACCATACAAATCAAGGCTAGAACCATGGGTTAGGCGTGCACCCTAAGGGAACAATCTCATGCTTTTGCGCCACATGACCTTTTCTTGAGGGCTAGGGGCCAATGTACAACCCAAAGGGCTGGCGCTTGGCCACCTTGATACCATGTGACCCTAGATTTGCATGCTCCCAACCCTCTTGGGCTAATTTTTATTTTTTATGCACAGTTAGGTTTATTTCCCTATAGTTTGGCCCAGATTGGGCATTGTTTAGGATATTTTGGCCATTTGAAGGGGGATTTGATCCCAAAAAGAGGCCATATCTTTGTGGGAAGTTGGGATTCCTCATCTGAGCCTAAGAAGCTATATAAACTAGGGTTATTGAGCTTGAGGGGGTACTTTTTTTATGCAGGTATTTTGAGGAGTAGCGTGTGTAATTTACCCATTTCTCATGTCTTGAGGGGAATTGAGTCATGTTTTGAGAGGAGATTGTCGAGGCATGTATGTATGTGAAAAAGTAGGTCTTGTACAATAGATCATAATCCTTTTGTAACAACAAAGAACCATTGTAAAGATAACTTGATCATTTGAAAAGCAATAAAGAGGTCCTCCACTTGGAAGCGGGCCCAGAGACGTAGGCGAATATTGGTGAACTCCGTTAACAAGTTCTTGTTGCTACTTCTCTTTCTTGTTTTTTTGTTATCTTCTCTTATTTCTAGCAAGTTTTATGATGACTAAACTCTCTAATCAGTTATTAACATCAAGTAAATATCATAATTTTTTTTCTGCAACAATTCATAGAATTTATGTATTTCGCATTCTTATTGATCCGATACATAAAGTACATAAACTTAACTTGTAGTTTTGTCAGTAAAACCTCTGATTTTTGGATGAAGTTTATGGTATCATAGCATTTGGTTTTGAAGGTTTGACAGGAATTGGAAGTATTGGATGCTCACTAGAGCCAAACTCAAGCGAGGAGAAGGCCAACTTGAGGCTTTTAATCCAAAGATTCAAAGGAGACCTCATAAACAAGAGATGTATTCACCAAGGAGGCTAGGTCCTTATGCGTCTGAGGATTATTTCTTTGAGGGTTTTCAATTGATGAAATCCATGGTAGAGGAACTTTACCATGAAAGAGGACAATGAATAATTCCAAAGGTTGAAGAAGGTGAATCTTATGAAAGAGAAAAAGGAGGAGTTGGAGGTGGTGGACCTTCAAAACCTTCTTCCCCTTCATCCTAGTCATCTACAAGTGAAACAAGTGTACATTCCTCCAAGGATAAGCAACCTAAAAAAAATCATCATTCTTCTGATACGCCTTTATTAAAGCTTGATGTAAAGTTTAATTTACCCACTTATGATGGTGAATTAGATGCAGAAAAGATAGATAATTGGGTTAGACATCTTGAATTCTATTGCAAGATACAAAGGATTGTATCGATGAAATAAAGATCCAACTTTCAAGTCTCGAATTGGGAGGCACAACTCTCATATGGTGGGAAAGAAAAACTAAATATGATCTCAAGAAAAATGGTAAAACAATCTCTTCATGGAATGATTTTATCACTGCATTGAAGAAACAGTTTTATCCATTAGCATACATGCAACAGGAAATGATGAATTGGCAAATTTTAAGGAAATCTAAGAATCAAAGTGTACAAGATTATACTCAAACATTTCATAAGAAATCATTAAATTTGGGTATTTCTTTATGTACACAAGAGACACCCCTAAAATATATTGGTGGATTACATTTTTATCTCAAGCACACTATTCTTATGTTAAATCCTTCTAACTTTGATGAAGTATGTGTACAAGCCATTCACATTGAACCAAGTAAAGAGAATGTTGGTGATAGTGTTTCTATAGATACTTGGCAAGGAAAGGATTCAGGGAAAAGAAAATAAAAAGAGAAGCAGACATCCACAACAAGAAAGGAGAATCCTACTTGCAACCATTGCAAGAAGGTAGGCCATGATGAAGATCATTGTTGGATATTACATCCTAAGTTGAAGCCAAAGAAGCATTCCAGTCAAGGGAGAAAGAATACCACATCTGCAATAGTTCAAGTGGATCTGGGATCAGACTCTGGTGATGAGACAAAAATTGTAACTGTGGGAATCCGAGGTATAAATTATGTTGCAAGTACTAGATTTTCTAATTCATATGTTGTAAATGATGAGTTTAAAAGGGGTGAAATTTTCCACATAAGGGTCATAATAAATAATTTTAAAATTGATACTCTTGTAGACACTGCATCACAAGACAATTTAATCAGTGAAGAGGTTGTAAATAATTTGGGACTTGAAACTAAGCCACATCCTAGACCATATCCATTGGGATGGATATGTGGTGATAATAATTTGCATGTAACCAAGCAATTTAAAATTAAGTTTGCAATCACTTCTAATTATGTTGATGAAGTAGAGCTTGATATAGTGCCACTGGACATATGTGGAATTGTCCTTGGAATCCCATACCTTTATTATTGAAAATCCATATTCTACATGGAGAAAAATAAATATTACTTCAATAAATATGGGAAAGAGTACATTGTTCGTGCTCATAGCATAAAAAATGACATATCTCTTGAAACTACAGGGAATTCAAAAAGAATGGTAAATGCAATGAAAAGTTTAACACTTATGTCTATAAAAAATCAAGAAGTTAGTGATGCTAAACATGATATGGTTCAGTATGATTCTAACAATCATGAAGTGTCACAAGAAGTACATCATGAGGTTCAACTGCATACTTTGGTTATTGTTCCTGTTCAGAAGGGGAAGCATTTTTTTTCATTCTCAATCGTATATTCAGTATTGTTGTTTAGTTTTCTTCTATTCATTGGTGTATGGATACTAAATGCAACAAAGAATGTAGATGATTGTGAAATAAATGGGATGATTACTTTGATAAACAATGTTATCTTAGTTTTCATATTTCTTGAATTAGTGGGAAGGTTGAGATCATTGAAAGTACTTATCATTGATCTTAGCTATGCATTTGATGAGAAAAGAAGGATTTCTTTTCCTATGTTCAACCTTCTCTCCAGGCTTCCTAGCCTTGAACATTTACACCTGTGCAAACAATTGATTTTGATAAGATAATCACTTGTATTTTGTTTGTTATTCTTCATTTCATCATCATTTAGATGTCATTTAATATTTGTCTGTGCAGTGTGTAACTGATAACAAAGTGCAGTGTGTCATTTAAAATCTCTCTATGTAGAGTGTAACTAATAATTTCTTTCTCACACAAGCAGAGCCAAAGGGAGATTCAATGCGACCATCTCTAACCTATACACTTGCAAATATTCAATTCGTAGAGATAGAGATGACAAGATCCGATGCAAGGGAACTTGGTTTGTTGGACTGCCTTCTTAAAATAGTGTTACACATCAAAATTACTCATTACTATGATGGCCTAGTGTCGCCATTACCAATGTCACAAGTGTCTCATTTTGGCCACAAGTGTCGTAAATATAATACTGTCATCTTGCCTATGTTGTGTCTTGGACAACATTATCAAGAACATTTACAAGACACCTCAAAACACTAGTTTTGAAGAGGAGAAGTCATTTGACAAAGAGTACAAGTATTTTTCCATGGAAGAACCCACTCAAAAAATATTTTTGGAAGGCAACACTCCCCTATACATTGTCAGGGAGCGCCAACTCTCAATACCCTCTTTTGTGGGAGCGTTGCAACGCTCTGTGCCCCATTCTGAGGGAGTGCTATCCTTTTTGAGCGAATTTTGGACTATTGAGAGAAATCAGGGAAGAATCCCTTTAATATCTAAAGTTGGTTGGATTTGAATATGAGTTCAAGGCTTGATCTTAGGGAATATCCACAACTGAAGGAGAAGAATCCTCAACCTATCCCAAGAATATCTTAAGTGGTTAGGCCTCTCCAAGCCTATATAAGGAGACCTCCTCATGGTGAAAGCAAGAGACACTGTAAGGTATCAAACTTATGATCTCATAAGGGAGATATCATTGAAGAATCATCATTTTGTGTGTGGATTATTTGAGAAAGGGTCTAGACAAAGAGAGCTTGGTGAAGCTGCAACATCTACATCTATGGCTGTAAGCATTTCACTTTGTTTTCATTAATATAAATATGTTCTTGGCCTGTTTCCTTTAAGTTTTTGTATGTTTCATGAACTTTTTTCTTTTTATTGATCTATTATGAAGCTAATCATGGTAGAGTAGGAAGTATGTCTCGTTGTTGTTTCTCATTGTATTGTAGGACCTTTTGAAGAACTTGGAGATCAAGATCAGCCTCGATCAAGCAAGGACAAATGTCGGTAAAGGTATTTACACTTATTTCTTCTTCTTCTTTGAATAGTTTAGCTTCATGAAAAGGAATGTCAGTGTCCACATTATCACTTTTTTTGTCTTGGTCATAAGGGTCTAGTATCCAAGAGGAAATCCACTTATCTGCAGGGGGTTCTGCTGTAACAGAAATTGTTGACTCCACTGGGGAGGAACTTTGTTTTTTTATTCCTTTCCTAGGTCTTGTTTTGGCCTTTGCTCATTTTCTTGATCTTATCCATACAATGTCTCTGATTCTCAGATGTGTTGATTGGCCCTTTATTTCATTCTATACACTTTGGATTTCTGGGAATTTTTCTAAATTTTAGGAGGCTAGCTCTCCCCTACCTTTGCTACTAGAGCACTGACACTCCCTTCCAGGCTTAAACAGAGCATTGCAACACTTTGGTTCCCTTGTCACCAGAGTGTTTCCCCCTTTCTATTAAAAATCTTGTAGGAGTTTAATCTTTGAGTTCATTTTCTTGTTGTTTTCACTTGCTTAGAGTCCTTACAACATCAGTGCATCTTTGGAATTGATCACCCTTTGTTTGGATTTTTGACATTTTTTCCCTTACTTAGAGTCACTCTTCTCCTTTGAAGGCTTGGAATCAAAACAATGTTTTTTTCTCATTTATCTGACTGAATGAAAGCTATGGTAGGGGAAATCAGAGATTTATGAACCATTCCATTTGATCTTTGAATTCAATTTTCCATCATTTCTCTTTTGTTTGATATTTTTGGTTATTTGTTGAGAAATTTGGTTTTCTCTTTTTGTTTCTTGTTTAATCACAATGAGAGTGTGTTTTTGTTTGTGTGAAGTTTTCTTCTGATTGTCTAAATCTCATTTGTCTTAAATTTTGAATGACATAGGAAGCTTTACATCAGGTTGATTATCATTCACACACAAGGCAAAAGGATACATTTTTTATGACTGGTTTTGGATATTAGAACAAAATTCTATGAAATTTTTAGCATTATACTGGATTTGATTGAGAACCAATTGCTTGAGGATACTACATATGAGCTTTTGAAAGTGAAAATAACATTTTTATCCTTCCCTTAAATAGGCATTCATCGAAAGAAAAGACTACTTATCATTTCTTATGCATTTTTTGGGAATTGAGTCATAATACCATCAGTTTCATTTTAATACACCCTTGAGTAAAGAACAACTGCAAAATTAACGCTAATTAAAATTTATGTAGAACATTTTGTTTTTAGAATCTTCCACTAACATTAGACTAGGATTAGCACTTTGGATTAGGATGTGAGTAAAACTCTCCAAAGTATTCAAAACCAACATTAGCATGTTATGATAGGGAGAGAAAATCCAATTGTCATATAGGCTTTCTGGGATCCCCCTCTCACATAGGGGTTATGCATGAGGTCGCATTCGGGAGAGTTATGAATACTATCCCTATGTGGTTAAACCATTCATAGTGGTCATATTTTATATTGAGGGTTCTTCTTGAGGTTCAATTGGTTTCATTTGGTCTCAATGCTTCATGAACTCCGAATCCATTCGGTGTCCCCTAGAGTTATACTAGTCCACTTGTCCTTAGTTCTCTCGAAGGATTTCAGACTTGTTATCCCCCTCATACATTCAGACTGGACTGTTGATTGTACCCTCCTAGGGGCTGACTGCAAGTTGGCATCCTTAGTAGCCATAATATTTAGTTACTTACACAAGGTGACAGTGAACAAAAGTCTTCATTGTGCCTAGAACAGATGGTGGTCAAACTCACCCAGGATCCTTGGAGGGTATATCCACAATTACAGCATGGAAGCTTGCACCAAGGCACAAGTCCGTTAAGCAGGTCACCATCGTAACTGTTCCACCATATCCTAGCCCCTTCTTAACTTGATCATGCGATGTTGGATTTCATTATCAAATAGTACGATCATCGAGACAAGGTTTTGTTTTCTTGGTTTGATTCCTACATTTGATTAGTGTTTGTTGTTTCTATTTCGTTAGTTGGCCAGATTTTTTTTGTCAAATTTTTGGTTCTGCCAACATCAACCCTCCATGTCATTCACATAGGGTACAGGGACTTCACCTAGAAAATATGGAAGATTCTACCCCTTTACCCCCTCATTCTATGGAGGGATATCCTCAACAAAGCAAGTTACATGACATTATAAAATAGCAGGAGGAAGTTTCCACCTCTTTAAAAAAAAATTGAATTGTTTCAGATTCTATGGAGGCTTTCTGCATTCCTACAAGATATGAAAGGTGTTTTCTCTAGATGAATTTAGTTGGAGAACTTGTTGTCATTGATCCTTCTGAAATTCCAACTGGGCCTCATTCGGGCCCTCAAGTCGGAGACCCCCTTTGGACTGTTGACATAGTTCAAATATCACCTCGCATGGTGCGAGGCCTTTACGGATTAGAGACAGGTGTTGATATACTTGTTGTATCTGAAATACCTGAAACATTTATTACCTATACTGTACATTTAGATCATTTTACTCGTACAACTATTATTTGAACCACACTATCCATTGGTCTGAACATGCAGTCTGTTGGTCCAACTTCCACTATTTCTCTCCAAATGGCCCATTCTACAATGTTCCCTCACGTTGTGACTATTCCCACCCATAATGTGGTGGTTAGCCAAGCTCCAATTGGTACACCACTTTCATCTAGGCCTTCTTCCTCACTTCCCCTTGGGTACAAAGCATTGAATTCTTTCATTGTCAACACTACCGAGGTTATACTCAGAAGTTTTATACCTACACAACAACCCAGAGGAATTGGTATTGGTGGCTCTAATCCATTAAGTGACATTGATCAGTCATTTACATCTAGTTTCCAAACTCCAGGGGCTCAGCCTCATGCTGGGGGGAAACCTCCTTTCGAAGGACAACCTTATTTTGGAGGAAAACCACATGTTGGGGGGGGACCTCCTTTCGGAGGGAAACCTCCATTTGGAGGGAAACCTCCTTTCGGAGGGAAACCTCCTTTCGGAGGGAAACCTCTGTTTGGAGGGAAATCTCATGTTGGGGGGAAACCTCTTTTCATATGAAAACCGTTGTTTAAAGGGAAACCTCATGCTTGGGGGAAGCCTCAGACTAGAGCCCATCATCAACCTTATGGAAAAAATGCATCTACAACACCCAATCCATTTAACATCCTTTTCCCAGGAAACCCACAGTTCTCTGGGGGACATAATACTCAAGGTCAATATCAACCTCATCTTTCCCATGGGACTAATCTATATCCTCCTTATGGAAAAAAAATTTACCTCCCCTATGGGAAAACACCAAATACAAATTATAATCCCCAAAACCCATCAGGTTATCCTCCGCTCGCACATGTTTCTCAACCCTCCTCGAATCTTGTTTACTTTAGTTAGCAACAACTGTATGCAGGAGGACCCACTGGTTACAATTATCAACCTAACCCAGTTTACGGTCCTACTGATGTCCCTATGCCACACCAGTATCACCCTCAGGTTAACCAACAACTATTGTTTCTTGCTACTCTGGATCTCCCAGACCCTTCTCAATTGACCAATGATCCTATACTTCATTATCCTTTTTGGCTAGTGATTCTGGCTAAAGTACCTTCTGATATTCCAAAATTTGATGGTAAACTTGGAGAAGACCCAAATAACCATGTGATGACTTTCCATTTGTGGTGTTCATTAAAATCCTTAATGGATGATTCTATATGTTTGCATCTTTTCCAGCAAACACTTACGGTCTCAGCAGCCAAGTGCTATATTGAACTACCATGTGGTTCTTTCCAAGACTTCAACTCCCTTGCCATGTCCTTTCTCACACACTTTCAACTACCCATTTGATATGAGACGAGTACCAAGCTCTTCACCTCCCTTCATCATACCAACTCTGTTCATATCTCTGATCATATTCATGAGTGGAGACGACGATGAAGGTTGATCAAAGTGATCATTCCTGACGAGTTATTGGTGGAATGGTTTACCAAATCACTTTTACCCTTGATTTCTCGTGATGTCACTATGGGTGGTGTAGTCACCAAGGAAGAATCCATTTCCTGACCTCAGTACTTATATTTGGTTTATTCCCAATCTAGTACTTTATATGAGTTAATCCAAAATGATACCCATGCCACTAACTATCCATCCAAACCTTCATCATCATCTCATGTGGATGGAATTATTGGTTCCGTCAAAACTCAATATGCTTCCTAGTGGACTGGGGCTTCACATCAATCTACTACCACATCCACTCCTAGTTCGACCTCACCCTCCTCTACCTCCCCGAATACTCAAATCTATGAGGTGAATGCAGTTCAATCTACCCCTTCACAACAATCCAGAGGTAAGAAAAAGACAGAGAACAAAACCAAAAACAATAAAAACAATGAACAACCTAAAGCTCAAAACCCACCACCTGCTAACGAAAAGAAACCACAGTGGAAACCAAAGTTCCCATGTCTTATTTGCAGTGAATAACACTACACCCGAGACTGTCCATAGCGTGATGAAGTGGCCAAAATTTTTAAAGAAAATTCCCAGCCCGTCATGTTTACACATCCTTTTTCTCAGCAGCAGTCTATGGTTGCTCAAACCCCCTCTCCTTGGGGCAGTACCAACCACCCTTCTCATGATGAAGCCTCCATGAGTGATCACATTTATATGTCTAGTGGCATTGATCTAACAACTCACTCTACAACTTACGACACTCCAGTTAAACCTATTAAAGAAAAATTTTCTAACGGTTCATTATCAGATCCTTCTCCTTTGACCGTTAATTCTCCTTTTGTTAGTCCTCCATCTAGGTCACTACAGATCGAGAAGCCTACTTATGACTCTATCTTACTCCCTCCCAAGAGCACCATCCATAAATCTACTTTCAATCCTAGTTCACAAGTTGCCCAAAACTACAATATTGTTGAAGATTTGTCTCAAGACCCATGTGCTATGTCTTCTTTATAATTTCTACAACACTGTCCCATTCAACGTAGAACACTCATGGCTAGCATCGACCATTTTTATCCTAAGACATATAATAACATCACGTTTAATCTGGACCATTTAAAATCATGACTCTCTCACCAACTTGCCTTTCATATTGATATTGTGGTTCATAGTCAACACATCCATCGCACTATTTTGGATGAGGGAGATTCTACTTGTGTCATGTCCTTATCCTATTTGAAAGGTTTAAAATCACCTGCACTTAACCAATCCCCTACAATGTCATAATCATTCGACGGGCGAAGTTTTCATCCTCATGGACTATTACAGTCCTTAGTTGTTCATTTAGGCAACAAAACTGTTTATCTTGATGTTGAGGTGGTCGATGCTCCTCTCGATTACAACCTGCTACTTGGAAGAATCTGGTTTTATGACATGACTGTGGTAGCTTCTTATGTGTTTCAATGTGTGCAATTTCCTCATCAAGGTAAAATTGTCACCATCGATCAGTTAGATTACTGTACACTCGACGCTCGCACTCCTTCTACCAACAATATTCCCTTTTTGGGAGATCACAAGATCATGTATGAAAGCATTGGTGTTGGCTTGTTGAAAGAATCTAGCCTTATGGGTACCTTCCCTACACCACTTCCACCTACCACATATCATAATTCCACTATCAATATGATTTTGACTATGCCTTACCAATCCTTGGAGTCATATTACCCTTGGATTGTACCTAGTCCTTTGGAATTTGATGCACTAGGTGACACCATGCCACTTAGTCTAGAGGGAGCATCATATGTTGTTATCCAATCCACCTCTCCCTCCTCAGATGACCAACATCTGTTGGCACTTGATAGTTACTTGATGCCATCATGGCTGAATTCCTTATCATTTGCGTTTGACTACATTTCCCAAATTTTTCCTTCGGATGAATCTATTATGGAAATGCTTAGCATCAACGAAGTACCTTGGGATGATAGCCATCATCAATCCTCTTTTCTTCCACCTCTTGAAGAAATTCAAGAAGATATACACTTTCTCTTCCCTCCTAATGTTGTCGATTTTACACAATCTCCCATACTCACACAAGATACTCTTTCTGAGGGGAATTTGGGCAACATTTCACCTATGATCATTATTTAAATTTTGATCAAGGAAGGTGTCATGGAAAAGATTAACCTCGGTGCTAATTGTTCACCTGAGGAAGTGGTCTCTTATACCGCTTTATTTAAATAATTTTGCGATGTCTTCGCTTGGAGCTACGAAGATATGCCAGGGACCAATCCATCGATTGTCGTGCATGAGATTAAAACCTACCCAGGTGTCAAACTTGTTCGACAGAAACTCTGCCCAGTCCATCCTAAGAAGATCGCGACTATTAAGGAAGAAGTTGAGAAATTGTTGAAATCTGGCTTCATTTATCTTGTCCCCTTGATAGAATGGGTTTCAAACATTGTTTTGGTTACTAAGAAACAAGGGACCATTCACGTCTATGTTGATTATAGGGATATCAATAAGGATTTTCCAAAAGACAACTACCCTACGCCCTTCATCGACCAAATTATTGATAATTGCGTTGGTAGCATGATTTTCTTTTTCATGGATGGGTTCTCAAGGTACAACCAGATTGACATTTTACCTGATGATCAACATAAGACAACCTTCATCTACTCATGGGGAACTTTCTCCTATCAGAAACTACCGTCTGGACTTAAAAATGTTGGTGCTACATTCTAGGGATCCATGTCATATGCTTTCCACGATATCAAACATATTGCAGAACATTACCTTGATGACTTACTTTCCCATTCATCCAGTTGATCAGACCATTTTGGTCATCTACGGGCTATTTTTGTTCGATGTCAGTTCTACCATATTCGTTTGAACCCACATAAGTTTATTGTTTTGTCGAATTAGGCTGACTCCTCGGCTTTTTTTTCTCCAAGGATGGGATTCGGGTGGATCCCTTAAAGATTAGAGCTATCCTAGCTTTACCCCCACATAACAACTTGCAACAAATTCGAAGTTTGCATCGAAAAGCAAACTTTCTTCACAGCTTCATTTGTAACTACACTAAGATCACTAAAGGATTCATGCGATTGTTGTAGAAAGATGCCCCTTTCATCTAGGATGACACTGCTCAACAATCTTTTGATGGTCTTAAGCATGCACTGACCACCACTCCTTTGTTGCATCCTCCATACTGTACGAAGGACTACATTCTTTACTTAGCGGCCTCTACTTCCACTATTTCCATAATGTTAGTTCAAGAGGACTCTTCCAGTGAAGAAAATGTGATTTGTTATATGAGAAATATTATATCCATACCAGAGCTACGCTATTCACATGTTGAGAAGTTGGCTTTGGCATCCATCATCACTGTCCATAGATTTCATCACTACATTTTTCTATGCACCACCATGGTTATCGTGGACTCAAACCCCATGTATCACATTCTGACATGTCAAGTCCTTGGGGGAAAATACTCCAAATGGATCGTCATCCTTCAAGAATTCGATCTTGAATTTGCTAAGTCCAAATATAAAAAGTTATTGGTGTTTGCAGAGCTCATCTGCAATTTTCCCCATGCTGATGAAGACATTGAACCTATAGATTCTCTCCCTGATGAATCTCTATTCCTCATTAGCATTTATGATCCTTGGTATGGAGACATCCTTCTTTATCTCAAGAACCAACGTTTTCAACCCGATATCTCTCGTGAAGAACATCGTCATATTCGCCACCATTATCGATGTTACCTTATTATCAATGACACTTTATATCTCCATGGCATTGACACTATCCTGTGACAATGTCTGACTCATGAAGAGGTTGAACGCATCCTCAATGACTGTCACCTTGGAGCCTATGGCGATCACCTTTCTAACATGGCTACAACCCATAAAATTTTATGTGTCGGTTACTTTTGTCCCTCAATCTTCAAGGATTGTATTGAGGCCATCAAAAGGTGCCCACCCTACCAATTTTTTCATAACAAGGCATGCACCCACCCTACTCCGTTGTATCCCATTATTGCCATCGACCCCTTTGCCAAATGGTGCATTGATTTCATGCAGTGTAATCTTACCCCAGCCAGGGTGCATGGTTATATAATTTTCGTTGTTGATTACTTTACAAAATGGGATGAGGCTATGCCTACCTTTCTGAATGATGGTTGTACTACAAATATTTTCTTTTTCAACCACATCATCACTCACTTTGGTGTTCCACAAGCCATTGCCACTGATCATGGTTCACATTTTCAAAACAAGATGATGAGTGAGTTTCATGCCAAGTTGGGTTTTCGCCATGAGAACTCATCCACGTACTATCCTCAAGCTAATGGACAAGTTGAAGCTATCAACAAGGTCCTTAAAACAATGATCCATTGGATGGTAGGGGAAAAGAAGACATCTTGGCATTTACAACATTTGTCCTCTCTATGGGCTTATCAGACCTTAGAAAAAACTACTACTGGATTCACTCCCTTCCAGCTAGCATATGGCATAGAAGTTGTTTTACCAATCAAGTGCGAAATTCCCTCATTGAAACTAAAAGTAGAACTCCTTCCCCACACTTCTGCTGAAGAATAATGTTTCTTACACTTGACTAGGCTGGACGAAACATGTCATGATTCTTCTCTCATCAATGAAACATATCAAAAGTGAATCAAGAATCAATATGACAAGTCTATCCATCCTCGTACTTTTGCAAAAGGAGACCTAGTCCTCATTTACGACCAGGATCATGATAAGTTAGGGACATGGAAGTTATAACCTCTGTGGCATGGTCCTTACATTGTGAAACATGTTTTACATAGAGGCACCTCTGATATAGTTGACTACGACGGAATCTCCTTGGGTGAGCCCTGGAATGGGCTTTACCTTAAGAAGTACTATGCATAGGACATATAGAATACATTCTTTGTACACTATTGTATTTTTAGTTTCGTGTGTATTTTTCTCTTGCATACACGAGTTTTTCCTAAGCCACTTATAATGTGTCTTTTGTTTGTGTGCGTAGATGGCATCTTCTTTTTCTATTTTTTTTCAGGTTTGCAGATGGTGCTAGCCGACACACTCAGAACATTGCTTCTGCAACTTGGGTCATTTACCACTATGACAAGTTGGTGAGTTCAAGAGGTATTTTCTTAGGATAGACAACTAATAACACGGGAGAATATCATGTTGTCATCAGACTTTCAACTGAATCCTATTCCCTAGGTGTTTCTCATATGATCATCAACCTAGACTCTCAACTCGTGGTATATCAACTCAATCGAATCTACACTATTCGCAATATTATCGTACTAAGTCTCCATCTACGAGTTCAATGTCTTGAAAGAATGTTTGATTTTATCGAATACAGACACATACCAAGAGAAATCAACACAACTTCGGATTCATTAGCTAATTACATCATGGATAGTTATCCCACACATAGATGATTTTTCATAAAGGAAATAAATCACATCATATATCATCATGTAAATTAAAATGCATCACATAAAAGACATCATTATTTTCAATTCATTTGGCACTGTAAAAAATTGGAAATGTATATATATACGGCATGATTGAAAATGTTTGATTACATCAAAAAATACATAGAAGGGAAAAATATTGGGTCCTCACACCCATAAACATCATCATACAGACTATACAATCATCAAGAAGATCCTAATCTTCCCACATCACATTATGCTCCAAGTAACATATCACTGCACAAGCTACCCGCCTTAGTAAAGAGTTGAGACTCTTAGACACTCCCATAGTGTGTCTCTGTATATGTAGTGGCACTTCCTGTCTCCTAAGAGGTGGGATACCCGTCGTGAGGCCTTGAAGGTTTCTTTCAACCTCCTAGAGACCTCCCACTGCTACCCCTTGATTTACCACTATGTGAGAATCCCCGTGACACCCTAGTATTGGTATCTCTGTAGTACGCGTAGTGCCCTTATCTACATGCTAAAACGATACATCCATTATAAACACTTCTATGTACCCAAAAAAAAAAAAATAGTTTAAAAAAAAATAAAAAAACACTTGACAAGATCGTTTTGGTTTCTCACCTGACATGTCCCAATCCTCCCCTTCTAGAAGAACCAAGTCCATGCTCCCCTGGAAATCCACTCTAACGTATGGGAAGTCTTCTATCACAATCAATTGGCATCTCAGCCAAGCGAAGAAATCATTGGTGAACTTGAACTCTGACTTTGATCCTAATCTTGGAGATAGGCTAGTCCATCTCACCATATGTGGTTCTCACACTAGCCGTATTGCTAATGCAATATGAGGCTGCATATGAGGAATGTGTTCTAAGAAGAACAAAACTAGGAATGAACCATAGTCAAACTGATTCTGCTACCATGCTCTGCATCTCATAATCTTCTCCTTCACATTCTGAAGGAACCCTTGACTCCAGTTAAATAATATTGGCTCTAGACACTGTAAACCATAGGACACCTGTGATCTTGAAACTAAGTGTGATTTGGTACTACCTGCTATAATCGTAATGGAAAATAATATGGATCTAAGAGGTAGATCCTTGATGTCTTTGATGGCAATTCTACCTCCACTAATCTTGATCCTGGGACACAGTGGTTTGCCAAGTACTCCTCCACAGGCACGGGAAGTACCCTCTATCCATATAAAACTACAGGGGGCCCTCTTTTCAAGAGGCCAGTCAGGAAGTACACATCTTACAATTCAATGGTAAGAAGATTCATTCCAATTTGGAACCCTTTCTCCACAACATTCCACAGCCCGATCATATACTCAAGAAGAAGAACCTATTTCTTCACTTTTTTGCATCTTAAAGAACTTGAGGAGACCACAATTTCTTAATACAACCCTTGATTGGGGACTTTGCAAGGTGGCCACATCATCGATCTCATGCTCTCTTTGTTTGCACTCAATCATGACTTTCTTCAAGTTTACCTACAATCATCAACAACCAAAAATTCATTAGTCACGCTTTTTCGACAATTTTTGGGCAATTAAAAACTTACAAAAGAAAATTGTTCTTTTTATGAGGCAAATTCCCCCTTACAATGGCCACCAGGGTATTGGGGAAAAAGGATAATCCTCCCCTTCACGTGTTGAGGGAGAGCTGGCCATTTCTTGTCATTTTTCTTGTGTTTTTGGGAAATGCCCCTTTTACTCTTACAATAGAGCGCTAACGCCCTCCCTTTCAGCTTGGAGGAGTGCTGGAAATATCGAGCAACACTTCCCCTAACCATCTAGAGGAGCATCGAGCCCTTTTGAGCACTTGTTTCATCCCAAGGAATTAATTTTTGAACCCAATTATTGCCTAAAAACGAAATATAAACTGTGTAAATTAAAGAGAGGAAGAAGAGCACCAACATGGTCCAAACGATGAGGAAAATAACTGACCATAGCTACGGCACCGAAAAATGCAAGATTCACCCTCCAAAGCACAAATTCTCCACTGCTACAAATATTTGCACAAATGAAATGGTATTACTATTATAAATTTCATTTTTTTCCTAAGATATAGTTATTTTTGGGTTTTGAAAAATATTTTTTGAGGCCTTATTAATACCCTGGTATACAGTTTTGACATTATTGACAGGTTTCAGAGAAATTTTGTTTGTTTTTCGTCTTGTCACTTTCATGAGAATATTCTTAGTTTTTCTCACGCTCAAAAACATAAGAATGCACTGAGTATACTTTTATCACTTTTTTGGACTCACATGGATACACGAAAAAGGAACCCCCTGGAGTCGTCTTTAAGCTTTTTTGAGACTCCCTAAACATGAAAATATTGTCGAGTGATCTTGCTTCCTTTCCCACTCGTTAAAAGGTTTGAAAGAGCATATTTCGAGTGATAATTTATCTCTTTTTCATCCTCGTGAGACTAACATTATGAAAAAGGACAACATTGGAGTCATCTTTAAGTCATTTTCAGAGTCTCTAAATATGAAAAACCATTGATTTTACCTTCTTTGGACTCGTTAAATGATCATACATTGAAGGGCCCATATGGGACCGAACCCTTACTTCTTCCAATTCGTTAAAAAAAGGAAGAGAGACTTACCAAAGGTGATTTATATCGAGCATGTGTTAACCTCCTCGATCTTGTTAAATAAAAAAGATGTACTCGTCTATCTGGATGGGGGAAAAATTGAAGGAAGCAAGCCAAGCAATTTTTTAGAACATTACCAGTAACTCTTACAGTCGCCCTTGAACACAAGATTTTATCTTTGCATGCATTTTAATTCGTTCAACCTCTACACTTAACCAATCTTTTGAGTTTCCTTACTCCTTTGTTTCACCCAATGAAAGTCACATTATCCACTGCATTATCAAGTTTTTTTCCATGTCAAGTTTTTATTGTCATGACTCAGTGTTCAAGGGAAGTATCTGCCTCAAGACTCAACCATAAAAAATTCTTGTTTCAATACTCATGTGAGTCCATGTTCTTTTGATCCACCAATTACATCTCTGTGTCAATTTCCTGTCATTGATGGGGGATAGATCAAGGCCCTCCTTCGACGATTCTATTCCTGTCGACTTTATCATATTATCTAGGAGCTAGACTTAGAAACCAGTTAGTAACATGGGACCTGCATGCCTCAATGGAAGGCCTCCTCGTGTCCAACAATGGGTTTACATCATTTACCTCTAATTGGATGATTCCGTGGATGTTTGAATTCATCTCATCCATTCACATTCATTGGAATGTACTAGAGTACCTCAAGAATCATTGACATCAATGGTGATCTCCCTCGCACTTGCTAATGGTTCACCTCATTGATCGGTAATCAAGTTCTTTCTTCCATGTTTGACATCAAGACACCTATTAACATGGTTAGATTCATACTACATCAGGATCGGTAAGAATACCCTAGGTTGAGTCATCCCTCTTATTTGTACTTTTCCCAGGTTGCAACAACGTTTCTTTGAACATTGACACATATACTGTCACATAGATCCACTTTGTATTGCTCATGGATATGTCTTGTCGTCTCATAGATCCACTATGTATTCTTCATGGCTACGATCAGTTCAGGTCATAGGATTATAGATCCACATTATATCTTTAGTGGCTATACCTTTTTGTGAATATAATTATGGATCTGCAGTGTATTTTATGGCGGCCATACCTTGAAAGTCTTTATCATTCAAGCATAGGTATGCCTACCTTAGGTTTGAAACATGTCATAATATTTGTTTGATGGTTGTCTGATTCTATACCCTTGCTTGAAAATTCTACAAATTACTTCAGTCATCAGTTCGTGTCTTCTAACTTCACACTTTGGGGGCAATCTATTACACATCAAAATTTCTCATTACGATGATGGCCTAGTGTCATCATTACCAATGTCGCAAGCATTGCATTTTGTCCACAAGTGTCGCAAATATCATACAATCATCTTGCCTATGTTGTGTCTTGGACAACATTATCAAGAACACTTACAAGACACCTCAAAAGACTGGTTTTGAAGAGGAGAAGTCATTTGACAAAGAGTACAAGTATTTTTCCATGGAAGAACCCACTCAAAAATATTTTTTGGAAGGCAACGCTCCAATATACATTGTCAGGGAGAGACAACACTCTGTACCCTCTTTTGGGGGAGAATTTCAATGCTCTGTACCCCATTCTAAGGGAGCCCTACCCTTTTAAAGAAAATTTTGGACTATTGAGTGAAATCAAGGAAGAATCCCCTTAATCTCTGAAGTTGGTTGGATTTGAATCTAAGGTCAAGGATTGATCTTAGGGAAGATCCGAAACTGAAGGAGAAGAATCCTCAACCTATCCCAAGAATATCTTAAGTGGTTAGGCCTCTCCAAGCCTATTTAAGGAGACCTCCTTATGGTCAAAGGAAAAGACATTGTAAGGCATCAAACTTATGATCTGATAAGGGAGATATCATTGAAGCATCATCATTCCATGTGTCAATTATTTGAGCAAGGTTCTGGAAAAAAAGAGCTTGGTGAAGATATTGCATCTACATCTATGGTTGTAATCATTTCACTTTGTGTTCATTGATATAAATATGTTCTTGGCCTATTTCCTTTAAGTTTGTTTGTGCTTCATGAACTTGTTTCTTTTTATAAATCTATTATGAAGGTAATCATAGTAGAGTAGGAAGTATGTCTGATTGTTGTTGCTCATTGTATTGCATGACCTTCTGAAGAACTTGGAGATCAAGATCAGCCTGAATTGAGCAAGGACAAACGTCAATAAAGGTATTTACCCTTATTTATTCTTCTTCTTTGAATAGTTTAGCTTCATGAAAAGGAATGCCAGTGTCCACATTAGCACTTTTTTGTCTTGGTCATAGGGTTATAGTATCCAAGAGGAAATCCACTTGTTGGCAGGGGGATTCTCCTGTAACAAATAACCCCTACGCTCAAAGTGAAATTCCAAACTGCAAGATGCCCTAAGCGGTATAAGTAATTTTCCAAAAATTGGAAGTCTTTGAAGAAACATCTTGAGAAAGGAATGATTATAGAGAAGATATGTGAAATCAGTTTTCTTTTTTAATATTACTTTCAAAATTATGGTTATTGTTTTCCTTTCTTAACAAATTGGAATTACCAGAATCTTAAACTTATGTTTTTAATTTTGGGTTTTCGATATATCTGGGACCTTCGATGAGAAGGAAGTCTGGTTTTCCATTTATTATTATTTTAATAGATTGTTGTGATAAGTTTGATTCTGAGAGCCTTGGTTTTTCATTTAATATTATTAATTTAATAGGTTGTTATGATACTTATATGTGTGAAGAGGAAGGGATGTGCATTTTTTTACTCAATGTGGTTGATGACATCATTGACCATATCATTGGTGCATCCATAGAAGATAGCCCCCCAAAATCATGAGGGAAAATGGGGTGTCCAAACATTTCATCAGGACATTAAGCCAGAATAATCATATTCCGTTAAGAGTCATCAACATGTAACAACCAATCCTCTCAACTACTTGAGCTAGACCTAATTGACAACAGTGTGCATATTGATTATCTCTTCATATGATTAATATGATCAATGATATATTATAAATTTAAATCGAAAATAATATAGTTAATTATATATTTAAATGAAATTTTGAATTTTTTTATTTTTAAGTTTATTTTTTATTATTTTAATAAAATATAAAAATATAAAAATTATTATAAATTATATATTAACTTATACTCTAGAATTTTATTATAATTTATGTATTGATTAATAAATATATATTAAAAATCATAAATAAGAATTATTTTGAGAAATT
>JZKD02S1985847.1:93380-104547 GCA_000966675.3 Picea glauca
CAATCTCAAGCTAGCTTTCTCCATGAAAGCTCCTCTCCTTTTATAAGTTGAAGAGGATAAAGTGAGGAGGTTAGGATGATCCCTTTAAATCATTAAAGAGAGTAAGATCCAAACCGTTTGGAGGCCACCTCACCATAAAAGCTTCTCCTTCTAGAAGCATCGAGAAAATGCTCCTTTTTCCCACGTACGAAGGTCACTGCACCCTAGCTATAGAGAAACCTATGAAGAATCTACAACCCAACTATAGGGAAAGGTGCATAAATCATGTATTTCCACACCTTACACATAGAGAATACTGTGAAAATCCTCCAAAATAGGGCTTTTACAGAGGAAAACATAACCTCTTCTCTCAAGGAAAGTCCTTCTCCCTTCTTTCTTTACGAATTTAGGCCACTAACCCCTCTGAAGGAAACATATAGGTTTACATCATTAACGATCATAGGGATGATGAAAAAAATGTGTAACAAGGAGAAATATTCAACAACCACCAAAAGGAGCTAGATCTGAGCATACATCAAACCCTTAACAACCAAAGAACCGAGAGGGAGGAACAACAATATAGGAGAGAAATAAAATAGATACCTCTCGGAGAGAAACATATATCTGAGAATGGAAACCCCATGCATCACCTCTGTATATGCTCCGATAAGATAGAAATTAATTTGAAACCACCAAATCCACTCATAGAAAATACATCCATGGAGAGGCTATGTAGTCAGAGATTGCAAGCTCAGAAAAATTGAGCCCATAGAGAAGGATCCCCACTGCTAGACAGAACAAAAACAAACATGGTACATAGATGATACTTGCAGAACGACTAAAGAGAAATATCCCCATTCGGTCGCAAGATGAGCCACTGCACGAGGAACCCCTAAGATTCAAGCCAGGATGCATCTACGTCTGCGTCTGGCAGTAGAGTGGAGCCACGTTGAGGAAAACAAAACCAAAAACTTGCATCTGCGGCTAGGTTTTTCCCCAGTTGCAAAGATCTTTGTATCCCAGAAGCCACTATTCCCCATCATTATTGTTATGTAACACTAAAATATATAGTTCCTTGATAATCACAATAATATATTTTGTTGGAACATCAAATTCTGATGGTTCATGACACTTCTCTTGGAATTAGACAATCAAGCAATTGAATTACATATGTAATCAATCGCTCCAACAATCGATTAGATCTCTACATAAATTGGTTGATTAGTCTACAAGCGTCTCGATCAGACACTCTACTAGTAGTCGAAGATAGTCAGTCAATGGATCAACCAGTCGAGAAAATGACTACTAGTTGGATGCATGAAGGTTCGGGTCGAGCATCCTTGTCAATTCGATTAGACAATGAGGTTTTGACAGTGTCAACTCTAACCAATGATGGATATTTTTGAATAGGAAGTTGGTTAGATATTGAAGCTATAAATAGTATACCCAATGGGTCAATATCATCATGTTGATGTCGTTTTTTTGTACAAGATATTCAATATGCTTTGTGATGTTTTGATTTGAAGTCATTGTGCTTAAGTGTTGGAACAATGTCTTTTGACACCACCTTTTTTTTATATTTGAAACTTATTCCTCTTTTTTTATCTAAAGTTCTCTTTATGATTTTCATATTAAGTTACACCCAATCCCCAACATTGTATCAGAGTGGAGGATTATGACCTCTCTTTTCTGCAAATCGTGTTGATTCTGATTTGTTGTGTGATTGACTTTGGGATGGTGATTTGCAAACTGTAATTTATGGAAACAAATATGATATGTCTAGGTATTGAAGATGGATTTGAAAATCTATCCCGTAATTCTGAATGGATCAAATTATGCACTATAGGCACTAGATATGGAAACCCTACTAAAGAGTAATGGATTGTGGCAGTATACAAATACCATGATTTCAGATCCAATAGACGATCATAAAATGTTCGTTGTTGATGGAAATAAGGATGCGTCTATGGGGGTGATTTCACTTATATCTAATGGAAGATTCATTTTAATATAAGTGGAATCGACTTTGCTCATCAAGTTCAGAAGAAATTGAAGTTGTTTTTAGACAAAGTCAAAGCCATGTCATGCAATTGGAGAAAGAGTTGATATTTCTTGATCCTCATTCTTTTGAAAAAATAAACTATTTTTAATGTGTGAAGGAACTGAAGTTAAAATTTTGTGAATGTGGAAAGAGTTAATATAATAAAGATGGACCACTCATCGATTTGGTCCTAATGAATTTGAGAACACCATTTGACATGCTTGTTTTGAATTTCTACACCAATTGGCAGAAACAAGAGGAATATGGTAAGGATTACACATTTGAAGCTTTCTATAGCCCATTGATCATTGCTCAACACATATTTCTTGATGAAGGAAACATTGGTGGTAAACATAAATCCCACGTGATCAAGGGAAAGGGAAATTCAAATCATAAGGAAAGAGTAAAATTTGATACCCCTATACAAAAACGTGGATGTCTCGACCAAAAACCTAAATGGTAGATAGATGCACCCCATCAAAGTAGAAAGAAGAAGACATGCCAGTACTGTAGAAAACCTAAAAATTTGGATAAGTTCTACTAGATGAAGAGAGACGATCAAGAGGAGAAGGTTAAGTTTCTTGAAGGTGATGTGTTGACTATTCACTGACCCACAGATAGTTTCACCTTCCAAGTAAGAACTTCACAAGTCTTTCTATCTCATTGTATGCAAAATTAAAGGGTAGTCAACTCTGGGTGCACTCATCATATGGCTAAGGATGATTCCTTCTTCACCTACTTAGATGAATTTTTAGAGAGGATGATTTACGTTTTTAATGATTTCTCTCTCAACATTATTAGTCAGGGCGATTTTTCCTATTGGAATGAGAAAATTTTCGACATTTGTCATTTACCAAAACTTAGTGCCAATCTTTTTTCTTTTTCTTAGTTAACACAGATAGGTAAAATTGCGAAGTTATAGTTATATCAATTATTTGTTTGAGACTTGAATATAGGTCAATCGATGGTCACAAGAAGGTTTCTCAACCCGAAGGACATTTTGTACATAAGTTTTCTCACACGAACCTACTTGAACCTGAACCGATTTCTCTTTTTCCTCACACTGAAAAATGAAGTCAAACTTGGCAAGAATGACTTAGATACCTAAATTTGTGAAGTATGTCGTCAATGGAAACTCAAAATATGGTTTTTGGTCTACCTAAAGTTTTTCCCCTAGATGGAGTCTATAAAAGATGTGTTGTTGGAAACCATCATCAGACACCTATTGACTCTATCAAAGTCTGGTGAGAACAAAACATCTTGGTGTTGGTTCATAGTGAAATATGCTACTTCAATAGACCTTCCTTAGTGGGTGCAAGGAATATCTTGAATTTGATTGATGGTCTCTCTCATTTCACTCAGGTTTATTTTATGAAGAGTAAGAATCTTCTCTTTGAAAATTTCAAAGAATTCATAGCCTCTGCTAAAAATAAATGTGGCCAACCCATCAAATTCATGAGATCAGACAGTGGTAGAGAGCATATAAATCGACCCTTTGAAAAATATCTGGTTTGATCTAGTATTGACTAGTAGTGGTTGGTTTCTCATATACCTTAGTTGAATGTCATTACAAAATGAATTAATAAGACGTTAGTCGAAATGACTATATGTCTTTTGTAGGAAAAATATTTGCCTCCTCACTTCTAGTCTAAAGCTTTCTATTATGAAAACTATCTGTTCAATTGCAGCTCAACTCGAGTTGTTCCTTTGTTGTCTCTAGTTGAATTATGGTGTGGAAAGAATACCTCATTCAACAACCTTAGTTTGTTTGGATGTGTTTCTTGGACTCATATTTTTGATGATTGCATAAAGATATTGGATGAAAAGAGTCATTCTTGCATCATGAAGGGGTACTCTAAAGAGTCTAAAGCCTATCGACTGTTTGATCCTATCAAGAAATAAATCATTATCAAACATAATGTATGGTTTGATGAGAATTAGTTTGGAATCAATTTGTTGAATCCTTCCTTTGGATTATTATAGAATGATCACTTCATTTTTTCTTCTGACTCTGGATCTTTTGTTCCATTTTTTAGACCTTCGACTAGACAATTGAACTCTATTTCAATTTCGACTATGTCGTCGACTGCTGAGTTGACTGGTTAGTCAATATATGTTTTGCCCAGCCCACCATCTCCTTCAACAAAAGAATTTCGAACTTATGATTGACCTGCTGTAGTGAAAAACAATTCACCCCTTTATTTTCTACCTATATGGGATGCCAAGACCATTAAAGTTTTTGGACCTACTGTCGGTGATATTTCTTTAGTCTGAAAAACTCGTAGTCAAAATAAACATGGAAACATTGCATTGATGACTTGTGTACTTGAAACATATGATCTTACTACATAGTCAGACACACAAGGTCAACTTGAATGGGAGCAGGCTATGCATAAATAAATGGATTATTTATCGAAGAATCTCTCTTAGGAATTAGTTCCCCAACCACAAGGAAAGAATGTTGTGAAGTGTTGATGTGTCTACCAGAAAAAATTTACCATTGAAGGTGTTGTTTACAATCATAAATAACACTTGGTTTCAAAATTATTTTCTCAACAAGAAGGCATCAAGTACGCTAAGACATTTTCTCCTCTTGCAAAGATGAACTATGTTCGACTATTCTTTCTCTTGCTAGTCAATTTGGATGGAAGATCTATTAGATGGATGTGAAGAGTTCCTTTATTCATGGTGAATCATCTGAATAAATTCTCATGGAACAACCTCCTAGTTTTGTGATAGATTCTAACCTATTTTTTCGACTCAAAAAGTCTATTTATGGTTTGAAGAAAGCTCCTAGAGATTATTATGCTAAGATCAACATTTTGTTTCTTCGAATTGGTTTCAAAAATTTCAAATCTGATCACAACTTATATGTACTTAATACTCATGGAAACACTTTGATTATTGTTGTATATGGTTGATGACCTTTCATAACTAACAATAACATTGATCTAATTTTTATATTAAAGAAGGAACTTGCTAAATCCTTTGACATGACAGATATTGGTATTCTGCATTATTTTTTTGGTCTTCAAGTATTACCATTTTCTAATGGTATTTTCATTTCTTAATATTTTTATATGTAATGGACATTTTGACACATTTTAGGATGGCCAGTTGTAATCCCAATGCTACTCCTTTTCAATCCACAATAAAGATGGATTTTGTTTTTCAAAATCCCAAATTCGATGCTACACTTTATCAAAAAATAGTTAGTAGTCTCATTTATCTACTCATAGTCGACCTGACATTTCCTTTGTTATTAGTATGGTTTCTTGGTTTATGTAGGATCCCATAGAAATCCACTAGAAAGTAGTCAAATGAATTGTTCACTATCTGAAGGGTACCACCCATTTTGGTATCCAATATTATTGAAGTTAAGATTCGTTGGTCGGCTTCACCAACTCCGACTAGGAAGGTGATAGTGATGATGGAAATTCAACTTATGGATATGTTTTTTGCTTTAGCACAGAACCATTGGTTTGGTCATGCAAGAAACATAAGGTAGTCTTTTTTTCAACTACAAAAGTAGAGTATCATGGTGTCATTCATTTGTGTATAGAGATGGTTTGAATTCACCAACTTCTGGGTGAAATTGGATTTTATGTTCAAACCTTGACTATAATCTAATTTGAAATTAAGATTTCCATTAAATTTGTTGATAACCTCATTTCCCATAGTAATATGAAGCACATTGAGATCCATGTTCACTATTTAAGACAATTGGTTTGATGAGAACATTCTCTCTTGTCTATTGTAGAAAAAATGATCAGGTAGTTGATATATTTATGAAGCCATTATCTTAAGATAGTTTTATCAAGCTCCAAATGATTCTTGATTTTTAGGAAGCTGCAATTATGGGCGGTTATCCCACTAAAAAAATTTCACCTCATGAATATCTAGATTTGTTTGCTGATGGGGGGGTGTTGGAACATTAAGTTATGATGGTTCATCACACTTCTCGTAGAATCAATTATTTGAGTAGTCAACCTACATCGGGAAATAGTCAATCAGGTGATTGAACATATCTCTTCATCAGTTTGTCGAGTAGTAGAAAGTCATTTTTGTCAGACGATATACCAGTAGTCAAACACAATAAATGTATGGATTAACAAAATGAGAAAATGAATACAAGTTAGATGGATGGACGGTCATGCCAAGCATCCTTTTCGAGTCGACTAGAAAATGTGGATTTGACAGAGTAAAATCTAAACACCGATGATTATATGTGGACATGATATTCTCTATTCCAAGGAATTTTTTTAGGCCTTGAAGCTATAAATAGGAGAGTCGATGTATCATTATCATCATGTCAATTTTGTTTTTCTGTACAAGATTTCCAATATGCATTGTAATGTTCTAATCATAATGCACTATGCTTAAGTGCAATAGCGATGTCTTTATACACCACCTTTTTAATATTTGAAATGTATTCCACTTTTATTATATACAATTATTTGTATTTGTTTCATATCAAGTTACACCTATTTCCCAACATATTTTGTGAAATTCAATAATAATGTTACCTACATAGAGTGTATAAATTGTATTTTCCCATATTGTTGCATTGTGACATAGTAACACAATATTATATGACTATTGAAAAAAACAATTCACAATAACAATGAAACATTAAGTCGACCGTCATCATACTTTATTTTATATCTTAAATGTTGTGAAATGAAACAATAAAGTCACCCATATAGTAAGGCCTAAAGCAATAACTAGATAGTAAACATAATATTGAAGTCATTGGTGTTGTTGTAATGTGGCATAATATCACAATATTGATGATGATTATCATTATTAGCATCCATTGATACTAGCGTTTGTCAATCAAAAGTTAAGAAAATGTAAGGAATTTCTTTGTTTACTTTAGTATTTTATTTTTGTTCTTGAAAAACATAGAGAAGAATTCCTAAATCATTATTGTTTTGATGAGTTAAAAGGTTATTAAAGTTAGTATTGTAAAAAATATTTTGAAATTCAGAACTAATGTGGGTGTGCCTATGACATTCTAAGGGAAAGAACATTACATGACTATTCAAGTCAACATATTAAAATACCAATGTGACATTAACTCAATTATCTCCAACCTATCTTTTCTTTTTCAAATGTTCCCAAATCCTATAGTAAATTCACCCATACATTCATCCCGATATAAATAGTTATATAGTAATCATAGTGTTTGTGTCACCCATAACATTGCAATGTCACATATTAACACAATATTACATGACTATTGAAGTCAACATATCAATATAGAAATGTTATATAAACTTGACCACAATAACCTCTCTTTTATTTTTCAAAATTTTCCAAATGCAAAATTTATTTATGACATAATATAACATCAGCTTACATAATGTTTTAATTGTTCCCCATCAAACATATACTATTTCATAGATTAAAAATCAATAACCCTTAGTTTTTTACATTGTTTCTTAACATTATATCTTGAAATGCATACAAGTTAAATGATATTATCTAAAATTATTCATTAATATGACTTCATGTAAATATTATTATATCCCACAACCACATTAATGGTAATGTGCTTGGTAGACATTAATAATCAACCATAGTCAAATATATTCATTCATAGATAACAATGGTCGAACAACCTTAGTCGTAATCAACTTATAGTAAACCAGTCAAAACATATCATATCAGAAAATGAATTATTCCAAGTATAATTATAAATAAACATTATCAAGTGTGGTAATGTGTCACTATGTAGTTTTACTACATATCAACGATAGTTTCTTTTTCCTTGTTCATTCTCCATTATAAACATGGAGGAATGTTGCAATAAACATAACCCTTGATGAACATCACAATGTGACATAACCATTAAGTAAAATAGTAATTCAACATAAGTCAACCATGGTCAAGCACAAACAACTATACTCAAGCGTGTTCAATGTTTATCCACTATGGTCAACCATATATTAACATGCTCAACCATAGTCAAGGATATTCAACCATACTAAACCATGGTTATCCATAGTTTGACCATGGTCAAGCATAGTCAAAGGTGGCCAACCAAAAGAAATTATAGTCAACCATGGTCAATAATGGTTAACCATAGTCAGACAAGGTCAACAATAAACATCTATCATCAACAATAAACAGCTATGGTCAACCATAATCAACCTATAACCAACTAGTAAAAACATATCATATCAAAAAATGTTATATTGTCAACCATAATAAACCACATGAAACATTAATATTAGTATTAAACCAAATAAATTAATATTCTTTATATTATTATTCTCATATTAACATTGTTTACATTTTTATTATGATATGTTTTAATTTTATGTTCTTAAGCAAAAAGTTAAATATACATTCTCTTTATAATAGATTTTTAATATTATTTTGATGATAAAAACATATGTGTGTGTTTTTATGATTAAAATAATATTCAAAAAAACTGTATTTTAAATTTTGTTATTTTTTCAAGAGATGTATATTTGTAAAATATTATATTATTGTTTTGATGTTATATCGATGGACTAGTCAATAATTAGAAACAAACACATTAATATTAATGTGTCCAGTGTATATCCAAGGATGTATATTTAACACATTGTATAGAAAAAACATTATTATTATTATTTCAATAATCCAAATATATTTATATTGTCATTGAAAAGATAACAAAAAAGCTTGGTGTTGGCATGCCACTAAGGAAACAATACCAGCAGTAGTGCAGTAGCTTGACTAGTGTTTTGCATGAAAAGTGTCTTTTATATCTAGAGGACTCACAATAGCTATATCTAAAATGTTGAATGTTACTTAATACTGGATTGTATAGATTCCTAGCTAGACATTTGCGAGGTATGGCTGAAAGTCCATGACCTGCAACTTGAATTATGATATACAAAATAAATTTTTTTATAAGAAAAAACTAAGTATTGGATGGTCCAACCTTGTTGTGCACATGGGTGGGAGGTGTTGCGACAAATTCTAGGTCAATTTTGATGATCTTCCCTGGCATCAGGTTCATCTTGTTGTCTAGGAGCTGAATTTGTGACTGCATCTTGTCAAGCTAGAGAATAATCTCTTCTTTGTCATCCTTTTTGTCCACAAGGGCTCATCCCAAAAGTGATTTTATCTACCAATATATTCCAATGGTTCACATATATTTGTATTCGTGGGAGCAAATGCACCAAATATCTGGAACCCAAGAGCTTGTGATGGCCCAAACCTCCTCATTCGTGAGAAAATGCCTAAGGACTCGAATATATGCTTCGACTAGTTTGATTTCAGCCTAGATTTGAGGAGGTGTATGCACATGATAGGATTCAACTATGTTTTCAGTCGCTGCAATGAGACAGGAATCCATGTGACCCCTTGGCACATAGGAGATTTTACCACATTCACTACAAGAACAACCTCCTCAAGCCATTAGCGCTGGAAAGAGGGGGTAATCAGGTGGGTATAGGGGCATGGGGAGAGTATGAGTGTGGGCATACATAACCAAGTGAGAACAAATGTGAAGCAGGAAGGAAACATGGTTAGAAGAAACCAAAAGGTGGTAAGAAATATATATGGTTTCCATCGTGTTGGAGATCATATCAAAGAGGTAAGTTAGTGGGCTTAACTTAATACCGTTCAGATGAGTGATGGATGTGGCCATTATGAAGCCAAGGTGACTGATATAGAGGGAGTTATGGATATGAACCCGTCGACATGCCTGAGAAAATTATCGGGGAGAGACAAACTAATCAATTATATTTGGAGGTGGGGACGTAAGGGCTAGAGGATCACTGCATAAATGTTTCATCATACAATGTCCAGCTGGAGGGGGGATGTGTCATCGGTAGTCGGTGGAGATGGCACTTGGCAGATTGGCCTGGGTGGAAGCCCTGAGGCCGATCGCTTCCCAACCACCTAATACGAGGGATAGAAAAAAAATTATTAATGTGTTAAACATATACGTATTAATGTATACAAGACACACTAATACTAGTATGGTTGTTTCTATTTATAACACTTGGCTTTGTGTTTGAAATATAATTACAAAATCACTTAGTTATGGATATATTATATGTTAAGATATATATAATAATTGATATTTATTTTTTTATGCTCACCAATTGCTTAATCATCATAGAGAGGGAAACATAGAAAAAATACAAATTTAACTTATATTCGTGAAAGAAAATTAATCAAAGGAAAAACTAACAATAATCAGATAATTGTGTGTTTAGGATATTTAGTTCGTATGATATGTACTTATGAAATATTTTAGTTGTGAGTTTGTACAATAATATCCATGGAGTAGTTTCATGTGTAATAATTTTGTATTTATGACATTTGATTTTGTGTTTAAACTATATTTCATTTAAGTGTGAGTATTTATTGTACAATGAGACGTGTATAATGATCAATATTCGTCAATATTCTTAATTTTTTAATGCAAATTATGAATTAATTAGTTGTTTTAGAGAGGGAAACGAAAATAATAGGAATTTAAATTATAATCATGGAAGAAAAATAGTGAATGAAAGTTAGTTATCATTGAAAAATATGTAACAAATTTGAAATAATAGTAAAGTAAAAGTATGGTGTTTATTGAGTCATGGTTTAAGTATAAAGAAATGGGATTTTTCATTTTTTTTAACACAAACAGGAAAAATTATATTACCTAAGGTTGTAACAGAGCTTTAAAAAAAGGTACATAGATAAATTTGTCATGATTAGTATAGTAAGCTAGGAAGACAAAGGATGTCAAAAAAATTCAACTTCATTGATGTAGCCAATAAACGTAGGTTCATTCACAAGATCTAAAAACCATGCAAACACATGAGAGTGGAAAATAACTCTCTTTTATTCCTTCTCCATCCTAACTATTACAATGGAAGTTCAACCCCTTATAACTATTATCTCAAATTTTTGAAAACAACTGATTTTAGAAAAAACATCTAATTTTAGGAAATTCTTTCATGAATTTAAAACTGACCAATAACTAAGAGCTAAGTAGAGAAACACTATTTGTCAACTCATGTGTTTGAATAAGTTTGTTAAGAACCAAACATCAATATATCATAGAAAAACCTCAGGAAAAGTACTCAACGCCTTGAAAAAGAGATAATTTCAGATAATAAGCCTCTTCGAGGGGGCAACCTCCTTTTA
>JZKD02S1985847.1:124355-147788 GCA_000966675.3 Picea glauca
ATTTGGTGTAGAAGGTCCCTTTTTCAGTGGCATGTTGGCCAAGTATCACTTTTGAATCTTGATTTTGAGGCGGTTCTGCTAGACAATATTTATTTTGTTCTATCTCCCAAGTTTCATCCCTTATGCGTATGAAAATTTATTTTAGGTAGTTCTCTGATATTTCTTCTCTGCAATGCCACAAGTCTGATCAAAATTGGATGTGCCAAGTGGAATTCACGGTAACTTCCTCACAGCTTGCCGATTTTTTTCCTTTTCAGGAGATCTCACTTGTATAGCATGCCCCGCACAAAATAATTGATTTAAAATTCTGAAACTTGCACCCAAAATACTATAGACTATTCTCAATCTAATGAAACTAGTCCCACTCAATTTGGATACTCTAGAAAGAATTTATGTGTGTTTTACCTGGAACACCTTCTTGAGACTAGTCAGATACCCTATCTTACACAAGGTGTATCTACAAATTTAAGATGACCCAGAAGCTAAACTTCTTACCATATATACCATACTAATTTCCGTAAATTTCCTCAAGATTTCAGGGTCTGAAACATCATAGAAAAATGTTTATAGCGAAAATTTCGCAATGACTCATTTCAGGATGATTCCAGAACCCTATCTTGTACAGATTGTATCTATGAAAGTATAAGGCCTCAGGAGCTTAATTTTGAACACATCGTACCTTGATCCATCTACTAAACATCCTCCAAGCCGTTCCTTCAGAAACATTGTAGAAAATACGTTATAGCAAAAATTCCATGGTGTCTCAGATGTAGCAACAAAACCCCAAGACCTTGAGCTCTGATACCATATGTTAAGAACCAAACATCAATATAGCATAGAAAATCCTTAGGCAAAGTACTCAACGCCTTGAAAAAGAGATAATTTCATATAATAAGCCTCTTGAAGGGGGCAACCTCCTTTTACCCCACTTAAATGTTCAAGTACAAGATGATTCAAAATGAAAATGACTCCTTGGTATATATAGGAGACAAGGAGGTATAATTACAACTAATGGCCTAAAGCTGACATAAATAAAATAACATTACTAATCTAATATTCCTCAATTAAGGGTTAATGAGCCAATATTATGGCTTAACAAAGTTCATAAATTAAGAGTTAACTAATAATAGAAAAATTAAAAATTCTCATAAAAACACTAAAAGCCCAGTTTGAGGCCTTATATGAAGTAATTTGGCCCTGAAAAAGAGTCGAAATGTTGCTTGATCTGAAGGATCAACTAGAAAAACAACAAACTATTCAATACGCCACTCCTTGAAAATTTTTATCCCAAAAGGATAACTGATTCAAAAGTTACGACCCTCGAAAAATCCTTGCATCATTCTCCTTTGGTTGAAAGGAACACAACTCCTGCAACTTACTATCTTCAAAAAATTTCCACTTAATGTGATATAGGTTCAACAAGTTCCCCTCTGTAATCCATTTACTCTCTCTTGGTGATATTCCTTACCACTGGACTAGATATCAGTTGTATTGGCCTTGCTGAGTGTGAAAGGTCTTCTTATCTAAAATATGCACAATCTTTTGTTTTTGTTTTTTTCTCAGAATGGTATGTTTTTAATCCACCTATACCTCACTGTCATCACCTGGATTGTCCCCATGGAATATATACATCATAAATGTTAAACACAGGGGAGGTATCAATATCAACTGGTAAATTGACCTTATAAGCATTTTCATTGATTTTATTGAGAATATTTCAAGGACTAATTTTATTATACTTCAAATTGTGGTGGTTTCATTTAGGAAACCTCTCTTTCCAGAAATAAACCATCAGAAAATCACCTTCATTTAATACTTGGTATCGTCGATGAGAATATTTTATCATTTGTTTTGTTCATTATTGGCATGTAGTTTTTGTCTCACCTATTGTTGAAACTATTGAATTTATTTTGAAAATGATTCCCCATAATCAATAATATTATTCCTAAGTGGTAGATACAAAACATATAGGACAGTGATATTATTTCTATAGTAAACAACCTAAAACAAATATTTACTTGTATATCTATTCACTAAACTATTCTAGGTAAATTCTTCTTCAAGTAAAGCCAAATCCCACTGCTTGGAATTCTCTCCAACAATACTTCATAATAGGTTTCCCAAACACCTATTTACAACCTTGGTTTTCCCATCTATTTGGGAGTGATAGGCATTTTTTAACTGTAGTTTATTCTCCATTTTATTCCATAAATTCGTCCAAAAATGACCCGAGAACCTGTTGGTTTTTTATATTCTCAGATATGCTAGTTATTGCCTTATGATGTCAAAAACAAATTCACTTTCATAGATCATTTATCACAGAATAACTATACATTGAAAAGATCAACTATAAGAATGCAATGGAAATGACAATATCTAGAAATATTCACCATGCACAGTAGACAAAAGAATACAAGAATTTATCCTGGGAAACACAACCTTAGGAGAAAACCCAACAACCTTTATGATAGAAGAATCACATCCAAGATATTACTAGTACATCATCATCAATATAACAGAATACCTTACAGAGAAAATCCTCCCCAATTATAGCGCCTCCAAGATCTAGAGCCTCAATAATATGACCACGAATAAGAAATACAAAGATCCTCCAAACCCAATGCCTCTCCAAGATATTGCATAAGTAAGTAGACCACGAACTGCAATTGGCATGAAGAAACTGGCTAGTGCACATTGCAAAAGGAGAATTGTGTGTACAAATGAGAAGGAGCCACCTTTATTTATATTGGTTGAGTCACTTTATTGGGGTTGACTTCTCTTCTTGGATATTCAAATTTTACTTTATTATTTTATAGTGGAGTCGAATTTTCTTCTAGGGTCTTCAACTTCACTTTAATAATTTCTAATGGGGATGACTTCTCTTCTGTGGAATTCTATGGTCTTCAATGTTGAGAATGACTACCCGAAGTTACAAAATTAAAAACTCCCTCTCAATGAGGGAGGCATTCTCCATACTTGGATTTCTTCTTTAATAATAAGGTTTTCCTTGAGCCTGGTTGATGTAGTATTCTCTAGCATGCACCCAGTTGATGCATACTTCTCCCACATAACACCCAATTGATGTATGTTTCTCCCAAATATATCTAATATGATGTATACTTCTCCCACATAACACCTTTGGTCTCCAATGGTACTTGTCAAGTCTTATGATCAAGGATAGAGACCACACCTGGACCATTCTCCTTAGCCAAGTCACATGGCCATCAGAGGATAATTTCCAATGCTAATAAATGAAGAACATAAAAACCTTGGGCCACTTTCCTTAGCCAATTCACATGGACATCATAGGAGAGTGTATGCCCGATGCTAATATACAAATAAAATCAACACCCTGGGCCACTCTCCTTAGCCAAGTCATATGGCCATCATAGGAGAGTGTCTGCCTAATGCTAATACATGGATACAATCAACTCCCTAAACAATTATCCTTATCCAAGTCACATGGCCATTGGAGGATAATTTATTATCGATGCATATGTACCACAAATCTTCATCGGTCCTTGATCAAGTCACATGATCAAGGATAAAGACTATTCCTGGGACATTCTTTCTATTCAAGTCACATGTCCATATGAGAATAATGTATCGTTATCATTATCCAAGTCACATGGCCATCTCAGGAGAATTTATACCATTCTCGTTAGCCAAGTCAGCATGGGTATCGGAGGAGAATGTCAACTTGATACTTCCATTTGGAGAAGAATTAACACCTTGAGTATTTGTTTATCCTTGTCAATTCACATGTCCAAGGATAAAAAATTATCCTGATCCATTATTATTATCCAAGTCACAAGTTTGTTTAATGATAATTTATTCGTAGTGTTTCCCAAAAAATCAACACTCCCTCTTAGTGAGGTAGAAATTCGATAGCACGCCAAGATTGTCCCTGAAGTATTCAAACTTTTTGTTCAAAAAAGGTTTGGTGAGAATGTCTACAATATGATCATCTATGGATATCTATCTTAGCTTCACTAATCCCTTGTCCATCGTGTCTTGGATGAAGTCACGCAATAATATCATGAAACCACAATGTTTTATGACTTGCAACATTGGTTGTGATATACTCCATCGTTGTTGTACTGAGTGTCATAGAAACCTAATTTCCCAAAATCATAACTGATCCCAAGATGAAACAACACCCCAAGGTGCTCAATATGTCTAGTGTACTCCCAGTCCAATCAGAATTTGTATGTCCATGCATCCTTACTTCACCACCTAAGACATATTTGGTCCATATCCAATTATACCATGCAAGCACCTAAATGCATTCCCTACTACAACCCAATGGTAGTGTATAGACTCTATTATAATTTTTCTCAAGGTGAAAACCAATTATCTGTATTAGTGTTAAATAGGTACATCAAGGATACAATCAAATTCCTATACATCGTGGGATCCACCAAATCTAAATCTGAAGCATAATCACTCAACTTGTTCAGATTTTTCATCATTGGTGTAGCCATGGACTTGTAGTCCACCATATTGAATCTCATCAATATCCCCCGACTAAGGAAGTTATCATTTGATCTCTATCACACCTATAATACCAAGAAATATTACATATGGTCAATATCCTCCATCTTGAACTCTAAGGCCAACTCCCTTTTTCACGAAAGAAAACCCTGTTGTACAATATACCTCACTTTCTACTCTCTCCGTGACTGATAAAAATACATATCCCAGTCCTATTGATTGGTTTCCTCCTCTTTCACTATATCAAATTCTACTAAAACAAAGGAATCCTACCAGGGTCTCATATCTCGTAGAAGCCTCCAAAGATTCTTTCCATCCTCCTCAACTCATGGCACCAGTCAGTTAGTCCTGGAAGATGTCTCTCTCCCACCTAAATCCGAGGGGGAACTAACCTTGAATGATCAAATCTCCCTATGAGCCAACTGATTCTCTCTGAGATTAGAATCACTATGATTCTACATGATTCATATGAATATTGGCTTCTCTAAGTCTGTACAATATTCAAAGTCATCTTATCCCTCTACACTTGCTGACATCCTATGAAATATAATCTCTTATGAATTGTCCTAGGAGGTTGCTCCTCCCTACTAGATACTAGGGACCATCTCCCTCTAAAATATGGATCCTTATGAGTAGATACTTGGTGGTTCCACCTACATCACCATTGGTGGAGCCATATTCTCCTCCTCATAACTGGAAGGTTTGGAATCAATTATGTGACTCCATGTAAATCGAGAATCTCTGAGGTAGTTTTCTCTCCCTGAAAGTATCACGAGGAGTTGCATACAATACTACATCTTGCAAAGTATCATGAATCCATGCTAGTATCCTCCTGATCACTCCAACATCTTCAGGTAGATACACTAATATTGTTGTCTCTACTAAATCCTCTTGATAGCATGACGAATGAACAACTAGACTAGAGGGATCTGTACGGTCATTCATCAGACCCTCTTTCTCCTCACAATCAATATCCATATGAGACACATTGTATCAAAAAACAATATATCCTTCTTTCCAAAATTTTCTTACTCTGTCCTCTCCTTCTTTGGCATATGGATGTATATTATCATGTACACAACTCCTTTTCTGGTCATTCTTCTCCATGTCTCAAGCTAGAGACCATCTAGTTTGTTTCCTCCTACAATCGTCACTATAGATCCCTCTTAGAGCTATCACCTGTGACCTTCTTGGAACAAGAACAAGAACAAGAAAAATAATAGGAATGAGTACAAAAATAACTATAGATATTTCTCAAATCTATGGCATGTGACCTTCCTAGAACAAGAACAAGAATAAGAAACAAGAACAACACTTTTCTAGTGTTGCAACAAATTATTCCTCCATGGTAATCTTATTGGAACAAGAACAAGAGTAATAACAAGAACATTTCTCCAGTGTTTTTTACCAATTATTCCTCTTTATCCAGGTGGATATCAGTGTCCACCTACCTATTCCAACTAGCTCAAAATAGTCTTTTGGCAATTTACTATTTTTAGCATCTTTTTAGTTCCTAAGATGTTGAGGCCATTTTGAGCGCCTAATTAATGTTTTTTTGGTATCGAGCACCTAAGTGATGGTGAAAGGCTCTTATTTATCCCAAAACATGGATCTCCTCGATGATACCTTTCCAATGAGCTATTGTGCACCCCAAACAAATATCGTATGCCAGAGTTACACCCCTGGGAAGTTGATACACTAAACTACCCAAAATGGGGTCCAAAAAATTATTGGATTTTCATCTTCCGGGGTTAGGATTTTGTAATTTATTTATGTTAAAAATCCATTTAGATCCTTGTTGTAAATCATATTCTTGTGAATATGAATATCCATCAAATATCCTCTGATAGATAATCTTCCACCATTCTAGCGAGTCTTTCACTCTGTATTTCTACAGTTTTGTTCATTTCGCTCATTAATAGAAATTGTGTATTACTACATATTTGTGCCTCTTGTTATATATTTGATATATCTTTGTTATATTATTGGATCTCTTGCAATATCTCTTTATATTTAAGTGTTATATATTCACTTTCATTTTGTGTCGAAAATAATCATGATCAAGTAAATCTATTGAACCCGCATAAAATAGATCTAGATAGAAAATACTACACACATTTGCAAAGAGAAATTGAGAAAGAAGAAGCAAGATAGAAAAAATGAAAGAATTCTCATTAGTCGTATTCCACACTCAAAGAGTGAATAATTTACAATAGATATAGGATACATGAGTAACTAATGAGCCATAGTGGTGGTCTAGATTGATCTGGACACACACTAGGAGTTAGAAAAGTAAACTGCCACCTAGTCTAGTCTCTTAGGCAGTTACGTGAGTAATCTTCCACCTAGCTGAGTTAACTAGGAAACTAGTCTTCAGTTAACTGACTGAACAAAGAGTAATGAGTTGGTGATGATCCCAATGTTGCATGGTGACAAAACCAATGCAACATCTAAACTCAACTCAACTAGTCAAACTGAAGTGTCAACTGAAAGAGAATATTCTCCAGGTGGAATATTCTGCACTAAAATATAGGAGACTAGATAATGACTAATTATGACTAATAAACAAGGAATAACCTTAGGAAAAATAAATCCTAGATGTGTGTAAAGTAACTCCAACACCCCCCCTGAACATCACTATGGTAAAAATAAAGAATGGGTCCCGGCTATGAGGCCATGTTAGGTACCCAAATAAAAAATATACACTAAACTAAATGAGGAAAGAGGGAAAAACCCATGCAAACAAACCCCCCCCTTAAATTAAAATGCATAAAATAAAAAATGATAAGGAACAAAGGGCAGTTGCTAAGCAACCATGTCCTTCACTCCAAGAAGACCTCGCAACTGTGCAAGTTTGTGCTCTTTGAGGATTTTTTTGAAGATGGAGATGTATGCACAAATTTGATGAAGTATATGCACCATTGAGATGTCCACACATATCCACTTTATCTTCTTGTAATGAAAAATACCCAAATAAATTTTGGCTGAAATTTTGAAAACCGAGCAACTGTTTCCATAAAAATGATGAAATTTTGTTGATTTTAAAACGATCATAACTTCACTTTCCGGACTCCATTTTGAATGATTTATTTTTTGAAATTGGATATTTTCACGAGAGGAATTTAAATATCCAATTTTTTTTCTGTGAATGTTTCTCAAAAAATATCATAATGGTGTCTGATGTGTGCGGCTCCCTTTTTGACTCCTGAGATGCATGCATGGTGCATGCAAAAGTGTCTGTATGTGACTCCTGAGATGCATGTCATATATCTTCCACATGAATTTCAAAAAACAAATCTTAAATAGAGTATACATCATATTCAATTAATGGAATACAAATTTCTGCAAAAACTTTTATAGAAGACTCTTCATAATAAGAGACTTGATCTTTTGATGCCTTCTCTTTTGGCTCTATCTATTCGACCTCCTACATGAAATATTCACAATGTTCTTTATTACGAAATAGAACCTCCAATATGGTCCATAATTCATTTGGAGTTAGTCCTTGTGATTCTTCATATACTTGATGGAAAATCTCGGGAGAAACAGACATGCTGATACTTCCTATGGCCATATCTTGTCTATTGAGAAAGTCATTTTTCTCATGGACAGAATCAGGCTCTACTTCCATTGCCATGGTTATTTGGTATAAGCATCTACTTCTAAGAATAAGTATAATCTTTAGCTTCCATTCCAAATCGTTATGAGGCGCGAGAAGTATTTCCGACGAATAATCCATCTTTTTGTTGTCTTCAATCTTTTGTACCTGCAAAAAATGATTTGGTGTATATTTTTCTTAGCAGTCCGTTGAATATGATACCATGTAAATGTGTTGAACCTGCACAAAATAGATATAGATAGAAAATACTACACATATTTGAAGAGAGAAATTGAAAAAGAAGAAGAAAGATAGAAAGAATGAAATAATTCGCATTAGTCGTATTCCACACTCAAAGAGTGAATAATTTACAATATATATAGGATACATGAGCAACTAATGAGCCATAGTGGTGGTCTAGATTGATCTGGACACACACTAGTAGCTACAAGAGTAAAATTCCACCCAGTCTACTCTCTAAGGAAGTTACGGGAGTGAACTGCCACCTAGCTAAGTTAACTAGTCAACTAGTCTTCAGTTAACTGACTGAACAAAGAGTAGTGAGTTTGTGATGATCCCAATGTTGCATAGTGAAAAAACCAATGCAACATCTAAAATCATCTTAACTAGTCAAACTAAAGGGTCAACTGAAAGAGAATATTCTCCAGGTGGAATATTCTCCCCTAAAATATAGGAGACTGGATAATGACTAATTATGACTAATAAACAAGGAATAACCTTAGGAAAAATAAATCCTAGGTGTGTGTGAAGTAACTCCAAAAGATCAGTGGTATCAAAGTAGGCTTCTCTTGATCATTTTATTTTTCATAGCATGTCCGCGATGAGGACCGAGTATAGAAAGTTGGGTCTTGAGCTTGTCCCTCTTGAGTAAAATCGCTCTCGCATTCCAAAGAAACTCTCCATGGTGGAAGAAAGGAAAAATTATAGAGAAGACGATTCTATTAACATGTTTCTTGAGCAAGCTCTCACGTGACAAAGGGGTGTAATGATGGATAATTTTTCTCACATCCTTCAAAAACCGTCGATAGAAAAAAGGTGCATATTCATCAAGTGGCAAATTTGGAGGCACCTCACCTTTCACGGTACAAGTTAATTTTGATGTTCCAGTAGTTGAAGGACAGATAGATGCAGATTTCCTAGAAAAATAGTTAAATATGCTAGAACGTTATTTCTCTGTTCATAATTTCTCCGACAGGGAAAAAATAACCTTCGCACTCCTTAAGGCTCTTCCCCATTTAAAACATTGGTGGGAAACTTATTGGGAAAAAACTTCCATAGAGGATTCTGAAATATATGGGGCCAAACCCACTTGGGATTTTTTTGTGGATGCGGTCAAGGAACAAGATTACATTGTTGGAAACTATGATGACCAGTACATGCGATGGACCACACTGCATCAAGAAAGGGGAAAAGAAGTTCCAAATTTCACGAATACCTTCGATACATTGCACACCAAGATGGGTATCAAAGACTCCAAGTGACATTTTTTTCTAAAATATGATGGGGCTCTACATAGATACATCCAAACTGAAATGGATTTTCATGACATCTCAATACTGGGTGCTTCTTATCAATATGCTATTAAAATCAACCAGAAATTTAAGCACAATAAAAAGAGGGAGTTCAGGTCTGCAAATCCACAACAACCAAAGTATGGTAAATATGTCTCTAACAACCATCCTTCAGAAAACCAGTCCAAGCCACATGAAAAATAAGGCTAATGAAAACACGAAGAAAGACATTCGAAAATGGTGTGATTTCCACAAAATCCCCTAGAACAATACCGATGAATATCGCTCAAAATAGTCATTGGTGGCTGAGATCAAAGACAAGGAGTTGAACCTTGATTCATAATATGTTTCATAAAATATTGGTAGATGACAGATCATCGAAGAAGACCCGACTACTATTGTCATGACTGTAACAATTCAACCAGAAGAACCAACAGATCCTCAAGAGGGGGAGTGCCTCTTCCATTCATAGATGTGGATGAAGGGGACCTCGTTGCATTTCATTGTTGATAGCAAAAGCCAGAAGAACCTCATATCAACAAAGGTCATCAAATAGTTTGGATTTTTGACAATACTAGACTCGCAACCATATAACATTGGGTGGCTTCGCCAGGGACAATTTCTCCGTGTTTTCCAACAATGCCAATTTTCATACAACATCCATCACTTCAAGGATGAGGTATTATGTGATGTTTCCCCATTGGATATCTCTAATGTTATTTTAGGCCATCCATATATGTGGAAGCTCCATGTTATTTATGAGTCTAGACCCCATAGTGTCATTGTTACTCTATAGAGTCATCTCTATGGGATACTAGAGGTAGTTGCAACTATTGTCCCACCTAAACAATGTTGCAAGGTAGTATCTCATAATAAAAAATTTATATTCTTCATAGTTTGTTCAAAAGGTGAAAAAAGAACACCACAATCACTACAACCTCAGTCCAAGCACCTTCTGTACAATAGAAAAAGGTCGACAAGATTGAATAGAAAAACAAGGATTCCTTTTGCACATAGTCATCTCATGTGTCTAGAATGGTTAAAAAGGTCCAACCCTTCCAACCATAGGTTCATGATAGCCTTCAACAAGCTAATAAATGCAACTTCTCCTGCAAGGAAAGCAACTCATCGAGATACAAATTTAGCAAACTGTAACACCCTAGGTTTTGAACCCCCATTTTGAATAATGTATTGTTACCATGCTGAGAGGACAGGTTGCCCAAACAATTATTAAAATACCAATGTGCCCAAGACATGTAACGCTTTTTATCATTATTAATAATAAATACATGGTTGGGTGCTAGACGGAAAAGGAATAAATGTATAGGGGGCTATGATTCCACAAGAGAGGAGGATTGAGGGGATAAGTGTTTACTCCTATTTTAATTACCATTTTTGTTTAAGGAAGGGGATCGGTTATGTGATCTTCTTGGGTAAGGTCAGGAGGTTATTGACTCCCCACGATAGATAGTTAAACCCATCCCTAGTCTGATTGTGGGGTTGGTCACTGGTCATTGGTCGTTGTTGGGAATGATGGCTTGTTCACTGATTTCATGTACATTCACTCATTTCCCTCACGCACGTTCATGCACCCACTCACCCCTTCATTGATCCATATTCATCAGTGTCTTGGCTTGGGAAAGGGAACCAGACTACTAAATAATTAGCCACGATATAGTTGGTTGTAGTGGTTGTTGTTGTGATCCATCCGTGACTTGAGGCCTTCATGTCTAAGATGTGTTGGGCTCTATCCAACATTCCTCATAGTTGTGAGTCCTAAGAGTTCCAGCATTGATATTATCGACCAGTTGTGCTAGATCCCGAATAAGGAGAAGGATTTTCTGAGGGACTGCATGGTAGATAAGGGTGGCGGTTCGTTATCTCGAGTGGTGAAATATGGGTAGAAGAGAGATCGGTAATTGGATTGTTGTGAGAGCTGGGAAGCCTATGAGAGATTGGGTGATGACTGGTTTGGGAAGCCAAGTAAGACTCTGGAACCATCCTTGTGGATCCATATCCCTGGCTCAGGGGTGACATTGATATTGATATTTGGAGTAGTGGTGTCTACGGTTGGGTGGAACGTCCTTGGTATGGAGCCAGTTGGTGTCAAATTTTTATAAATATAAGTTCTCTCTGTTGTTATATTATTATCTATGTATGAATGTATTTCCATTGTATATTTAATTATCATTTAATTGAATCTTTAGACTATGCATCATTGGTTGACTATTGTTGTGCATGTCATTAAAGTATTTTCTTTTATGCATCCTTAAATTTTAGAAAGGTATCGGTAAGAGAAATAATTCCAAGGGTGGGCTGGAAGGTACTGTACCTCAGCCTATGGGTCGATGGGTATGTTACACTTTGGTATCAAAGATTATTGTTAAAAAACTGGGTCGGTATGGGATAGGTGTTTTGGTCGAAGTCTCGTGGTTATAGATCGAACTCTAACCGTTGAGTTGAAAATGTCAGGAGGAATAACGTTGCAGAATCTATGCAGGAGTTAGATGACCAGAGATCCATTGTAAGGGGATCAAAGGATCGTGACCGTCCCCTTCGAATTCAAGAGTGATCGTGATCCAGATTTGATGAGTAGAATGAAATGAATACAGATTATTAACAGGTGCTTAACACAAAATAACAGAGATACAGTAAAACTAGTTTTCTATTCAATAACGAAATAAGATGAAACTGTAAAATGCAGCAGAAACAAGCTTGCTGGAATGGTGGCGGCTTATCTCTGAGAAGAGATGTGACGACAGCGTGCATTCGCCAGAAGAAGATTACAATGAGGCTCTGAAGGAATTTTTAAAATAAGAAAGAATTCCAAAAACCCTATACATCCAAAAACCTAACCCTAGGAGATGAAATTCCAAAATTCATGTGGGCCTCGTTTGGGTAAGCTAGTACATCAACTTCCTGGGGTCGTAACTTTTGCATACGATCTCCGTTTTAGGTGTGTGATAGCCCATTGGAACAGTATCACCAAGGAGATTCATTTTGGGGGCTCAATCATTCCTTTGGCTATCATTGAAGAGATCTATGCCGAAAAACCTTCATTTAGGCCCTCAAAATGGCCCCGAAAGTAAAAACTGCTAAAAATAGTAAATTGCCAAAAATTTCAGAAAATTGTTTTGAGCCAGTTGGAAAAGGTGGGTGGCCAAAAATATCCATATGGATCATATCACCACTATAGGATTAGGAGATATCCATTATTGTTGGATCGGAGGACGGGTGAACAAGGGTCGTCCAATGAAAAGGAAGAAAGAGTTAAGTTCACCACCGTCATATCCCATTGGATAGTGAGATCAACAGACATGAGGCATTGCGGGGAACCAAGTTGCATGAGAGATAATTTCCCAGGGTAGTGCCACAATCCAAACCATGATTTCACCCAGGGGTTACGTGTTAGTGTCAACAGAATTGTTGGGTGAAAAGTGGGTTACTCAAAACCATCGATGCATGCCCCTACAAATTGAAAGGCATGCAATCATGTGACATGTTATGACTCGAACATCGAAACTCCATATAGACGAACTAGTTTGGGGTCATCCATCATCAAGGAGATAAAGGTGGTGCGACATCCATAACTATAGAAGTTTGTGGATGAAGAGGAGGTTAAATAGCCAAAATAGATCCTAACCATCGATCACCAAGAGGTACGTGTCAGCAAATCAGTAATGATGAAAATATGTTTGAAAGGTTTTCAATTGAGATTTGAGACTCTCGAAGCCCGGAGAGCTAGAAAGCCGAAGTAAATATCAATTATCCGATCATTCAAAACAGATCTCAGTTGCCAGATTGTTTAGAGTAAATATGAAGCGTCAGATCATCCAAGGTGAATTTGGGTCATCTGATCCAGAAGAGACATGGCATAAATCTGTGTATTTCGGGTGAAGACCCAAATTAATCCTCAACTGTCAAATTAAGGAGGACACATGGTGCATATCTGTGGACTCCAGGTGAATCCCTAAAGTGAATCTTAGTCATTCGATCTAGGAGGACACATGGCGACAGATTGGCCAGTTTAGGAATTCGGAGTTCGAAAGTGTTCTAGTATGGAAACTCCCGAAGTCCCAAATCCTGAAGGGCCAAAGTGGGGGGAGGGCACGATGATGTCACCAGGAGGTGATGTGAACCCGATAATTTCTAAGGTTACATGGCTTGCAGATGTCACCGAGGATGACATGGACACATGGGATGTGTGTCACGTGTCAGTAAGTTTTGATCATATGGAGTATTGAAATGATAGTTAGAATTTGACACATGTTACCTACCCGATTGGGCCATGTGTCTGCTTCTAGTATTTCACCACATGGCGACAGATCAAGCGGTCCAGATACTAGGCAGTCGAGAGGGGAAAGATGTCACAGGTTATGTTGGGTTGAAAAATCCTAAAGGCTCGAAGGCTAGAGTACATATGGATGGTTGATCGTTGACTCAGGGTGAAAGCACTCCGAGAAAAATTGCGAGAGAAAAGATTGAAACTTGTGAAGCCGAAGAACCGAAGTGATTCACAACCATTGATCTGTGGGAGGAAACCCATCAACAGATCATGAACTTCGGGTAAAAGCGTTCCGGGAGGAGGCAAGCGAGAAACATTGAGATTCATGAAGAGAGCAGTTTTGAAGTAGATCTCGATCGTTGATCGTGAAAGAGGACGAGGACCATTGATTCAATCTGGGTTGAAAGTTCTAAAGTCCTAAAGCTTTGGACAAGCATTTTTTTCCAGCTAAGCATAGGGTCATGGCCATGGTCATATGCAGATTGAGAGATGAGGGAAAGAGGGCTAAGGGCTTAATTTGTTGTCTTTGAGACAAAAAAGTGCTAAGGAAGGATTTAGCTGTGGTTTCTATTCGTGGTCACCTGGAAAGGTGGTTGGAAGGATGCACCTGCGTAGGATGAAATTATATGTCGGCCAAGGATGATAGGATGCCGTTATTTTTGAAGAATGGGGATATGATCTCCATGAACAAAAAAGAAAGAGACCTTTAGCATGGTTTGGAAATTTTGTTTATCATATGCATAATTATAACAAAATGGTCTCTTGCACATTTTTCATAATTAAGGGGTCTAAACACATCAACTCGGGATGCGTATTGAGGAAATGGAATAAGGTGAGGGAACCTCCAGTGAAGATAAGGAGACCGAAGGACAGAATACCAGAGTTGGTAATGCAGAGACAAAGTCCAATGGACACAATGGAAAAGCAGAGAAAGAAATGTTAATAGAAATGGTAAGAAGCCTAAAGATAGAAGTGCAGAGCTACAAAGAAGACAGCAAGTGACTGATGAGAGAGAAAAGTCAGATAAATGTTTGAGTGTTGCAGTGATTAAATCAATTGCAGAGACAAACGAAGAAGGGAGAAAACTCAAGACAAGAGGAAGATGGTAAGTTCCATGGAGGAAGGTATGATTGTGGAAGAGTTGGTTATTCCAGAAATTCCAGCAGAGATCATGGACACCATCCACCTCCTTACTCAGAAGGAAATTTTTATGCATCGAAAAATCCCACAAGAAGTCCAAAGCTATCTCCTGTTAGAAAACAAAGAAGGAAACAAGAGGTATATAGTTTGCAAGGATATCTCAGGAAGCTCAAGCCACCTTCCCTTGAGGGTGAAAGAGAAAGGGAGGATGATGTTGAAGCATGGTTTCTTGGGCTTAGGAGATATTTTCAGTTGCATAACTATTCATCTAATTTGGAAGCCAGGATTCCCACCTACCATTTACACGAGAAAGCTACAATGTGGTGGGACCAACTGAAGCAAGTAGAACATGTTAATGAAAGTAGGATCACTTGGAAGAAGTTCAAGAAGTACTTCTATAAGGAGTACCTCTCAGAGATTTCTATAAAAATAAAATGAAGGAGTTCTTTAAACTTGATTTGGGAAGCCTAACTATGACAAAGTACGAGAATAATTTCTTGGGATTGTTAAAGTATGTCAGGTTCATTGGTGACGATAAAGTTAAAATAAAGATATTTACAAGTGGACTGCCAGCCTTTTATAAGGAAAAGATCAAGTATGATGAGTCTAAGACCTTGACTGAGGCCATCAGGAAGGCTAAATACCTGTATAAACAAGGCCATAGAAGAGAATCTCTACAAAAATCTTGGAAGGACAAGAAAAATGTGAAGTCTGATCAAAGGAGGAAAGGATTCAAACCTTCCTTCAATAGGAACGAGCCTAATAGAAACCCTCAAGATCAATATGCTAAGGGAGATTTCAAGAAGGAATATTCCTTGGGAAAAAGGGGAAGACCACCAATCCAATGTTGGGGATGCAAGGAAGATGACCTCTACAAGGATTTCCCACACAGAAAGGACATAGTGAAGACTATGAACAACATCCAAGAGTCTACAACAGTGAAATATATGTGAAGAATATATGCAACTTTATATGATCGAAAAGTAGAGTACCAGTCCAATATGATCAAGGTGGAATGTGAGATCATAAATCATCTTGTTGCTATTTTGATTGATTCAGGAGAAAGTCATTGTTACATTGATCCTAAGATAGTGGATAGATTACATTTGGAGAAAAGTAAACTTTGAAAAGAAAGCTTGGTTCAATTAGCCACTGGAACCAAAAGAAGAATCCACGATATGGTCAGAAGTTGTTCCATAAGTATTAATGGTGTGGATACTAGTATTGATCTAAATATCATACCATTCGGGCCTTATGATATTCTGATTGGAATGGATTGGTTGGAAAAGCATCATGTTGTCCTAGTTTGTCATAACAAGACATTTACATGTCTTGATGGAAACGAAAAACAGAGCATTGTGAAAGGAGTTCCAAGACCCATTTCTATAAGGGATATTTCATCCTTATAGCTGAAAAGATGTTTTAGGAAAGGATTTCAATAGTATGTAGCTCATGTGGAAGAGCCAGATAATACAAAGGCAAAAATCCTCAAAGATTTCTTGGTACTACAGGAATTTGAAGATGTATTCCAAGAAATAACCGTATTTCCACCAAGAAGGGAGATAGATTTCTCAATTGATTTAGTGCTAGGCACTGCCTCGGTGTCAAAAACACCTTACAGAATGATCACAACAGAGTTAAAATAATAAAAAATGAAGTTGGAGGAATTGTTGAAGAAATGGTACATACGTCTGAGTGTTTCACCTTGGGGAGCACCGGTTCTTTTTTTCAAAATGAAGGATGGAACCTTGAGGCTGTGTATTGACTTCTGACAGCTGAACAAGTACACTATAAAGAACAAGTATCCTCTACCTTGAAGTGATGACCTCTTTGATCAACTAAGAGGAGAAAATATTTTTTCAAAAATTGACCTGAGGGAAGGATACCATCAGGTAAGAATCAAGGAAGAAGACATTCACAAGACAACCGTTAGGACCAGGTAAGGGCATTATGAATTTGCAGTGGTGTCATTTGGATTGGACAATGCACCAATTGTCTTCATGTGCTTAATGGATGGCATATTCAAAAAATATTTGGACAGTTTTTTCATAGTATTCCTGGATGACATACTTATCTATTCTAATTCTGGAGAGGAGCATGAACCTCACTTAATATTGGTATTGCAAGTACTGAGAGAACATCAGTTGTATTCCAATTTGACTAAGTGTTATTTCTATCAAAATAAGATCCATTACTTGGGACACATTATTTCATAACAGGGCATAGAAGTAGATCCAGAGAAGATCAAAGCCATTAGAGGATGGCCAACACCCATAAATGTGTCAGATGTCAGATATTTTATGGGATTAGATGGCTACTACAGAAGGTTTATAGTAGGGTTCTCTAAGATTTATATTCCCATCACTTCTTTGCAAAAGAAGGGAACTAAATTTGAATTGACACTCAAGTGTGAAAATAATTTTAATATGTTGAAGGAATTACATACTAGTGCACATGTGTTAAAGATTCTTGACCCAAATGAAAGTTTTGTGGTATGTACAGATGCATGTAAGGAAGGAATTGGGGGAATCCTCATGGAAAATGGACATGTCATTGGATATGATTCTAGAAAGCTTAAGGAACATGAGAGGAACTATGGAAACCACTTCTTGGAACTTGCTTCATTGTTCACGCCTTGAGGATGTGGAGGCATTATCTCATGGGGAATAAATTAGAATTAAGGACAAACCACATTGGCCTGAAGTATATTTTTGAACAACCGACCTTGAATGCCAGGGAAACAAGATGGATGGAATTTTTAAGTGAATATGACTTCGATATCAAGCATATCAAGCGAAAGGAGAATAAAGTTGTCGATGCACTTAGTGGAAGAGTGCACATCATGCATTCTACTGTTGTGAGTATGCATCAGTCAGAATTGAAGAGAATAATTTTAGATGGTCTTGTTACAGACTAGCATTACCTACAGGTAAAGGAAAACTTACAGCAAGGATATGTACAACAGAAAATAAAGGAGTATGAGATAAAAGAAGATGGATTGGTCATGCATAAAAATAGAATCTATGTTCCTAGTTCTAGAGAACTAAGGAATTTGGTACTGAAAGAAATTCATGATGTTCCTTATGTTGGACATCTTGGTTACCAGAAAACAATTATAGCAGTAAGAAGCTATTTCTTTTGGTTAGGAATGAAGAATTATGTTGTTGATTACATCGTTCGATGTATGGAATGTCAGAAGGTGAAGGATGAGCATAGGCACCCAATGGGTTTGCTACAACCATTGCCATTCCTAGAGAAGAAATGGGAAGTGATCACCATGGATTTCATCACAAGATTACCCAAAATGAATAAGAAACATGATTCAATCATGGTGGTGGTTGAAAAATCAACAAAGGTTGCTCACTTTCTGCCTGTGAATACAATGTATACAACAGATAATATTGCAGAAATTTTCATGAAGGAAATTGCTAGGTTGCATGGGATACCTAGGACAATCATCTCAAATAGAGATACAAATTTTACCTCCAATTTATGGAAGCAATTGTTTGAATTATTTGGCACAAATATAAACTTTATCACAACATATCATCCCCAGACAAATGGGAAAACAGAGAGGGTCAATCGAATAATTGAAGACATGTTGAGAATGTATGTGATGGAAAAGCCATCTAAGTGGGAGGATTACTTACACTTAGTTGAGTTTGCATATAATAATGGGTATCAAGATTCATTCAAAATGATCCCATTTGAAGCCTTGTACGGTAGGAAATGCGATACTCCAGGAAGATGGGATAACCCAACAGATAGAGTGGTACTTGGGTTGGAGTTACTTAAGGACATGGAAGACCAGGTGGTCAAGATCAAGCATAATTTAAAGGAAGCTCACGATAGATAGGAATTTTATGCAAACAAGAAAACGACAGCTAGATAATTTAAAGTAGGGTAGCATGTACTTTTGAAAGTGAAGCCCAAGAAAATCTCTTTCAAATTGGGTAGTTGTACAAAGATGGCACCTAGATTCTGTGGTCCATTTGAAATATTAGATAGAATAGGGCCAGTTGAATACATGCTTGCATTGTATGCTTCCATGAATGTTCATAATGTATTGCATGTCTCTTTACTAAATAAATATGTGCATGATCCTAACCATGTTATTGATTGTCAGTTGATTCATGTAGAGACAGAGGGAGATTTTCTGGTTCAGCCAGTGCGGGTATTGGACAGAAAAGTCAAAATGCTCTGGAATCAATTTATAGAGATGGTAAAAGTTCAGTGGACCTACTACTTTCTGGAAGATTCTACCTAGGAGCATGAATATTTCATGCAGGCAGAGTACCCATGACGTTTTGAATGAATTTGAGATTTTGATCTCTATTTTCTATATGCATTGAGGACAGTGCCAAAATAAGGGTGAAGGGATGTAACACCCCAGGTTTTGAACCCCCATTTTAAATAATGTATTGTTACCATGATGAGAGGCCAGGGTGCCCAAACAATTATTAAAAGACCAATGTGCCCAACACATGTAATTGTTTTTATCATTATTTATAATAAATACATGGTTGGATGCTAGACGGACAAGGACTAGAGTTATAGAGGGCTATGATTCCATAAGAGAGGGGGCTTGAGGGGTTAAGTGTTTATTCATATTTTAATTAGCTTTTTTGTTTAAGGAAGGGTATTGGTTACATGAGCTTCTTGGGGAAGGCCATGAGGTTCTTGATTCCCAACAAGAGATACTTAAACCCATCCCTGGTCTGATTATGGGGTTGGTCACTGGTCATTGGTCACTGTTGGGACTGATGGCTTGTTCGTTGATTTCCTGTACATTCACTCATTTCCCTCATGCACTTTCATGCACACACTTACACATTCATTGATCCATCCTCATCAATGTCTTGACTTGGGAAAGGGAACTGAACTACTGAAGAATTAGCCATGGGATAGTTGTATGTAGTGGTTTCTGGTGTGATCGAGCCATGACTTGAGGCCTACATGTCTGAGATGTGTTGGCCTGTGTCCAATGTTGCTCATAGCTACGAGTCCGGAGAGTTCCAACATTGAGATTCTAGACCAGTTTCCCTGGAGCCCAAATAAGGAAAAGGACTGCCTGAAGGACTGCGTGGCAGAGAAGGGTGGAGATCCATTCTCTCAGGTGGTGCAAGCTAGGTAGAAGAGAGATGGGTACTTGGATTGTTGTGAGAGATGGGAAGCCTGTGAGAGCTTGGGTGTTGAGTGGTTTGGGAAGCCAAGTAACACTCTAAAATTTTCCTTGTGGATTCATAGCCTTGGCTTGGGGGTGACACTACTGTTGATATTTGGAGCAATGGTGTCTATGATTGGGTGGAACATCCTTGGTTTGTAGTGAATTGGTGTTACCTTTTTATAAATAGAAGTGCTCTCTGTTGTGATATTATTATATGTGCATGAATGAATTTCCGCTTTATATTTAATTATAGTTTAATTGAATATTTCGACTATGCATGCTTGGATGACTACTGTTGTGCATGTCATTAAAGTATTTTCTTTTATGCATCCTTAAATTTTAAAAAGTTATCAGTAAGAAAAAAGAAGTCCAAGGGAGGGCTTGAAGGTAGCGTACCTCGGCCTGTGGGTGGATGGGTAAGTTACAGGAACGCTTTTCCCTCTCCCCTAGGAACTCAATGCAATGGATACCATTTATTCCTAAGGGGAGAGGATTTATCTAGGTGGGTATCGGTGGCCAACCACCTATTCCAACTGGCTCAAAACAATCTTATGGAAATTTACTATTTTTACCAATTTTTCGGTTCATAAACTTTCAGGGCCATTTTGAGGGCCTAAATGAAGTTTTTTTTGGATCAAGCACCTCAATAATACTACAAGGCCCTGATTGAACCCAAAAAATTAATCTCCTCGGCGATACCTTTCTAGCTAGTTATTGTACACACAAAACATATATTGTATGACAAATTTACGCCTCTGGGAAATTGATACACCAAACTACCCAAAATGGGGTCCAGAAAACTGTTGGATTTTCATATTTCAGGGTTAGGGTTTTGAATTTTATTTATGTTAAAAATTCATTTAGAGCCTCATTGTAAATAATATTCTTTATAATGTGAGCATCCTTCACATCTCATCTCAGAGATAAGCCACCACCATTCTAGAGAGTCTTTCACTCTGTATTTCTACAGTTTTGTACATTTCGCTCATTAATAGAAATTGTGTATCACCGTATATCAGTGCCTCTTGTTATATATCTGATATATCTATGTTGTATCATTGTCTTTCTTGAAATATCTATTTATATTTTTTTGTTATATCTCCTCTCTCATTCCATGCCGAAAATAATCTGGATCAGTGCTATCAAAGCAAGTTGCTCTTGATCGATTTTTTAGTGCATGTCCCTGACGAAGTCTAAGTATAGAAAGTTGGGTCTCAAGATTGTCTCTCTTCATGAAAATTTGACTTTCACTCCAAAGAAACCCTCCATGGTGGAAGAAAGGAAAAATTATAAAACAGATGATTCTATTACCATGTTGCTTGAGCAAGCTCTCACACAACAGAAGGATGAAATGATGGAGAATTGTATCCAAATCCTTAAATGCCTGTCGATAACAACATGCATGTATCCATCAAGAGGACACTTTTGAGGGACCTTGTCTTTCAAGGTACAAGTTAATTTCGACATTCTAGTATCTGAAGGGTAGATAGATGTGAATGCCCTAGAAAAATGGTTAAATTTTCTAGAAGGTTCTTTATCTATTCATAATTTCTCTGACAAAGAAAAGATCACATTCACACTCCTAAAGGATCTCTCCCATATCAAACATTGGTAGGAAACTTACTCAAAGCAAAGTTCCATAGAGGATACTGGAATATATGGGGTCGAGCTCACTTGGGATTATTTTGTAGATGTGGTCAAGGAACAATATTACCCTATTGGAAACTATGAAAATCGGTACATGAGATGGACCACACTACGAGAAGAGAGGGGCCAAGAAGTATCAGAGGTCACCAATACCTTCCATACCTTTCACACCAAGATGGGTATCAAAGACTCTGTTAGGGTCCTAACCCACACATATGTAGAGTAATATATTCGGATGTAATAAAGCTCAATATTAATAAGGTTTTTCAATAAAATAGAATAAGGCAGATGTTAGAATACCTAATAGAAGCTTCCGCTTCTAGAAGGATATTCCTCTAGATGCTTCTCTTGATAGAAATATTTAGTATAAATAAGGGTCGAGGGTATGAAAACCCAAGCTTGGAGATTATTGTAACAGAGCGCTTCTCAACTGGAGGTTTCCCCCTCGAAGAGGCCCGTGAACATTTCTTTCTGAATCAAAGTGTTATTTTTGTTGTTGTTCTTATATCATTTCTATCTTATTGTGGAGATTATGCTAGTTATATTACTGTTAGTATGCCATTTCTATCATTTTAATTATGTTCTGCATACTTTTTATATCTGGTATATTACAAGTGGTATCAGAGCACTTTCCTTGGCAGAAATTGTGTGATTTTTTTTTTCAAGGTAGAGACGTATTCCGACGTCTTTAAGACACAAAGATTTGTCGTTACGCACATAAAACTACGGTTGAGAGATTCATACACGCAGGAAATACAAGTGGTTCTCAAACACAAATTTTTTGGCTACCCTTGTAACCCCTGTTGCTACCCCTTTGAGTGGTAGTGCATCAGACAACACTTGTGTATGAATTAGCCTAGATTTCATGAATCCCTCTTTAGATAAACCAATTGGTCGCTTGACTGCTATAGTTCCACCGAGAACAACACTTGGGAAGATACTCTCTAGTACCTGTGTAGTCTGTTGGATTACTGAGAGGGGGGGTGAATCAATAATAACGTAGTTATAATCCTTTTTCTTCAAATGTTATATCAATGTAGAATTATTATCCAATAATGAGCAATAATAAATAAACAATCACACATATGCACAGTACACCAGTGTTTTACGTGGAAACCCAAATCGGGAGAAAACCACAGAATTATTTTTCTTATATGTCTTGAATAATTACATTCATTGGAACCACCAACTTCCTTTGTTTTCAGGTTCAACTGGAAGGAGGCTCCAACCTCCTAGTTTCTCGGGCTACAACCTGAGGGAAGCTGCAACTCCCCAAATCTCTGGCTACAACCAGAAGGAGGCTACAACCCCCAATGTTCTCTAGCTACAACCGGAAGGTGGCTACAACCACCTGTCCTTTCCCCATCCTGCCACACTAAAGTAGAAGTAGAATGATGGAACCACTGTCACACTATCACAGTGAGATATACCACTATAAACCTGTACCAATAAATTTGAACCATGCATCAACCTGTACCTCAACCTGTAATCAACCTATACCATAAACAAGTGCATCAACCATGTACCAACCTGTAATCAACCTGTACCATAAACAAGTGCATCAACCATG
>JZKD02S1985847.1:158147-183225 GCA_000966675.3 Picea glauca
ACCACTTTGATTACTTTGACCTTTTGGGGCTTCTAGATGACATATGAGGGTCCTCCAACTTCGTAAGGCCATAACTCTCAAACCGTGAGGATTTATGTGACGCTCTACATACCAATATAAATGGCATGACATGTACTATCCATATCGAATAGTATTGTCTAAAAATATATCATAACTCATATTGTTACCCATCAAACAAACTTGGGTCCATTACCCAAACCTTTGTGCTATGGGTCTTTTTTCAAGGGTTAACATCAATGACAACCAACCTTAATCAACATAGTCGGGTAGTACAACTAGGGGTACGGTCTATCCTCTTTATTTAGTGCCCTGAGATATTGGGTCAAGTACTAATGTTGGATCCCTCACATATATTAGAGAGCTATAGCACAGGGAAAACCCTTGTCTGTAGAATCTTTGAATACCTAACCCTTGGGGGACATAAACATAAACAAATTAACACAGACAAGATCTATTGTTGTGCAACTGTGTTCGGGTTGCCAAGTAAATACACATTTCTTTCTGGTAAATCATTTGGGGATTTCATCACTACAGTATTATTTAGACCGGATTATAACTGAATATGAACATTCCTCCCATTCCCATACCTTTCAGCCCCATCACTTTCAATGTGACCTACGCCTTCCATGGGTGGATGTGACCAAATTTGATGGCTCAGACCCCACTGGTTGGGTCACCCAAATGGAGCATTATTTATCTTTATACGACATTACAAATGGATTGGCCAAACTCTAGTATGGTGTTCTCCATCTAGATCAAGAACGTTGGCAATGGTGGAAATGGAGAAAAACTTCCCATCAAGGATATATTGCCTGGACCCAATTTTTGACTAAGATTTATGAACACTTTGACACTGACACCAACCATCTCGGTCATTTGACAAAGTTGAAATGATCAAGAACAGTATAAGACTTCATAGCTACCTTTGAGCACCTGGCTTTTCGAATAGAGGGCATGGTTGATGCTTTCTTTCGAGAGCGTTTGATTAGTGGCCTCAATGATGGGATTTGAGCCCATGTCCTCATGGCTCGACCTTCGAGTTGGGTGGAGGCTACTAAAAAAGATAAAGAAGCACAACACGTTGTATCCTCTCAAAACCATAAACCCTTTATCCCTTTCCCTAAACTCGTAAATCCCACTACTCCCTCCACCATTAAAGATCCAAAAATTGACCAGGGATGAAATGGATGAATGCCAACTCAAAGGCCTTTGTTATAATTGTGATGACAAATATTTCTCGGGCCACAACTGTAAGGAACAGAAAAAAATTATGGCCACCTCTGAGAATATTTTGGAAGAGGATGTTGAAACTCCCCTTGTGCCTAAGTCACCTGAAATCAATGACATAACCCCTCCCTCAGACCCTCCTGAAGTGGAACCGATCATTTCCCTCAATGCTCTCACTGGCTTCTCTTCCCCCCAGACCCTCAAGTTAATCGGTTACATCAAGCATCGGAAGGTCATCATTCTTGTTGATAGTGGAAGCACCCATAATTTTATTCATCGCCACATTGCCCAAGAAACTCATTGCTACATCCATGTCGTCAACAATTTCCAAATCATGATTGCCAATGCTGGTTCCATGAAATGTGGAGGGTGTTGTGAAAATGTGTGTCTCCAAATCAGTGACTACCACCTAAAATCCCATATGTTTGCTATCAACATGGGCGGTTGAGACATTGTGTTAGGTGTAGACTAGCTAAGGACTTTGGGTCCCATTATCATGGATTTTAAGGAATTAACCATGCAATTAGACCAGGAAGGCCACCAATATAAATTCCAAGGAATCATTGCTGGTTCACCTAAGGTCATTATTTCCCATCACATGGAAAAGATGCTCAAAAAAGGTCATTCTAGTGTCATTGCCCAACTCCATGCCATACAAACAACAGAGACACCCCTGGTGCCGCAAGACCTCCAAGCCCTCCTTTCTAAACATCACATGGTATTTTCCACTCCCCAAGGACTCCCTCCTTCTTGAGGTGTTCATGATGATTCCATTCCCCTTGTACCCAGAATCCTTCCTCCCAATATCCGTCCGTATCGCCACCCCTTTTCACAAAAAAATAAAATTGAGAAAATGGTCCAGGAACTCCTTAATGCAGGCGTTAACCACCCTAGTACAAGCTCTTACTCTTCTCCTGTAGTCATGGTCCTAAAGAAAAAAGGTTCTTGGAGAATGTGTCCTAACTTCCGTGCCCTCAACAAACTGACCATTAAAGACAAATTTCCCATTCCTGTCATTGATGACCTCCTGGATGAATTGATTGGTGCCCAATTCTTTACTAAACTTGATCTTCTCTTAGGCTATCACCAGATACATATGAAAGAGGCAGACATTCCTAGGATGAACTTTCGAACTCATGAGGGACACTATGAGTTTTTGGTCATGCCCTTTGTCTTGTGTAATGCCCCCCTCCACCTTCCAAAACCTCATGAATCATGTCTTCCATTCATTTTGTCTTCGTTTTCTTTGATGATATCCTCATCTATAGCAAAACCTAGAAAAATCATCTTACTCATGTGGATCAAGTTGTCCATCTCCTCTCTCAGAACCAACTTTTCCTGAAACAGTCTAAATGTGTTCTTGGTGCCTTAGAAGTAGATTACTTGGGTCATCTGGTTAGCAAGGATAGCGTCAGGGTGGATCCAAAAAAGATTGAAGCTATGCAATACTGGCTGCACCCAAAGACTCTCAAAAGATTGCATGGATTTATGGGCTTAACATGGTATTATCGCAAGTTTGTTAAGAATTATGAAAGATTGCAGCACCTCTCAGTGCTCTCCTCAAAAAGAACTCTTTCACTTGGACTCCAGCCAATGCTCAAGATTTCCAAACCTTGAATATGGCCATGTGCACCACTCTGGTTCTGGCCCTTCCTGATTTCACAAAGACCTTTGTGTTGGAATGTGATGCCTCAGGGAAAGGAATCAGTGTTTTCCTTATGCAAGAGGGTCAACCTTTGGCCTTCACCATCAAGCAACTATCTGAAAGGAATCTGGGAAAACCCATCTATGAAAAGGAAATGTTGGCTATTCTGCATGTCGTTGATCTATGGTGCCCTTATCTCTTGGGGCAACGTTTGCAAATTAAGACAAACCATCAAATCCTCAAGTACTTTCTGGAACAACGCATTTTCTCCCCAGAGAAACAACAATGGGTGACTAAACTCTTTGGATATGACTATGATATAATTTACAAGAAAGGAAAAGACAATGTGGTGGCGGATGCACTGTCTCAAAAATATGAATAAGAATGATCCCTTTTATATCTTTCCTTCATTGTACCAGATTGGCTCCAAGCTATTCGCCAGGAATGGCTACAAGATCCCAAAAGTTTCCATCTGATCCAACAATTGCAGACCAATGCTTCAACTCCCCCAGGGTACTCTTGGCTTTAGGATGAGCTTCGATAAAAAGGCCATTTGTATTTAAGTAAACAATCAAATATTAAATCCACGGTACTTTTTGAGCTTCATGCTACACACACAACAGAGCACTCTGGGTTCACCAAAACCTATGACAAGGTCAAACGTCCTTTTTTCTAGGATGGTATGAAACAAGACATCCGTAATTTTGTTGTTGAATGTGATGTGTGTCAACGCAACAAGGGAGAAACAGTCAAATCTCTGGGCACACTAAAACTACTTCCGATTCCACCTGCTATTTGGAAGGATATATGTATGGACTTTATTATCAGCTTACCCAAATCGGGAAATAAATTAGTCATAATGGTGGTTGTTGATTGCCTTTCCAAGTATGCTCATTTCTATGCTCTTGAACACCCATTTACTGCATCCATGGTGGCTCAAATTTTCATGGACTAGGTCTTCAAGCTTCATGGCATGCTGCACTCTATTGTTTTTTATCGTGACCCAACTTTCACAAGCAATTTTTGGCAAGAACTGTTCAAGCTACAGGGCACCCAATTGCATATCAAAAGAACTTATCATCCCTAGACTGATGGTCAAACGAAAGTTTTCAACAAGTGTTTGGAAACATATCTGAGGTGTTTCTCCTATGAAAATAAAAATTAGTGGGCTCAATGGTTACCCCTAGCTGAATGGTGGTACAAAACTTCCTACCATACAACTACACGCATGACTCCTTTTGAAGTGGTATATGGACAAAATCCACCTGCAGTTCTCTCATACTTACCGGATACCTCGAAGGTCCAGGCGGTTGACCAAACACTTACAGTTCAAGAGGATATTCTCCATACACTCAAAGAGAACTTGGTCAGGGCACAGAATCACATGAAGCAACAAGCAGATCAAGGTCGCTTTGAACGTCAATTTGCAGAAGGCGATTAGGCGTTTCCTGCGACTGCAACCATACAAGCAAACTTCCCTCAAGGTCGAGCATTGTCAGAAGCTAGCGCCCAAATTTTATAGTCCTTATATAGTTCTGAAGCATGTGGGAAAAGTCACCTATCAGTTAGCTCTACTCAGTCATTCAAAGCTCCATCCTATTTTTCATGTTTCATGCTTAAAGAAGGTGATTGGAACTAGGTGCCAAATTCAAACCAACCTTCCTGAGTTAGCTAAAGAAGGATCCATTTGGCTACAACCAGAAGCACTTTTGGACTAGCGGGAGTGTTGCCTGAGTTAGAGAACCATTAAGGAAGTGATAGTCCAGTGGAAAGACACAACTCCAGCAGATGCCACTTGGGAACCAACTACCATTTTGCAGTAGTTTCCACATCTCAAGCCTTGAGGACAAGGCTATTTTTAAGGGGGCGAACATGTTAGTGTCCTAACCTGCACATAGGTAAAGCAATATATTCAGATGTAATAAAGGTCAATATTAATAAGGCCTTTCAATAAATAAGAATAAGGTGGATGTAAGAAGACCTAATAGAAGATTCTGCTTCTAGAAGGATCTTCCTCTAGATGCTTCTCTTGATAGACATATTTACTATAAATAAGGGTCGACGGTATGAAAATACTAGCTTGCATATTATTGTAATAGAGCACTGCTCGACTGGAGGTTTCCCCCTCAAAGAGGCCCGTGAACATTGCTTTCTGAATCAAAGTTCTATTTATGTTGTTGTTCTTATATAATTTATGTGTTATTGTGGAGATTATGCTAGTTATATTACTTTTATTCTTCCATTTCTAGCATTTTATTTCTATTCTGCATACTTTTTATATCTGATATATTATAGAATCTAAGTGACATTTGGTTCTGAAATACCATGAGGCTCTACACAGATACATCAAAAATCAAATTAATTTTATGGATATCTCATCATTGGGTGATGCTTATCAATATGCTGCTAAAATCGATTAGAAATTTAAGCCCCAGAACAAGTGGGAGTTCAGGTATGTGAAACCGCAACAACCAAAGTATCCTAAAGAAGGCCCTAACAACCATCCTTTAGAAAAGAATTCCAAGGCACAATAAAATAAGAGTAATGGAAAGACGAAGAAGGACACTAGAAAATGGTGAAATTTCCACAAAATACCTTATCACAACACCGATGAATGTCTCTCAAAACAATCATTTTTGGTCAATATCAAAGAGAAGGATCCAAACCATGATTCATAATATGATTCAGAAAATACTGGTAGAAGACAAATCATAAACAAAGACCCCACTATTAGTGTTGCGACCACAACAATTCAAGAAAAAGAACTAGCAGATCCCAAAGAGGGGGAGCACCTCTTCCATTCACATATGTGGGTGAAGAGGAACCCATTTCATTTCATTGCTCATAGAGTAATACAGAAGAACCTCATCTCAGCAAAGGTCATCGAACAATTGGGATTGTCGACAACACCACACCCAAATCCATACAACATCTAGTCGCTTTGCCAGGGATGAGATCTTCATCTCAGCCAGCAATGTCATTTTTCATATGGCATCCAACCCTTCAAGGATGAGGAATTATGTGATGTTTCCCTGATGGATGTATGTGATGTTCTTTCAATCTATCCATATATGTGGAAGCACCATGTTAGTTATGAGTCTCAACCCCGTAGTGTCATTATTACTCTACAGAGACATATCTACATGATACCATAGGTAGTTCAAACTATTGTCCCACCTAAAAAATGCCACAGGTTAGTATGTCATACTAAAAAAATTATCTTTTTCACAGTCTATTCAAAAGGTGAACAAAAGAACACCACAACCATTGCAACCTCAGTCCAAGCACCTTCTTTTGAGGAGAACAAGGTCGACAAGATTGAAGCAAAGCACAAGGATTCCTTCTACACATAGTCATCTCATGTATTCAGACTGGTTAAAAATTACCAACCCATGTAGCCATAGGTTCATGACATCCTTCAACAAGCTAAGAAGCACAACTTCTCCAGCAAGGCAAGCAACTCATCAAGATGTAGATTCAAGAAACGCTTTTCCCTCTACCTTGAGAACTCAACGTAATGGATACCATTGCTTCATAAGGAGGGAGCACTAATATAGGTGGATATCAGTGACCACCCACCTATTCCAGCTAGCTCAAACTATTCTTTTGCAATTTTTAATTTTTAGCAGTTTTTTCGTTCCTAAACTTTCACCGCCATTTTGAGGGCCTAAATGAAGTTTTTTGGGGATCTATCACGTGAATAATATCAAAAGGCTCTTATTGGTCCCCCAAAATGAATATCGTTTATGATACCTTTCCAATGAGATATTGCACGCCCCAAACAGAGATCGTATGACAAAGTTACGCTCCCTAGAAGTTGATACACCAAATTACCCAAAAACGGGTCCAAAAAAATGTTGGCTTTTCATCTTCTGGGGTTATGGTTTTGGATTTTATTTATGTTAAAAAGGAATTTAGAGGATCAGTTTAAATGATATTCTTGTTAGTGCGAGTATCCGTCACATCTCTTCTCAGAGATAAGTTTCCACCATTCTAGCGAGTCATTCACTCTGTATTTCTACAGTTTTGTACATTTTGCTCATTAATAGAAATTATGTATTATTGTATATATGTGCCTCTTTTTATATATCTTGTATACTTGTGTTATATTATTGGTTCTATTGCAATATATCTATATATTTTTGTGTTATATATCCACTCTCATTTTGTGCCAAAAATAATCTGGATCACCTTCATGGTAACCTGCCTGGAACAAAAAAAGATCTTCATGGTAACCTCCATGTATTTTAACCTTGTTGATGTGGTTACTAGGATATGGAAGAGATTAATTCATGTTTCAAACAGGTTCATCATTAGTACTGAACAATGAGCATTTACATAATGATCATTATTCCAATAATATTCAAGTGTTACTAAACATTTGATAGAAACAGTAATGAGCAGTAATAGACCTCTAAAGATTGTTGTCCCAACACACTTACTTAAGTTGTAGAAATATAAAATATAAAACCTGATATGAAAACATGGAGTCTTGCTACTTTTGTTCCATTTTATTTCTAGTTGTCATATACTATAGTAGACATCATCATTGTTGCCTCCAACGCTTGGGATATCTCTTAATGCACTAGATCTAACATCCCTTTGGATCTACTGTCACTACTTGGAAAATTTTCCTTTTTCCAATTGTACATTTCTTGCAAACATCCTCATGATATAACTTATATATAAGTGCATACATATTAAATTTGTAGTACCATCCATATTTTCTTCTAATCTGAGACAATACATCATCTCAAAAAGAAGAAGTCATAAATATGAATCAGAAGGTTCAATGTCAGGATAAATGTCAATAAGCCTGAAAAACCCAAAATTTTAAATTTTGCATAATGTTAATATGAGGAGTGTGGTAGGTCCATTAGGGCAAGTCAATCTCCTCTAAGATAAAATTATTCCCAACTCAGCACCATAGTTTTCTCAACGATATTTACAAAATGTTGTTGCAACTGTCATAGTGGGTTTCGGGTGAAATTTCAACATTCACCAAATTATAATATGAGAGGTGCAATAAATGCACTAGAGAAAGAAAAGGTGATATTTGGTGGAATTAGTACCAACTAATACTTTATAATAAGTGCTCAAAGAGATTGACAAAAAAAATCTGCAGTGACAAATTTCATGTGTAGCGACAAATTTCGACAATGTGGCCTTCCATTTTTTATCACGATCTTCCTTCCAGTGATTAAGTTATTCTAAAGGTAACCTGCTTTGATACCATTTTGATTTTTTGGATTCTGAGATATGATAGTTATTTCCTTATGATGTCAAAACAAAATTCACTTTCATACAACAATTATCATAGAATAACTATACACTGAAAATATCAACTATAACAATGCAATGGAAATAACAAGATCTAGAAATATTAACCATGCACAATAGACACAAGAATATAATAATTTATCCTGGGAAACCCAACCTTGGGATAAAACCCAACAACCTTTCTTATATAATAATTCATTCCAAGATATTACCAGTAGCTCACCATCAATATATCATAATACCATACAGATAAAGTCCTCCCAAAGTCTAGTGCCTCCAAGAGATAGCACCTCAATAATATTACCAAGAATAACCAAGAGAGGGATCCTCCAAGCCTAGTGCCTCTCCAAGATAGTGCGTAAGTATACCAATAACTACAACTGGGAAGATGCAATTGGCACAAACCAATTGGTTATTGTGCACTATAGAAGGATAATTGTGTGTATACAAATAAGAAGGCATCACCTTTATTTATTTTGGTTCAGTCACTTTAGTGGGGATGACTTCTCTTCCTGGATATTCAAATTTTACTTTATTATTTTCCAGTGGATCTGACTTCTCTTCTGGGGTATTTAACTTCACTATAATAATTTCCAGTGGGGTTGACTTTTCTTCTATGGTTTTATATGGTCTTCAATGTGGAGAATGACTTCCCAAAGTTGCAAAACATCAACATAATCGAGTATCTCTATCATAGGTAACATTTGTTTTAACCCCATGCAATCTAACAACTTATGAAAAAACCCATTCTACCACCCTTAATGCATCACTAGTTTTGTTGCAAGTAATTAAATGAGCTATTTTAGAGAACATATCAAGAACCAAAAAAATAGAATCATTACCTCATTGTGTGTTTCAGAGCCCCAACAAAAAATCCATGCTCAAATATGTTCATGGGACTATGGGAACTTGTAATGGAATATACGACCTTGTTATGTGAGTCTCCTTTAGCCATTTGTAAATTCCTACACTATGCCACATACCTGGTTATATCATTTTTCATTTTCAGCCAGTAACACTTATCTTTGATTAAGGATAGCGTCTTATCCTTTCCAAAATTTCATTCCAAAACACTACTATGAAGTTCTATGACAATATTTTCCCTCATTGAACCAATTGGAATGCATAGTTGTTTTCCTTTGAAGAGGTATCCATCTTGCATAAAAAGTTCACCCTGATCAAGATCCATGCTCCCAATGACTAGATTCTTCAACTGTTCAACAATCTCCCGAAAATAGTTATCAAACGCATAAAGATCCTTTAATGCAACAAAACCAATTACTTGATTTCCCATGGTTTTCAAAAGGACATTACACTGACTCAAAGCATCTGTAACTTGATTATCTCATCTCAATTTGTGCTTTAGAAAAAAGGTATAGCCTTGTAAGAAAGAGACCCATTTTGCATGTCTACAATTCACATTTTTTTTTGTGTTTACATATTTTAATGTAATGTGATTGATAAATAACAAAAACTCTTTTGACACTAAATAATGCCTCCAATTTCACAATGCTTGCACAATTGCATAAATTTCTACATCATATGTGGAGTATTTCTTTCTTACCTCATTCAAATTTTCACTAAAGAATGAAAATGGTCTACCTTCTTGGATAAGTACAACTCTAATGCCTACATGTGAAGCATAATAGTCTACCTCAAACATTTTATCAAAATTCGGTAAGGCTAATATGGGTGCCTCAGTTACCTTCTTCTTTAGAAACCTAAAACTTTTCTTCTCTTCACTGGTCCACGTGAATTTTTTTGTTTGGTGCAATATATTATGGGTGCTACAATACTACTAAAATTTCAAATAAAGTTTTGGTAAAAGGTGTCCAAAGCATGAAAACTTCTTACATTTTATATGCTCCTAGGACTATCCCACTCCAAAATTTCTCTGACCTTCTTTGAATCCATCTTGACTCCTTTTGTCTATATAAAAAAACCCAGAAATACCAAAATTTCTTGCAGGAACTAGCATTTCTTCAGGTTTTCATAAATTTGATGTCTTCTCAATGCAACCAATATAATAGTTAATTGTTGCAAGTGATCTTTGTTGTTACTAAAAACTAGGATATTATCAAAATAAATGACAACAAACTTACCAATATAATGTTGAATCATAGTATTCATCAACCACATGAAAGTACTAGGTGCATTGGGTATCTTGAATGGTATCCTGAAAGTACTAGTCTTATAGTCCATCCCTAATCTTGAAGGTAGTTTTCCATATCCCTTTTGTGAATCCAGATCTAGTGGTATCCACTTTGTAAATCAATCTTACTAAAATATTTATATCTGGTCAGCACATCCATCATGTTGTCCAAAAATTGTATAGGAAACTGATATTTGATGGTAATTTATTGATTTCTCTTATATCTATGCACGTAGTCCATGTATTATCATTTTTTGGAGTCAACAATGTCGGTAAAACATAGGGACTCATGATTTCTCTTACCAAAACTTTTCTTATAAGTTATTTCACTTGCCATTTGACCTCTACATGTTGTCTAGGACTCATCCTATAGGCTTCTTGATTAGATAAATATGATATTAGGGTTAGATCAATGTGATATTGAATATCCCTCTTTGGTGGAAGACCAACATGTAGTTCATTAGGCATAACATCAACATAGTCTTATAGTAACCTGGCCACTTCAGTAGGAATTGGTACGTCTTCCATGACTCCATTTTTCACTATTAATGCATAGCATAATCCTATTTCCTTTATTTTATTAACAAACTCTCTTTCTAACAACATATTCTTATTTTTCCCCTCATCCTTAAGGGGAAATAAGGTGACTTTCGATCCATCCTTCCAAAAGGTGTAGGTATTCTTTCCTTCATCATGGATGGATTTTCTGTCATATTTCCAAGGTCTCCCCAATAACATATGACTTACATACATGTAACATACCCAACCACCCATAGGCCAGGGCATGCTACCCTCAAGCCCTCCCTTGGACTTCTTTATCTTACTGATACCTTTTTAAAATTTAAGGATGCATAAAAGAAAAGACTTTAACAACATGCAAAATAGTAGTCAACAAGCATGCATATTCTAAAGATTCAATTAAATGATAATTAAATATACAACAGAAATACATTCATATACATGCAAATGATACCATAACAGAGATGACTTATCTTTATGAAACATGACACCGAATGGCTGCAGACCAAGGATGTTCCACCCAACCGTAGACACTAATTTTCCAAAAATCAACAACAGTGTCACCATCGAGCCAGGGATATGAATCCACAAGGACTGTTCCAGAGTGTACTTGGGTTCCCAAACCATTCAGCTCTCAATCTCTCACAGGTTTCCCAGCACCCACAACAATCCAAGTACCCAACTCTCTTCTACCCAGCCTATACAACCCAAGAGAATGAACCTCCACCCTTCTGTGCCACACAGTCCCTCAGGCAATCCTTCTCCTTTTTCCAGGGCCTCCAACACAGCTGGTCCAAAATCTCAATGATGGAACTCTCAGGACTCACCATTGAGAGAAAAAAGGGAACATGCTAATTCATCTTAGACATGCATGCCGCAAGTCATGAATGGATTTCACTAGTGACTATTACAACAAACTATCCCGTGGCTAATTATCAACAATTCCTTTCCCTTTACCAAGCCAATATGTAGGTGAGGATGGACTAATGGATGGATAATTGAGTGCATGGAATGGCGTGGGGGAAAGAATGGTACAAAATGTAGAAGGGAAGGAGCGGATGAGCCAACGACTAATGACCAACCCCACAATCAGACGAGGGATGGGTTTAAGTATCTCTCATGGGGAATCAAGAACCTCCTAGCCTTCCCCAAGAATCTCACGTAACCAACCCACTTCCTTAGATAAAATAGATAATTAAAATAGGAAATCAACACTTAGCCCCTCAAGCCCCCTCTCTTGTGGAATCATATCCCCCTATAACTATAGTCTTTGTCTGTCTAGTAGCCAGCCATGTATTTATTATTAATAATGATAAAAAACATTAAATGTCTTGGACACACTGGCATTTTAATAATTTTTTGGGCACTCTGGCCTATCAACACTATAATTATACATTATTGAAAATGGGGGTTCAAAACATGGTGTGTTACATCCCCTCCCCCTTATTTTGGCACTATCCTCATTGCATATACAAAATAGAGACCAAAATATCAAATTTATTCAAAACATTGCGGGTACTTTGCCCGCATGGAATCTTCATTCTCCTAGGTAGCATCATCAAGAACGTAACAGATCCACTGAACTTTTACCAACTCTATAACTTGATTCTGGAGCATTTTTACCTTTTTATCAAATACCCATACTGGCTGAACCTGAAAGTCTTCCTCTGTCTGTACCTGAATCAGATTCCAATCAATAACATGGTTAGGAACATGTACATATTTCTTTAGTAAAGATACATGAAATACATTATGCACATTCATGGAAGCATTTAATGAAAGAATGTATGTAACTGGCTTGATTCTTTCCATTCTTTCAAATTGACCATGGAATTTGGCTACCATATTTGTACAACTACCCAATTTCAAAGAGATTTTCTTGGGCTTCAGTTTCAAAAGTACATGATCCCCTACTTCAAATTCTCTAGTTGTCCTATTCTTGTCTTCATAAATGTTATTTCTATCCTAAGCCGCCTTTAAATTCGGCTTGATCTTGACCACCTGGTCTTCCATGTCCTTGAGAAACTCCAACCCAAGTACCACTCTATCTATTGGGTTGTCCCAACTTACTGGAGTATCGCATTTCCTACCATAAAAAGATTCAAATAGGCTCATTCGCAATAAATATTGATACCCATTATTATATGAAAACTCAACCAAGTGCAAGAAATCTTCCCACTTAGATGGCTTATCCATCACATACATTCTCAGCATGTCTTCAATTATTTGATTGACCCTCTCTGTTTGCACATCTATCTAGGGATGATTTGATTTGCTAAATTTTAGATTTGTTCCAAATCCTTTAAACAATCCCCTCCATAAATTGTAGGTAAACTTTGTATCTCTATCCGAGACAATTGTCCTAGGTATCCCATGCAACCTAGCAATTTCCTTCATGAAAATTTCTACAATATTAGCCATTGTATGTGTTGTCTTCATAGACACAAAATGAGCAATCTTTATTAATTTTTCAACCATGACCATGATTAAATCATGTTTCTTATTCGTTCTGGGTAATCTTGTGATGAAATCAATGGTGATCACTTCCCATTTATTCTTTGAGATTGGCAATGGCTGCAGCAAACCCGTTGGGTGCCTATGCTCCACCATCACCTTCTGACATTCCATACATCGAGTGATGTAATCAACAACATCCTTCTTCATTACCAGACAAAATAATTGGCTTCTTACTGCTGTAATTGTTTTCTGGTAACTAGGATGTTCAGCATAAGGAACATCATGCATTTCCTTCAATACCAAATTCCTCAGTTCTCTAGAACTAGGAACATAGATTCTATTTTTATGCATGAGTAGTTTCTCTTCCCTTTTGTCATACTCCTTTATTTTTTGTTGTACATATCCTTGATGTAAGTTTTCCTTTACCTTTAGGTAATGTTGGTCTGTAACAAGGCCATCTAAAATTCTTCTCTTCCGGTATGAATGATGCATACTGACAACAATAACATGCATGATATGCACTCTTCTATTAAGCGCATCGGCAACTTTATTCTGATTTCCCTTGATATGCTTGATATCAAAGTCATATTCACTTAAAAATTCCATCCATATTGTTTTCCTAGCATTCAAGGTCGGTTGTTCAAAAATATACTTCAAGCCAATGTGATCTGTCCTTAATTCGAATTTCTTCCCCATGAGATAATGCCTCCACATCCTCAAGGCATGAACAATGGTAGCAAGTTCCAAGTCATGCATGGCATAGTTCCTCTCATGTTCCTTAAGGTTTTTGGACTCCTATCCAATGACATGTCCATTTTGCATGAGGATTCCCCCAATTCCTTCCTTACATGCATCTATAAATACCACAAAACTTTCATTTGGGTCAACAATATTTAACACAAGTGCACTATTAAGCAATTCCTTCAACAGATTAAAATTATTTTCACACTTGAGTTTCCATTCAAATTTAGTTCCCTTCTTTTGCAAAGAAGTTATGGGATGAGAAATATTAGAGAACCATACTATGAACCTTCTATAGTAGCTAGCTAATCCCACAAAATATCTTATGTCTAACACATTTCTAGGTGTTGGCCATCCTCTAATGGATTCAATCTTCTCTGGATCTACTGCTATGCCTTGCTCTGAAATAATGTGTCCCAAGTAATGGATCTTCTTTTGATAAAAAAAACACTTACTCAACTCGGCATACAACTGATGTTCTCTCAGTACTTGCAATACCAGTCTTAAGTGATGTTCATGCTTCTCTTCAGACTTAGAATAGATAAATATGTCATCCATGAATACTATGACAAACTTATCCAAATAATTTTTGAATATGCCATTCATTAAGCACATGAAGATAGTTGGTGCATTGGTTAGTCCAAATGGCACCACTACAAATTCATAATGCCCATACCTGGTCCTAAAGGTATCCTACCATTAGGTAAATCTTTGAGAATATCTTTTCTCCTCTTAGTTGATCAAAGAGGTCATGAATTCAGGGTAAAGGATACTTGTTTTTTATAATGTACTTTTTCAGCTGTCGGAAGTCAATACATAGCCTCAAGGTTCCATCCTTCTTTTGAAAAAGTGTACTGGTTCTCCCCAAGGTGAAACACTTAGACATATGTAATCTGGTGTTCTCATTTTGTAAGGTGTTTTTGACACCGGGGCTGCTCCTGGCACTAAATCAATTGAGAAATCTATCTCCCTTCTTAGGGGCAATCTGGGTATTTCTTGGAATACATCTTCAAATTCTTGTAGTACCGAGGGGTATTCAAGGATTGGCCCCTTTGTATTTTATGTCTCTTCCACATGAGCTGCATACAATTGACATCCTTTCCTAAAACATATTTTTAGCTGCAAGGATGAAATCTCCCTTATAGAGATGGGTCTTGGAACTCCTTTCAAAGTGATATGTTTCCCATTTCCATCAATACATGTAAATGTCTTGTTATGACAATCTAGGACAACATGATTCTTGTCCAAGCAATCCATTCCAATCAGAATATCATAAGACCCTAATGGTATGATATTTAGATCAATACTAGTATTCATGCCATTAAGACTTGTGGAACAACTTTTGACCATGTCATGGATTCTTCTTTTGGTTCTAGTGGCTAACTAAACCAAACTTAATTTTCCAAGTTTACTTTTCTCCAAATGTAATCTATCCACTATCTTAGGATCAATGTAACAATGACTTGCTCCTGAATCAATCAAAATAGAAACAAGATTATTTATGATCTTACCTTCCACCTCGATCATATGGGATTGGTACTCTACTTGTCGATCATCTAAAGATGCATATATTCTTCCCATATATTCCACTATTGTAGCCTCTTGGATGTTGTGCACAGTCTTCACTCTATCCTTTCTGTGTGGGCAATCCTTGTACAAGTGAGCTTCCTTGCATCCCCAACATTGGATTGGTGGTCTTCCCAATTTTCTAAAGGAATATTCCTTCTTGGAATCTCCCTTAGCATATTGATTGTGATGATTTCTATTAGGCTCATTCCTATTGAAGGGAGGTTTGAATCCTTTCCTCCTCTGATCAGACTTCACATTTTTCTTGTCCTTCCAATATTTCTACATAGATTCTTTTCCCTGGCCTTTATCATACATGTATTTATCCTTCCTGACGGCCTCAATCAAGGTCTTGGGTTCATCATACTTGATCTTTTCCTTATAAAATGCTAGAAGTCCAGTTAGAAATCTCTGTATTTTCACTTTCTCATCACCAATGAACCTGACATACTTTCACAATCCAAAGAACTTCTTCTTGTATTTTGTCATAGTCATGCTTCCCAATCGGAGTTCAAATAACTCCTGCATTTTCTAGTCATAGAAATGCTCTGAGAGGTAATCCTACTTTCATTAACATGTTCCACTTGCTTGAGTTGGTCCCACCACATTGCATCTTTCTCGTGTAAATGGTAGGTGGAAATCCTAGCTTCTAGGTTGGATGAATAGTTATGCAACTGAAAATATCTCTTGATCCCAAGAAACCATGCTTCGTCATCATCTTCCCTTTCTCTTTCACCCTTAAAGGAAGGTGTATTGAGATTCATCATCTCTCCTTGAAAACTATCTACCTCTTGTTTCCTTGTTTGGTGTCTGACAGGAGACACCTATGGACTTCTTATAGGATCTTTTGATGCATAAAAATTTATTTCTAAGTAAGGAGGTGAGTGGTTCCCATGAGCTCTGATAGAAAATCTGGAATAACCAGCTCTTCCATGATCATACCTTCTTTCATGGCACCTTCCTTCCTCCTCTTGTCTTGAGTTTGATCCCTTTTTCGTTTTCCTATGAAATTGATTTAAGATATTCAACACTCGAGAATTTATATGAATTTTCTCTCTCATCAGTCTCTCATTGTCTGATTTGTATCTCTACACTTCCATATTCAGGTTTCTTATCATTTCTATTAACGTTTCCTGCTCTCCTTTTCACTCACGTCCATTGGAATCCGTCTTTGCATTACCAAATCTGGTATTCTGGGCTTTTCCCTCCTTATCATGACTGGAGTCTCTAGTGCCTTCTTCCATTTCCTCAATACACATCATGAGCTAATGTGCTTAAGCCCCTTAATTCTGCAAAATGTGCAAGCGACCATTTTGTTAGCATTACACATATGATAAACAAAATTGTCAACAATGCTATAGTTCCTTTTGTTTCTTAATGTAGACCCCCTTCTCTCCTAAGGATGCATGAATTCCAGGTCAAGGGTATTAAACTCTGAGATGAATTGTCTCTGTGAAACTTTGATGGTTTCTCTCTATATCTAAACATAGGCACTTCCGTATTTTCAGGCGTAGGTCCGATGGCCCCCACGACCTTCTCCTTCACCCTTGTGAAAATATTAGAGTTGGTGCTAGGTCCTTTTCTCTTGGCTCCTAATTATAAGTGACCTTAGGTGGTGACCTCACGTAGATGCATGATTGTAGCCATGATTAAAGGTGGTTTGGAAACAAACTACTTTTTGCTCCGTAATTCACCTTGAGCCACCACGTGTCCTTTTTCCAAAATCGTGGTCTCGATTGCGGAGCACCCTCGACTTCGTAAAGACCGAGCACCTCCTGTATGCACAATGCGAGGTGAAAATTTATCTCACGATATTGATGGTTCTCCTAAATGAATGATTGATATCTACCTCTTGGGAACCAACAGTTCCAATTTACCTCTCCCAGATCGACGGTTGTGGTCGTTTCAGAATTCTGGACTTCAGAATTCTCAAGTCTCAAAATTTACTTCCCTCGAAATACACGGGATTCTTCCACACATCCTTTTGAATTGGTGGGTGGGAATTACTTTAGATGAACCGACGATCGCCATTTACTTTAGGTCCTTACCCAAAATTCACAACTTCACGCCACATGTTCTCCTTACCCAAAATTCACATTCCTTCCCTTAATCTGAAGGGGTGTTTGTAAGTCCAAGAATGTTTCTGAACTTTTCAAACATTTTTCTTCCAGGAACTTTGGTGAAGATGTTTGTAATTTTCATAGTTGTGGAATAATGTATTAGTTGAATGGCCATGGCCTCTACATGATGTTGAATCATATGGTACTTTGGGTTGATATGTTTTTTGCAATCATGGAATATAGGATTCTTCACCAACTTTATTGTAGAAGTGTTATAATCAATAGTGGAGTAATATTCACCTATTTATCTCATAAATTCTCAAGTATATTCCTAAGCCACACAATCTCCTTTGTTTTCTCTATAGTAGCCACATATTCTTCCTCTGTAGTGGAATCTACTGGAATAAATTGTTTGTGTGATGTCTAAGAGATAGTTTCTAATTCAAGACTCATGATTTATCTTGAAGTAGACACTCCATTCTTCTTCTCCCCATCAAATTTTGAATCTATATGTCCAACTAGTTTGAATTCCTCTAGTTTAGAGTACCATTTGAGTCCACGGTCTTGAGTTTTCGTAAACTACCCTAGAACTCTCTTTTCATTACACCAATGTCCTTCAAGAGGATTTTACATGAACCTAAAAAGAATACAAATTGAAAATTAAATATCTGGTCTAGTACTAGAAAGGTAGATAGAATCCCCAGAAGCTATCTATATTTTTTTGCATTCTCAAATTCATTCCCTTCTTTTGATGTTGTTGGAGAGACATTTTGGATAAGTTTTTGTTAAGGTTTGGAACGTACATTGTAACAAGTGAAAGAATAAAAGGTAATTAGAATATGGACTGGAGCATGTGACATGTGCACATTTTGTGGATTCAAAGCACATGGAACGAGGTAAAGAAGCAGATAAACACACAAAAGATGGAAAATAGTTATAGACTATTGGGTTTTGGAGGAGATTGTGTAACGGTCTTAGCCCCATTTTTATGTATAAATATGTAAAGGTTTAGGGTATATAGGTGGTTGGATTAGTAGAGAATATTCTTGTATAGAGTTTAAGTACATTTCGGGGTATGTTTTGGAGTTATTACTGAATTTTTGGGAGTAGGCTTGCACTGCAGCAAAACGACTTAGGTAGGTTTGTCAATATCAAACGCTATAACTTTTTGTAAGAATTGTGCACAAATGTAATGGATATTATGAATGAATGAATGCAAATTTAGTCATTGTGGATGTATCCTGGATTGTGGTGAGCCAAATTAAAACCTTGTGTTTGATGTGATGTTATGTGTGCTATGTTTCTGATGAATGTGATGCGTGGTTAGTATAGATATATTTACTATTTTATGACTACTACATAGTGATGATGAATTATGAGTATTTTGAATATGTCACTGAGATATGTTGTTATGATTTTGTGCACTTAAGGTAATGATGAATTAATGAATGTTTAGTAGAGTAATTTTGCACACATAATATATTGCAACATGCTTAAAACGTTAAGTAATGGAAACAACACACACAATAGATGAATGGATGTGCCTAGCATGGTTAGATTGAATGCCTCACTTACCCTCATCACTGCAAAAACCTGGTTCCTTTGCCCCCTCTAGATGTCTGAGGTGATATTTCACTTACTTGCATGTGATGTTGAAAGGGCCATTGTCTAAGTATTTTGTTGGTTTATATCTTTGAACCTAGGGTATATACATTGCATGACAAAAAATGGTTTTGTTTCTGGGACCAAGATCTATAACTGAGGGGAATGTTTTGGAGTTCAACTAAGGAAGAGATTTCATAATGTCTAGAGAGGAAGGAATGAAAATTTTCTAGAGAGAAAAGTATGAACCTGTGGATCAATGACAAACAATCATTGCAAAGGTATGTATTCCCATATCTTCACACAATATTCTTTAGTGGATTTCAGATAATTTTGACTAAATGGTTAGAAAGGCTAGTAGATAACGTTGGATGATATCATGAGGCTCCGAGAAATTGGACCTATGAATTGATCATAAAGTTGAATTCAATAAGTAATAAATTTTCTCACATAAATGATTTTTGGTTGAGTTGCATACTAGGGGATTACATTACATAGTTTGGAATAGAATGTACCAAGTATTATAGTGTCATGGAAAGGGAGTTTTTTAAGGGTGTACACAAAATAGTTTTGAATGCATTGTCTATTTGGCTAAAGATGTTGTTGTGTGAGAAGAATGTTATGAAGATGGATTATGATTACTAGGCACCTTCACGCACATAGGTGTACTAGGGGATGAAAAAAGGATTATCTAAGAGTGGAAAGAGATGAGTGAAAGTATGAAGATGGAACATATTTAATAAGGATGCAGAGAGAGGAAGACAATGCATAATATAGAGAGATTGGAGTATTGCACCGTGGGAAAAGGCTTTGGTATAATAAGAAGGAGATTGTGGCTAAGAGAGAAGAGAAACACAATGTGTTCTAGAATAAATACCCCTATGCAGTGGTCCATATCAAACCATATAGAAAAAGGAAAGAGAAATAAAAGGATCCTCATTACGGTCTAGAAAAATAAGGAAGTCCATCTCATATCATAATCTACATTGAACCCACAACCTTGTGTGTGTCAAAAAGATCTAAAGCAAGAAACAAAACTTTTTCAAGAGTTATTGTAGTTAGTGGATGAAGCCATAATAGTAGTCCAGATAGTGGAAGTAGTGCAACAAACCAAAGTCAATCAACATCATTGAAGGTAAGTACTATGAAGAATACAATGGAAAGAATATGTAATATGTTAAAGATACTTGAATTTCGGGGAGTGGGGTCGAAAGAGCGAGAGAATTTTTATTTTTATGTGAAACGTTATGGACTATGAAGATTGTCTAGGATGAATAAATGAATATTGTGCTATTATAAATGACATTAAAAAATCATGCATTGTTATGGTATATGAAATATCAAACTACAACACGGATAGGACAATCAAGAACATTGGCGTAAATTATAAAATATTTATTAAAGGAATTTTGGAATTCAAAATCTAAGTTGCAGTACATCACAAAGATGAAATAAATTAAGCAAGTGTAGACTGAGACAATTTTGGATTATTTTCATAGGTTTAAATATGTGATGGGTAGGTTGAATTTCCATATTGTTGATGAACAACATAGAGAATGGTTTATTGTAGTGTTGATTCTTCATATTCATTGTCTTTTAACAAAGTAGAAAGTCACTTCAGAACAAGAAGACTTAGAAATTGTGATGAATTTAGAATCATCCCCTGTAGGAGATGGTGTAGGGATGACACAAATTTAGTCATAGTTAGTTTCACTAACGATTTAGTTGTCAAAACTGATGAAAGGAAAGGAAAATCATGAACACGTTTTTTCTATTACATGTAAGACAGAAGGACATTGTAAGGATGAGTGCCAACATTTTTGTAGTATATGACTATATGTAACACCCCTCCTAGCTAAGGACATCTACTTAGTCAACCGGTGAAATTTTTTTTTATTTTTTATTTGGTTAAAGTGTGTGCGCGTGTGCAAAAGAAACAACCCCCTCAACTCTATGTCAACACTCGAACCAACAGGACGCCAGTACGACGAACACAACCAAGACAACCCGACATGTCATAGTGACAACAAGAAGCAAACGCCCCGAACAGGAGGAGGGAAACTAATGGATGTGGGAAGAGACAGACACCAGGGGTTAGGCACAATACTGTCACAGAAGGAAGGAATCCATCAGTAGAGTCGCAGTAGTGGAACTGTGCCTTTAAACAGCCCGAGACTACTGATACGGCTCAGAATGTGTCGCAAGAGTGGAACTGTGCCTTTAAACAGCCCGAGACTACTGATACGGCTCAGAATGTGTCGCAAGAGTGGAACTGTGCCTTTAAACAGCCCGAGACTCTTGATACGGCACTGGATTCCTTCCACCGGATTACACACAGACAAAAACTAAGCTACAAGATGAGTCTACATCCCGCCCGACACGGACAGCCTACGTAATACAAACCGCCAAGTACTACAAGATCAGGGACAACACGACATCTACGGTAGACGCAAGTCGGGAGGACTCAATCGACACTGTGCTCAATTCAAGGCATTCCGACATATGAGTTCCTCATCAATAATAAACATCACCATCTCCTAACAATTAACACGGAACAATAATAATGTCGGCGTTTCTTACCCTACGCCTACAATGAGCCTCCTTGCTTGATTAGTACTCTAGCCAATGATAACTTTTAAACTTAACAATTATTATTTAACATTAACTTGACCAAGAGCATTAACATTAGGCATTACCATCAATGGCAACTAAAAAGAATCCAACTCCACATTGACATAACAATAATCAGTAACATTCAACTAAGCCATTACTAACCTTGCGGCCTAACATCATCCGACGTTCATTTAACAATTATTAACCTCGCGACTTAAGCCTCCCCATTAATATTGAAGTCTGAACAATTACTCAACATTGCAACTCGACTCACATTAACCTTTCACTTACTAATATTGTATTGCAATTTAAACATTCACATTAAATTTCCATTAATAATATTAATATTGCAATTTCACAATAAGCAAACAATCACTTAACATTGCGATTCCGCCAGCTTTAACATTTCAATAATTAATATTAATAATTCAATTAAGAAAATACTTAATACTGCACCTTAACTAGAATTAACATTCAGTAACTAATATTAATATTTCGATTACACAATAAGTAAACCATCACCCTGAACATGGCGAATTAAAACAATAATATTAGTGCAATTTAAACAATATCACCATTGCTAATAATCAAGCTTTAAGATTTGCAATTTAAGCTTCATTAGCCTTTCAATCTAACCATTATTAATCATGGCCATAATAGATACAATCATTGCGAAATAACAATTATTAATAATCCAAGTCCACGACATATTAATATTGCAAATTTAAGCAACTAACATTATTGTAATTTAAACCAGTGTTGCCATGGCAATTTAAGTATTCAATCCATTGTAGGGTGAACATAGTTTAAATAACCACCAAGCTATTATCTAACTTTATCAACCATGTACTTAAAAGAAATTCTCCATGCCTAATATGACAACCTTAATTTACCGCCGGAGTCAATTACCTATCATTACAACGACCTTGGAAACTTGGAATAACATCAACATTAAAATTAAAGAGCATACCCTAGATTAACTCCCAACTTAAATTAACAACATCATAACCAGTGTAAGTTATCACACAAAAACAAAATGGAAGTACCTAAACTTAACATAACATAACCATTCCGCACCACATTGCATAAGCATTAGTCCAAGAACCTTGATTCCTTAACATGGGTTCATGATAACTAATAGCATAATCCTTATTCATTATAACTGTTAGCATGATTACCCAATACAACATTAGCGTAGACCTTAAGTTCCATAAGCTGATTGCACCAAGATTCAAGACATTGTTAACATAACCAATAAATAATCATCACATTCTCATTACTTTAACAATAACATTCAACATAGGCATTAACTGAAGCCTATCATCACCTCAATCATTCCTTGATCTAATAACCCCTTCAATGCTCATTACCTTTTCATTATTTAAAACCAATAACACCAAATTTCAGCATTCACTACAGCACTAATGTAATTGTTCATTGCCGAAACATTTTATGCAGGAATAAAATATTCATACAATAATTCAAGCGTTAGGGAATCATAAGTTATTACGATGGGTACCTACTAAACTGGCAGTAACATTGAAATGACCCAATTAACAAATTATAACCACGAGGTAAATAACAGCCTGACAGTGAATTGGCCGTAGAATTTAGTTGACCCAGGGACTACTTGGTAATAAACAATGATTAACATATCCAGGTAGATGACTATCTGGCAGAAGATTCGGCAGTAAATTGGCAGAGGAATTAAATGACCCAGGGGTGCAATGATGACGATCAACTAATTATCACGCCGAGGATGTAACTAGCTGGCAGAAAATCTGACTGTAATATTCCTGTAGAATTTGGAGAAGGTGCTAATCAGCTGAGATTCAAAAATCAAGGGACGTCTCTTTACAACGTTAGAACAAAAATTTCGCTGCTTACCATAACAATTTACATCGATTGTTTAGGTATCTCTGGCAACTAGCTTTTCACCTAAGAAGTTCGCCTCGGAGAGTGTAGTTGAACCGTTTTTCAATGCAAGTGGTGCAGGTTGGCATCTCTTCGAGCTAACCGTCAAGGTCCCGAGATCGCTCAGTTGTGACCCATAAACGGGCACATAGGTTTGTTGATCAACGCCCCCGAATTGAGCTTTAGCAAAACCCTACACCTGTAGCCTTGAGCTGGCCATTAACGATAACCTAAAAGTATTATCCTAGTTTTATTTCGTTTTGGCTTAGTAATAATCCATACGCTGGCTCATTCCGAATTGGGAATCTAGCAGTGGTTTGATTTATAATGTTAATAGTCCATCGAATGACTGGGAAAACGAGCTGTGATGGTTATCCGCCATTAGCTGTAATTATATATATCTATTAACCATATGAAGTGCAATGGACCATTCGGTTCGGTTTTCTGGGCGAATTTAATTAGGTAACTGTAAAGGTTAATAATTTAAGAATCGTAGAACTAAATCGGCGAATTAATTGCATAACACGGAACCCTAATTATATCAAACTTCAAACTTAAAATCTTAATTGTATAAAATAAAATATAGCTCCAACTAAATGGAGAGAGCGCCCCGTGTTTATGTAACATCAATGACACGATGGTAATAGGAAAAACCCAATTTTAAAAGATGAAAGCATTCCACTTAGGATAAGTAAGCTATATATATTTTTAAGGAATTGAAAACGCAGTGGCATTAGGTATCCTGCGCACGCCCAAGTGAAAACAACACCGACCAAGCAAAGGAAGAAAACCCACTGTGTAATGCCCCCACCGTTGAAATAACATCGACCAGGTAAAGCAAGGGAACCCCAAGATAAAAAAAAAACAAAGGTCCAAAATGAATATAAACGCAGGGGTCTCAAGAGTTAAAACCCTAGTGCAAAACAAGATCACGGTGTAACAAATGTACGCCCAGGGGAAATGAGAAGAACACGGAGATCATAACTAAGGCCCAGAACCCAAACAATTCCCAGGATGAAAAGAGCAGACCCTACTGCAACTCAAGCTCCCGGTGTATACAAAATTTCACCCCAGGGTAAAAGAGAAAGCCACGGAGATAATAAAAATTGCCAATGCAATAACCACGTCCAGAGTAAAGAGTAAGCCCTACTGCCCCAAAACTCCCACAAGGGAAAATAGCAGAAACAATAGAACCCTCAGCTACACTATTTTAAAAAAAAACGAAGACCTTCTAAAGAAATATATCACTGTGCATTCTACTCTACTCGTTTCAGAATCATA
>JZKD02S1985847.1:195538-212040 GCA_000966675.3 Picea glauca
CGTCAGCCTGCATCACCAATAATCATGTCAGAAATGTCGTCATCAAATCATCAAATCAAATCAACATCATAATAAACATATCAACCCAAAAGCACACTCCCTGACTCAGTCTGGACTCCAAGGGGGTCTACCGATGCCTCTGCATCCTCAAGGTCACAAACCTGCACACTCAATAAACTGAGTCAATAGCACCCGTCTACATGAATAATAACACATCATATCATCTGTCAATCACATCATAATCAAATATCATAGGTCTAACATCAAAAAGGGTCCAGATCACTTGCGAGCAAGTGTCCTCAAAGAATAAGTGTCCTCAGTGCGCCAGAGCGGGATGTTACACTATGGCATCACCGAACCCATTGGCATGAAGAGTAGGGTATTGCAAAAAATACAATACATGGGGTCATCATCCGACTACTTTTCCACTATTGCAAAATTACCAGACTATGGAAAGGAATTTGTTTTGTAATTTTTGCAAGTCTATGGGATGTGATGAAAAGGATTTTCATGCATTTGACTTGATGAGATATTTCACTTTATATGCATACAGAATCCAAGAAGAAAATGTACCAGTAGAAGGACTTCCATAGTAAAATAATCCAAGAGGATTTAATTAGGGTGGACAAAGGGGATTCGATAGAGGTCAAGGATGAGGAGTAATTGGTAGAGGAGGAATAAGAAAAATTATTGGTTATAAATTCAATCAACTAGGAAATTTGGCATGGGACTTCTTGAATCCTTACACGACATGAAAATACTGCAGAGAATTAGACCATGCAACATAAGATTTTCCTCGTATGATATAAAAATGGTGGGAAAGAGGAAACCATAACTAAAACTAGAAGATTCATATGATAGTGGAACAACAACACGATGATCATCTAAGAGTAGCAATAGTTACCTGCAGAGGAGATAGAACAGGAGAGGACACAACGTAAAAGAGAAAGGGGATCAACAAATGGTCAGGAAAGAAGTTGATCCTATGCTAAGATTCAACCCTCAGAAAGAGAAAGATATATATCAGTAATCCAAGAAGCAGATATTTGGACTGAACTGGATAACATCTACATCAACTACACTACCAATATATGATATGTCATCAGTCTATGATCACACCATTCTAGAAAGGTCAACCAATAAGGTAAGAACCTTAAAATATTTTATAAAGAGGTTTTTAAAATTTATGAACGATGAAATAACATTGAATATATTGAGAAGGATGATCGATTAGTGCACCCAAGACAAAGAAGTACCAGCTACACATAGTGTAGTGAACCAAGTATTGTGCAAGAAGAGGACAAACAAAGATCTCAGACTGAATGCCTAGATAGGAGATTATGAAATGAGAAACATCATCTTATACTCATGATCATATGTGAATTTTCTTCCAAGGCAAACATGGGAAATGATGGGGAAGTAGAAGTTAATTTGGTCACTAGTTCAGTTGAGGTTGGGGAACCAACATAGGATAGTGTTGATTGGAAGACTATTATGAGTATTTGTTAACATAGATGGAGTATGTAGTGTATCTGAATATGAGGTCATTAAGATCATGGATAAAAGTAAGTCGTATCCAACATTGATCAAAATTTATTGGTCCTTTGGTAATCATATGATTATTAACTTGAAGAAGAGGTAAATGAGGTTTGAAGTGGGATATTTGAATGTCACTACACCATTAGACCTTGCAGAAGCAAGAAGCTATGTGGAACATGCAACCAAAGAAATAGATAATCTATATAATATGACTACGAGTATGGATGATTATGTCAATCCCACTACAAATGGTGCACTTAGTTGGAGAATAATCAAGTATTGCACATCATATTCAAAGGAAGGACTTGAACATTGCAAACATATTATGCACAAAGTATCAAAGAAAGGATGTGATTGCATTAATTCCTCTTTGTGTTAGATCAAAATAGAAGTATGTGATGCACCAAGGTTTGTTGGACTAGCTGATGTACTTTGTAAAATAAATTGAGTCGTAGATACCCGACCAACACATATTGTTGGAATTATATGTTGTACTTAGAGAAACCCCAACGATATGGAGGGAAACACATAAGAAAGGAATAGGAGATTGAAAGTAGTGTAAAAGGATGTTGTAGATCAGATTTGGAATAGAATGCAAAGAAATTGCTTGTAAGTATACAATGTTAATAAATTTGATGGATCATATTGTGTAGTACATTACAACTTGGAGTTAGGTTCCCAAGAGAGAATGGACACAGAGGTTTATACATATAGTTGAGATGATTCCCATGAACTGGTATCTAGAACTAGAGGTTTGCAAAGGGAAAACATATTGGGATGAGATAACCCAAAATTTCAAGGTAACATTTAGTTTTGAATTTGATTCACCTTTAGTATATGCAACTCTATAGGTCATGAGAAGTAACATTTTCATAAAATAAGACTAGATAGAACTACTACCAGTGTGTAGTGCACACACATCCTCCATGATAGTTCATGAAATACTATAATGTTACAATGTTACTGAAGAATACCAAGAGGAAGAAGATCCAAGAAATGTGAAAGTACTAGAGACTGAAGGGGACCACACAATAGAAGGTCCATATCTCAAATTTTTTACGTATGAGAAGCCATTAAGAGTGACAAAAGTGAATATTGGCATGAAATTGAACCCTAATTTTGCAAACATTGGAGACTATTGGAATGCTGAGACTGTTGAAAAGATTGCAGATTTACTGCATGAGTATCATGATCTATTTTCAGCTACCTTTTTAGAGCTGAAGGGGATTGTTCACAAGATAGAAGAAATGAAAAAGGTCTCATTAAATCCAAACGCTAATCTAGTAAGAAATATACCTTACTGATTGAATCTGAAGTAGAAGGAGAAAGTGAAAGAAGTGATAGATAAAATGTTGGAAGCTGCTATCATTGAGTGCATCACAGATTCAAAGTGGATAAGTGCAATGGTAGTTCAAGATAAGAAGAGAGGGGAAACTAGAATTTGTGTAGATCTAAGGAAATTGAGCGATGCTTGTTTACATGACCCATCTTTGACTCCCTTTATAGAAGAAGTGTTGGAGAATTTAGGAGGGAAGGTGGCCTACTTGTTCACTAATGGTTTTTGAGGATGTCATCATATTAAGATTGTTCCTGAACACTGAAATAAGATGAAATTTTCAAAAGAATGGGGAAACTACTACTACATAGTGATGTTGTTTTGGTTAAAGAATGCACTGATTTTGTTTTCTAGAGTAGTTGCTGCAAAATTTAAGGAATTTATTCATAAGTTCCTTGAAGTATACTTAGATGATTGGAATGTGTTTAGCTTATTGAAAGATCACATAGAAAAACAAAATTGATGCTCGATAGATGTAGACAATATAATATCTCACTGAATTTGAAGAAGTATGTTTTGTGCACATGCTTTGGGGATTTGTTGGGTCCTGTGCTATACAAACAAGGTTTATTGGTTGATCCTGTAAAGATAGTTGTGGATGCTAATTTTATATTGCATACATCAATGATAAAATTGAGAGAAACATTTGGTCATACAGGATATTAAAGGAATTTTTTTAAAGGATATGCGCATATCACAACTATGATGAAAAAAATGTTAAAGAAAGAAGATAATTTTTAGTGGAATAAATATTGTCAGGAAGGCATGAACACCTTGACGAAGAAGTTACTTATTCCACCCATTATGTTGTTCTCATAATGGAAGAAAGAGTTTCACTTTCATGTGGATGCATCCTCTATATCCCTCATTTTAGTCTCATCTCAACCAAGAGAGGGAGAGCTAGATCATTCGATTCCATTTTCTAGAAGGAAGTTGTCGACTACTTAGAATAATTATGCAACAACATAATGAGAGGGTTTGGAAATGGTGTATGAATTTTAGAAGTTCATGCATTACTTATTGGGGTCCCATTTTAATATGTATACAGACCACTTTGCATTGATATATCTAGTGAACAAGCTAGTGTTGGGGGGGGAGAATCTACAAATGGTTATTGATGTACCGGGAGTATGACTTTGAAGTCATTGTGAATCCATGTAAGAAATTGAATGCATGGATAGATAATATATCACGCATACTAAAATGAGATGATGTCGGGAATATAGATGATAGTTTTCCATATGTGCAATTATTTGCAATTCAAATGGTTGATGACTATTTTTCAAATATTGTCCAATTTTTTAGTATAGGAGTGGCTCCATCCACATGATAGTATCCCAGCAGAAGAAGTTAGTGGTTAAAGTGGTATATTATCAATTGATAGCATGAAATGTATATAAGTTAGGTGAAAATGGGATATTGTGATACTCTGTCTTGGAACATGAAATACCAATTCTACTAGCATAGGTGCATGATGGAATTGCTTGAAGGAATTCTATAGGAAAGGTGATATGGTGGCCCACCCTCCATAAATATGCCAAGGAGTATTATCATAATTGGAATGTTTTTCATAGAGTAGTAAATTTGTATAGATGTGATGAGATGCCTTTTAATATGCAAGTCACATTACAGACATTTGAAAAATGGGCAGTAGATTTTGTTGGACTAATTAATCCACTGGCCAGAAGATCAGGAGATAGGTACATAATTACTATGACATACTACTTGACTAGGTGGGCAAAAGAAGAACTAGTTACATATTGTAGCACAAAGACAACTACACGGTTCTTGTTTGAGAATGTTGTTACAAGGTTTGGGTTTCCTAGATTAATTATGATCGATTGAGGGACTCACGTTTTGAACAAGACAGTTGCAACATTGATAGAGGACTTCCAAATTTATCATCAAAACAACACTATGTATCACCCTAAAGCAAATGGAGTTGTGGAATCATTCAACAAGCTACTGGAGAACACATTGACAAATATATGTAATCTAGGATGGGAAAAATAGTATTTAAGGATTCATGCAATGTTAATGGATTATAGGACAACATGAAATAATTTGACAGGTCAGACACCCTTTAGATTAGTTTATGGTCAGGAAGCAATCATTCTTATGGATTTTAATGTACCAATTCTATGCATTGATGTGATGAGAGAACTTACATACTCCTACACAGTAGAAGAAAGATTATCATAGCTAATGGAACCAGAGGAATATTGATTTGTCGTAGGGTTCCATCAACAAGTACAAAAGGCATGTGAAAAATATTGGCATGACAGACACATCAAGTAGAAGAAGTTCCAGATATGAGACTTAGTATTTCTCTATGACAACAAGTTTTTTCAACACCTCGAAAAGTTCAGGACACATTGGTTAGGTCCATATATGATAATATATGTGACATAAGTAAGTGTTGTTTAGCTGGGGTATTTGGATGGAGAATTCATGGACGAACTAGTTAACGAGAGTCAAATGAAATTGTACAAGGATGATCATCCTTCTATGCACTAAGATGATTGTGCAGTAAACTTATATATGTATTATAGTGTAAATAGAAAAAGCAGAAAAGGAAGAAAAAGGAAGGAAAAGAGAGAAATGAGTAAGAAAAAATGGAAAAATCAAGAGAATGGTTTAGGGAAGAGGTAGAAATTTTAAGACTTCAGGAAGTTAATATTAGAAGGTAAACCAAGTAAGAAGGAAAATGTCACAAATAGAAGTGTGCATAAGCAAACCAAGTAATTTGTGTAGAGAGAGGATTTCCTATAGAGAGAAGAGATCACACATATAAAAGTTAAAATCATTTATGAGGAAGCATGATAGGGAAAATAAGTTATGAGGAAACATGATGTCAAAATGAGAGAGACATGTAGTGATAAATGGAAAGTACCATGGAAATCATAACGGACTGGTAGATCTAGAACAAGATACACCAGATGATTCAAAGTTCATGAAGCATTGAGGAAAATAATGAATGGAAAGAACTAGTGGATTAGACGATAATTTTATGCACGAAGGTAAGTTAATAGCTATCAATGTGTTATTAAATAATGAGAAGGGTTGATGAGGAAATATTATTGTCGATTATATTTTTATCAGAGATTCGAGCAACAATGAGTCGTAGATATGAGAGAGTGTTGCAAAGTTGTAGGTGTTAGTCATAGGAAGACTATTGCAGAGAAATATGGCACAACCTAAGAAAAAAACAATATCTTCATCAACACAGAAGAAACAATGCATTAATCCATCATTCATACCAGTACAAGAAGAGACCTATGGGGCATCCTCATCACATCTGGTATTTCCAAGGGATTACATACTAGCAAGGAAGGATACAAAAAATCCAATCAAATTATCAAAAGATGCTAAGTATGAGCTTGTGGAGCTGAAAATCCCACTTGGAGTGATCATAGGGAGAGACATGTTAGGCTTGGAACTGATTTTAAAGTATGCATACCATGATATTGTGAATGAGAATAAATTTCTAGAGATCTCTACCGAGAAAATATTTTAAGAGCTGGATCAGCGCAAAGAAAAAAATGGTTGTGATAGAGCTACAGAAATGGAAAACATGGTTGCATAAAGTTGGCATTAAAAACATATTTGACATACCACACTTCATGAGGAGCAAAAAAATTAACATCTATGTGAATATGTTGTTGATATGTGTGTTCAATGGTTACTTGTGGCTCAATGTTTCATTTTCAATTGATACAAACTTGATTGTGCACATTATTGGACTATCATTACAAGGGGATGGCCCTTCACTAATATTTTCAAACAGGAAAAATGAGAAGGCTCTATCAGAGAGAATGAAAGATAAATTTCATACATTCAAAGGACAACGTGGTTTGGATGTAGCAAGCATATGTTATCTAACAATGCAATTTGTGACACAGGTATTAGATTTTAAATTTTTAAGTGCCAAATGGATCAAGTACCAGTGACAGTAATAGCGACAACTGAGAAGTGTGTCAAGAGTGTGTAGATGAACTGGGCGATATTTTTTCTTAACAATTTCTTGATCAACTGTGAAGAGGCACAAGATAAAGGGACTAAATTCCATTATGAGTGGTTATTTATTTTCATTTCTTTATTAGAATGGAGGGATTTGGATGAGACATAGTTTTTGGGAGTCAAAGATAAGCCATGCCTAATCACAAGATATCAGAACTTATGGAATACTAAAAAGAAGAAACTACAATTAGATAATAATATTTTCTTTTATATCTATAAGGAAATGATTCAAATGAGATCTAATAGTACACCATTCACACCACCACATGCGGTCAAAGTAGAAAATCTGGTTGTGCACTTTAAGGCAGGGCACCATCACATGTATGTACAAGAAAAAAATGATCCAAATTAGGAATGGTTTCCTACATAATATGGGTTAACCGAGGAAGATATGGGACACATTGTGGAATATTGGGATGATGATTGGAATATCCCAATGATAGATACAAAGAAGTTAGCAGAAACAAGAAAAACATAGAAATAAAACCAAAAATTACAAGACATAGATGATGATGAAGAAGAATAAGTAGAACAAGAAAAAGGAAATGACGCAAATAAGACACCACCATGACCAAGAGGAAAGAGAAAGGAACGAGACAAAGGAAAATCAATTCCAATATGCAAGAAAAGAAGGGTTATGAATACTACAACAACACATGCATTTTTGGAGGATGACTTTGAAAGGAGAGGTGACCATGTTAAAGAAGTCATAGATGAATCGTTTCATCATGCGACACAATAGAAGGAATAGATGCACAAAATGATGGGAGAGACTATGGTTGAGTTGCGCCAATTTTTATAAGTGAAAAATATCATTCCAACATGTTAGGAAAAATATGAGCATACAACAATTACTACAAAGGATGGGGAGGCAAGGCTAGAAGTCGCTCAATCATTAGAGGTAGAAGGTGAATGGATATTGATCGAGTTAGCACTAGGGGAACTATATTTCCTAACAATAAAGATGCATGAATAAGCAAGGGAACTAGGTCATATTGACTTAGTGTTATCACAATTGCCAGCATATGTATTGCAATAATTGCAGACAAGCATGACACAAGATATGAACTTGCACACAAAGAATATATCTAATGAGTTGATTAAGGTTACGAAAGAGAGTGTGGCCTTGGATATGGAATACAAAAAAGTCAAATAGGAGTGGGATGAGGCCATGAAGAAGGTATAAAGAATGAAATAAGCATTCGAGAAGGTCTAAACAAAATCCCATAGGGTTAGACAAAGATAAAGGCCCCAATTTAAGAATAAGTAACAAAAATAAGTGAAGCCTTTCAATGATTATGGGCACATATAGTCAACTTAGAAGCATGCATGACACAAAGTAATCCACCAAAGGAAAGGGAGAAAATGTAGTAGATAGTGACCATAATTGTGGAGAGAATCAAGAATATATAGGTACAATGTGTTAATATCTATGTAGAATGCATGGACATATGGACACAACTAACTGAAGACATTGAGCTACATGCAATTATCTAGAAGATACAGGTTGTGTCGAAAAATATGGAGAAGTTTAAAGAAGTAATGGGTATTGTTACCCCCTACATGGAGTGAAGAGATCTAGACGAGTTGAGAATGGCCCTGGAGGACCCCTCGTTTCTTCAGGGAAACCCATTTATCAACAACAACAACATCCACCCCACCAACTTGGTCCTGAAGTAGTAGTAAGTATTGATACATGAGGTAATGAGTCTGGGTATCATGGTATGTATCATCTTGATTATTGAAGAAATTGAATATCTTGCATTGAATTATCCTTCATTTCATAACGTTTTCTTGTAAATTATGATCTTTATATTGTTCATACCTAGGAAGGGTGACATGGTTCCCTAGTAAGTTGATATCCCTTTATTATGGGTTTCCACTGGGTGGGTATATGAAAGTTCATCGTCCATTCTCTCCATAATTACCACTTTCCATCTCTATCCCTCTCATTTACCCCACCTTTGTTTGGGCATTGGGTTGGCCACATTAGGAAGGGTTGCACCTTGTCATTTGGAAAGAAGGGGATAAAGGCCCAAGGGGTAAAAGTAGTTGGAAAGAGTTAAAAATCCAAAATGAAACCTTTGATATGCTTCTCGAGAAAGCAGTAAAAAACTTCTCAATAAGAAAAGGAGACCCATAAGATAAATAAACACTCAAAGTATTATTTAGTGGATGGGAGGTCTCATCATGATCCCTCCCATGGGGACCTATTATGACCATGGGCATGTAGTGGTATGACACTACCATCTATCCAATCACCAAACCCAAGTAGTGGCTCTTGATGGAATAGCCAAGAGAAAAGGGGTCTCATCACGATCCAACCTTCTCATCTCTGTGAAGTTCTTGTGGGTAACGCTATCACTTTTGGTCACCAAGCCAGGACAGTGTCCCCCAACTCTTCCCTTGAAGAATTAAAAAGATAAGATTAAAAAGGCATTGATGGGATAATAAAGAATGGCATCCATGACAAGGTGCAACTCACACTCTACAAAGGAACCCATAGGTAAGATCTACATTTCCCTGTTATCACTGCACCCCATGCCCAAACACTTAACCCAAGCCACTTCACACACACTTACATGACCTAGATTGGTTCTCACCTAGGAAACACCCCAAACTTAAGGAGTATTATCCCAATAGGACATCTTGAGACCCTCTCCAAACCTGACTTGTTAAACTGCATAATGTGTTTGAGAATTTGTCTAGGTAAAGGGGGGCTTGATGCACATGTTTGGGTAATTTGTTTATTAGATGTGATTGAAATTTCTATGTTCCCTATGACTTATGAACCCTGGAGGGCGTATGTGTTGTTGTTGCAGGAATTTTCTCGGTCGACAGGTACATGTGGGGGAATGATTAGATCGGACCTCCATGGGGTTGAAATCCCATAGATATATTTTGTAACCACAACCAGGGGTATGGAAAAATCAAAAACTTGCACAAGGAAGAAAGAAGGATGTTACACCAGAGACACCCCAACAGACCTAGACATAAGGGGATATTACCTTTCCACCTGGACATTGACCTTTTGGAGCCCATGACATCACCTTTGTGACCCTAGACATCATCCAAAGTCAGGGTTTTCACCTTGAGGTCCGTCGTGAGATGATTGACACATGTGGGAATCATCTAGGGCCTTTGGAAGCCAAACGTCTTGCCTCTTGAGCCCAATGTTTCACCCTAGGGGCTCAATGTCACCCTAGAAGGGCATGATGTCACCCTTGGACATAATTTCAGGGGATAATTACTTTTATTTATTTTAAAGTTGGATTTTTTAGGTAATTTGGCCAGGTCGACCTTTTTATGACCCAATTTTAATTAAATGTCATTGATATTGTATAAATAGAGAGAAAGTACTCTCATTTTTTATTATATCATCACACAAGTAGTGTGGCCTTAAATTTGTGCCATTTTTGGGGGTTATTAGCTGAAATTCTAGGTGCACTTTCTCTTGGAAGCTAAATTTTGCAGCTTGGATCATTTCTTGGTGAAATTACTTGGCATTCTAGGGTTTTATGGCTTGATTATTCTTGGTGAAGTAAGTAAATCTGCAATTCTTCATTTTATTTGAATGGTTTATGGTAAATTTACTTATTCATGTTAAAGATTATGAAATTTCTTTCTTAACAAACCCTAGGAGTAAAGGACTTAATTTGCAAATTCATTTCAAAGTGAAATTAAAAGATGATTAGATGTTGCCAATTTTTCTTGTGACAAGTAGTTATCATTCTACCAACTCAAAGCTCTATTTTCTTGTCTTTTTCAAGAACTTTCAAGGAATAATTATTGTGTCTATTGAAAAATACTTATTGTTGTTGTAAATATTACATTTTGCTGCAATTTCATATCATCTTACTTATTTTTCAAAGGTTCACGTTCTTATGAAGCACTAACATCATTTGGTACTTGAATGTTTCCTTTCTTTTCTATTTGTTGTCTTGTTCTGGGTAGGTACACCTTATTTATAGTTTTTCTTCATATCTATAAGACACAAAGAGCCTTTCACTTGAGTGACATGTGAGAGGGGGGGTGGCGGAGAATTTCTTGTAACTTTAACTTAGCCTTCTCAAAACATTCAAGTCATTGGGGATGTCTCCCCTGGGGTATTGTGATATACTCCTAAATAGAAAGGGGTTTCCTATTAATGTGACAATGACAGGTCACTACCTGTTACACAAATATTGCTTCTAGTTGCCTTGTTTTTTGGGAAAGTACAGATTGTGTGATAACATCTACATTACTGCCAACAGAGGTTGTAACAATAATGGACGAGAAGAAGAATATATATTTATAAATGAATCAGCTAAGGGTGGAGCAATAGGCTCACATGCAATAAATAAAGGTATTGCAAGAAAACTCTTATAAGGTGAGAATAGATTTAGCAACCACTCAAGGTATTGTCAAACATGTAGTAGAAGAAATTGTCGAGAAGTTCAAGGCTTGGATTACTATTGAAACAATAGAGACAATTGTGAAGAAGGAGACAGAGGTAAGGGAGAAATCTATTATATCAAGGGAAACATTTGAGAAGTTCATGGTAAATTAGAATAAGTCCTGAGTGGCTCGGGATGAACCACAGGTGATTGTTGGGGGCCTGTTGGATGGGCATTTTGGATAAGTTTTGGTTAATTTTTTGGATCCGCACCATAACAAGTCAAATAATAAAAGGTAGTTAGAAGATGTACTGGAGTGTGTGGTAGGTTCTCCTTTCATGGAGTCCACGCTTGTGGATCGAGGAAAAGGAGTGGAGTGACGCATAAAATATGGAAAATGGTTATAGACCATTTCATTTTCGGGGACATTTTGTAACTGTATTAGACAATGTTTTATGTATAAATATGTAAGGGGTCAGGGTAGATAGGTGGTTGGAGTACTAGAGGATATGCTTGGAGAGAGTTGAAGTGCATTTCTGGGTATATTTTGGAGTTATCACTAAAGTATTGGGAGTAGGCTCGCACTGTAACAAAATGACTTAGGCAAGTTTGGTAATATCAAGTGAATTTTTTTTTTGTAAGAACAATGCACAACAGTAATGGATATTCTGAATGAATTATTAAAAATCCAACCATTTTATACGTAACCTAGATTGGGGAGAACAATATTAAAACCATCTGTTTTATGTGATGGTATGTGTGTTATGTTTCTAATGAATGTGGTGGATGGTTAGCATAGATATATTTACTGTTTTATGAATAATGCACAATGATGATAAATTCTTAGTATTTTGAATATGTCATTGAGATATGTTGTTATTTTTTTTCACTCTTAAGATGATGATGAACGAATGAATGTTAAGTAAAGTAATTTCATGCAAAAAATATATTTCATCATGCTAAAACATTAAGTAATGGAAACTGCGCACACAATAGATGAAGGGATATGCCTAGTATGGTCAGATTGAATACCTCACTTCCCCTTGTCACTCCAAACTTGGTTCTTGCAACCCCTCGGGTGAGACTTCACTTGCTTACAAGTGATGCTGAAAGGGCCAGTGTCTAATGGTTTTTTAGGTTTATTGTATTTGAACTTAGGTTCTACCCACTGTGCACCAACATATGTCATCTTCAATTTTTTCTCCATTGGAGTAGAGAGAGGATTTCAATCAACGATGCCAAATTTGTTCAACAACTATCCAATGTACTTCTTTTGGGATATGAATACAATCTTTGGATTCTAGGTTACTTTAATACCAAAGTAGTAGTGAAGATGTATCATGCCTATCATCGCAAAACCATTCTTCATTTATTTTTTATGGATGCAATGTATCCTTCATTGTTCCCTATCATGAAAATATCAACTACATACACAATTTTCCAAAATATACAACAATTTTCCAAAATATAAAAGAATTTTCCAAAATTTATTGACAAACAAAGTTTCATCATGAAGGTTAAAATTATTGAATTGATATTCAAAACATTTGAGTTATATTTTCATACCATGTGTGAGGTGCTTACTTTACGCCATACAAAGACTTTATTAGATTTCATACCTTAATTTCTTAACCCTTCACAACAAATCATTTTGGTTGAGACATGCAGACATTCTCTTTCAAGTGTCCATTCAAGAAGGATATATTCACATTCATGTGATGAATATTCCACCTATTATGTTCTACCGAATCCAACAAATATAGAATGGTATCCCATTTTGTTGTAGCAGAAAAGGTCTCCTCGTAGTGTATTCCTTCATTCTATGAAAATCCTTTCACCACAAGAATTGATTTATTCTTATCATGTGAGCCATTTGATTTTTACTTCTTCTGGTAGACCCATCTAAAACCAATTGGTTTGGTTCAAAATGGAGTATCCACCAATTCCATGTCCCATTATTAATCACAACATCATACTCCTTTGGCATGGGTTCTTTCCACTCATAATGAGAAGTATATTCATTAGAGAAAGTTGGTTCAAAGCTAGTAGATAAATTTGACTCACAACCAATTGAAACATTCATAGAATTTACATCACCTAAATAGGAATTACTTACATCATCTTGGTGTAGAAATTTTGGTTCCTATATTTCCAAAATCATCACGATGAACAATTTCAAGTGTCTTTATGAGCCACTTTGGACATTTCGATGATTGTCTAGGTTTCATTATTGATTGATATAGTGTTACATTACCACCAAGGTTCAACCTTTCAATCTTATCAATAAAATCATCAACTGAATTTCTTATTCTCGTGAAGTGTTTGGTTCTTCTACATGAGGGGGAGATGACACTTCAAAAGGAAATTCCAAAGATTGATCCAATAAATGGAACCCCCCTTCAAGATGTGGAATCTCATCATAAAAAATATTATATGTATTTACATGGGTGAATCTATCTATATGATCAAGCTACTCCTCAACACTTTTGTCATTCTTGGTGGATTCAAGAAAAATCACATCACTAGAAAGAATAATTTTTTTTTTACCTCATAATAAAGATGATATGCCTTGGTGGTATTTAAGTACCCTAATAAAATTCACTTTTGACTAATTTCCCCAAGTTTGTTTCTTTTCTCCTAAGGAATTAAGGCATCATAGGTAGAACCAAAGACCATGATATGCCTCACTCAATGAGTGTGGGGATACCAGCTTTCATAAGGAATATTGTTTCCAAGAGAATGGCATGGAATCGTGTTTATCACATATATTACACATAGAGTTTCATCATCCCAAAACATCAAATTCACATTCTATAAAAACAACATTGAATGTACCATGTTCAAGAGTGTCTTGATCATTATGTTTTATCCATCATTCTATTGAGGATTGTATCAAATAGTGGTTTGATTCTTAATCCCATGTTGGTGAACATTTATTTCAAACTCATTTGATGTGTATTCCCCTCCATTACCATAAGGAAGAGTGTAAATACAAGATTGAACATCATTTTCAATCCATAAATGAAAATTTTTAAATGTTTCAAAACCTTGATATTTTTGTTTCAAAAAATAAACCCAACACATCTCAATGTAGTCATCGATAAAATTCATGATACATTTATTACCAAAAGAAGATGGAACATGCATGGGTCCACAAAAATCAGAGTGTATCAACTCAACTTTTGTACATTCTCTTGAAGTGGAACTATGATTTTTTTATTTTATTGTGTTTAATAAGGTTGCATGCCTCACATTTCTTCAACTTCCTTGGAATGGTAGGAAAACCAGAGAGACCATTTTTCTTCAACACATGAAGACTATCATAATTGATGTTCCCAAATATAGCATTCCACGAGACACTAGATGACAATGTATCTTCATAATGGTGAGAGAGTGTTGGCCCTTGACAAAGATTTGGGAGATTCTTGGTCATATTGACCTATTTTGGACTTTGACAACCTGTCAAAGGAGGAGCACAATACAAAGAAGAGATCGTGGGATCTCGGCCCCTTTTTGGGTCCTTTTTGGCATCTGGGAATATGTAACGGGAATGGGATGCCAGCCCATGGGTTTACCCATGTTTAGGCCTATTTTGTAATATATAAATAGGTTCTTAGGATAGATATAAGTAGCGATGCATCTATGTGATGTTAGTATGCAACTAGGCTAAGTGCCAAGATTTGGATCCGTGTGATCAGGACTTGTAAGGATTTGTGCATACTGTGTGAAACTTGCAGAGTTAAATGCAGGTCATTGTAGAAATATTGTGGAAGGCTTAGTGTTGGAACATAAAGAAGAAGGATCTTGTGAGCTGCATAGATCTTCTATCTCGTAAGGGTTTTAAGGCTCTGTGCTTGTGACCGATTGACTAAAGACAATAAAGAAGAAGAGTTGGTGGACGTAGCCCCAGGGTGGGGGTGAACCACGTAAATATTTTGTTGTAATGAGTTGTTCTTGTATTAATGTGTTTATGAATCTCAAGCTAGGTTCTTTGATATATATAGATAGATATTCTTATGGTTTGTGCTATGAATGTTATATCTGACTTCTATGAATGTGCTTAGTACTTTTTGTTTCTAGATCTGATCCATCTGTTTGTGCTAAGTGATTAATTACATTAGATCATTACAAATGATGCGATGCTCTATTCTATATAGACAATAGTTATGGATTGAATATTGATGAACTATCGATGCTAAGTGCTTTGTCAAGTATTGTAGTCACAGATCTGTGTCCCAGCTAAGGTTGCAGACACTTGAGTCCTACAACCATCCCTACCTCTACCTCGGGTGAGACTTCATCTGCTTTGCAGGTGTTGCTGAAAGGGTTGGTAGTTAGGGTTTTGTTGGTGCATTGTTGTAGCATTGAACCTTGGGTCTGCCCCTGTGCCGACAAATGGTTCCATTGTCAGGACTGAAACTGTGATTGTTGGGAAATTAGAAAGAAGGAGCTTTGTGCAAATATTCGTCCCGAAGTTGTGAAAACTTTGTGCATAGATCTGTCTCTCTAGTGCGCAGTATTCTACTTGATTTATGAAGCTTTTTGCTAAAATAAAGAAGCCTAATCTGAAGAAAAGAAGTTGGATCTGAAGGAGAGAAGTAAGATCTAAAATATTTTGTGCTCTAAGAAAGGTAAAAGTGATAATGTTTTATTAAAAGAGGTAATATCTGTAAGCTTTGTGCTCTGATAAAGGTAAGAATAGTGAAATGTTTTAGATTTGGAAGCTTTGTGCTCTATAGAAGAAAGATAAGTGGAAATTTTGGTTTCTAAAGTATGGATCTAGGTATGTTTGATAGGTTTTATCCTAGATTGAAAACCAAGGCACTAATAGATGAAAGAAGGCTTGATATGACTAGATAGGATAAGAATAGTGAAAGATATGTTATACCTAAGCATAGAAAGAATGTTTGGAATAACAAATGGATGCAAGATCCTAGAAATAATTTGTTGCAGGTTAGCTACCATGATCCTAGTGTGAATTACTGGAAAGGATAGGGATGATTTAAAAGAAAGAGAGGATTAACCTTCTGTTATAATTGCAGAAGAATGGGACATCTTTCTAAGGAATGCCCTAGGAAAAGACTATTAAAAACCAAATATCAATATAGCATAGAACATCCTCAGAAAAAGTACTCAACACCTTGAAAAAGAGATAATTTCAGATAATAATCCTCTTCGAGGGGGAAACCTCCTTTTACCCCACTTAAATGTTCAAGTACAAGATGATTCAA
>JZKD02S1985847.1:216291-235782 GCA_000966675.3 Picea glauca
AGGCTTATTTGGTGTAGAAGTTCCCTTTTTGGGTGGCATGTTGGCCAAGTATCACTTTTGAACCTTGATTTTGAGGTGGTTCTGCTAGACAATATTTATTCTCTTGTATCTCCCATGTTTCAACCCTTTTGGGTATGAAACTTTCTCTTATGTATTTCTATGATATTTCTTCTCTGCCATGCCATAGGTCTGATCAAAATTGGATGTGACAAGTGGAATTTACGGTAACTTCCCCACAACTTGCCGATTTTTGGCCTTTCCATGAGATATCACTTGTATAGTGTTCCCCGCACAAAATGATTGATATCAAATTGTAAAACTCACACCAGAAATACTACAGACTGTCCATGATCCAATGCAACTAGTCCCATACAATTTGGATACTCTAGGAATAAGTTATGATTGTTTTACCTGGAACACCTTCTTGAGACTAGTCAATAGTACTAGTCAGATACCCTATCTTACACACGGTGTATCTACAAATTTAATATGACCTAGAAGCTAAATTTTTCCCACAGATACCTTAATAATTTCTATAAATAGTCTTCAAAGTTAAGGGTATACAAGGTTACATAAAAGTTTTTATAGCGAAAACTCCTCAATGACTTAGTTTAGGATAATTCCACAACCCTATCTTGTACAGGATGTATCTCTACAATTATAATGCCTCAGGAGCTGAATGTTGAACTCAACATACCTTGATTCGTCTACTAAATATCCTCCAAGTTGTGCCTTCTGAAACGTTTTAGAAAAAAAGTTATAGTGAGAATTCCAAGGTGTCTCATATGTAGCAATGAAACCCCAAGACCTTGAGCTCTGATACCATATGTTAAGAACAAAATATCAATATAGCATAGAAAATCCTCAGAAAAAGTACTCAACGCCTTGAAAAAGAGATAATTTCAGATGATAAGCCTCTTCAAGGGGGCAACCTCCTTTTACCCCCCTTAAATGTTCAAGTACAAGATGATTCAAAACTAAAATGTCTCCTTGGTATATATAGGAGACTAGGAGGTATAATTACAACTAATGGCCTAAAGACGACATAAATAAAATAACATTACTAATATAATATGCCCCAATTAAGAGGTAATGAGCCAATGTTAGGGCTTAACAAAGACCTAGTTGTCTTTGTTGTAAAGCTATGGACCATGAAGTTTTGGATTTCCCTAGAATGATTGCTAAGCTGGAAGAAATGAATCTGAATAAAGAAAACCCTAAGGCAGATCCAAAAATGGAAGAATCCTAGGATGAATCAAAGAAATTATTGTTGCAAATAAATGAAACCCTGAATGACCATCGACATGTCAGAATATCAGAGATCTTCAAGGAAAAATAATGCATTGACGTAAGAATAAGAGACTTCGACATTGACTGTTTTCTGGATGAAGAAACACAGGTGAATATCATGACAGAAAGAACTTGAGAAGCCATAGGGAAGCTTGCTATGATACCTTCATTAGGAGGAATAAGACTATTCAGGGGAAAGTTGATAAACCTATGTCGGAAGCTCGCCCAGATAGCTATGAATGTGAATGGAACATCGACATAAGAAGATTTTGAGATTATTAAATTTATTGAAGACAACACCCCCTTTACCATGTTACTAGGAAAACCTTGGATTGATAGAGACCAAGATAGATGAAAGGAAGAAGAAGAAGTTTTGGAACAGAAGAAAAAAGAGTTAAAAGATTTCATGACCAGAAGGATCGCACACTTGATTATAGAACAGGAGAACAGGCTAAAGCTATTTAACACTAGAGGCCCAGATGTTGAAGATGCAAGAACATTAGAGGACTCACAGAAGAATGAAGTACTTATCCCAGACAAAGAAGAAGTATCACTCTTGAATATTAGGAAAGAATATCAACAATGTGAAGTAACTATGTTGAAAGAAGATAAGAATCATAATATAAAAAGGCATACCGAGACAAATCTCACTAGAAAGAAGGATAGAAATCTAAGTAAAAAGAAGGCTAAGATTGAAAAGTTATAGAAAGTTCCAGAGGGAACCTCACAGAAGGAAAATTCACAAAATTTGAGCTTCGTCAGGATATCAGAACAACAACCCATGGCACTTCGCCATGACAAAGAAATATAGCCATTGGGGAACATTACAACTATTAGATAAATGCTTTGAACGAATAGAAATCCATTTATGGCCAGCCATCTCAACTCCATCAAATCACTGAGATAGTTGAAGCTCGCCTTTGATCAGAATAGAAAGAAATAACGCAAGCCACCTAGTCTTTGACACAAGTACAAGGAGTCCTTGTGGAGCAACGCAGTACTGCAGAATGGTAGAAGCTTGATCTCCAGGCAATGTTCGATGAAGAAAAATCCCAACTGTAGAAATAAAAGGAACAATTGCTCATGGAGAAACTTGAAGTAAAAGAAATGGTCAACGGATTGCTTCGATCTGTGATAGTCGTAGAAGTAAAGGTTGAAGAGAGAATTCCACAACAAATAGTACAAATTGAACAAGTGATCTAGTAGCTACAACAATGCATAACAGATTTGGAGCTACACACAGTAACCGAGACCCCTCAAGATGTAAGAGAACAAAGGGAAGAAACCGCCAGGAGCACAGTTGAGAGACTAAAGGCTCTTTCTAGAGAGTGCAAGAAGTTGAGCAACCACAGTGCCCAAACGTATGAGAATGTCACTGCGAATATGGAATTACAGGCACTGGATTCGTAGCTCCAGGAAGAAAAGAAGCACACAAAGATACTATAGGTGCAGTTGAAGGCCCTGTTAGTTGTAGAAAGAATGAAGCGATCTTAAGAGCAGTGAACTGTCGAATAGTAGATCCATACGATTTAAAGCAAAGTGATGGAAGTAACTCAACGGATCCAACCTGTGCAAGATAAGGCCTATCAATTGTTCACGGAGGTCGAGAACTGAGGAGAAGAGCTAGAGTAGGTTGTTAATGCAATAAAATAATGTCTAGAAGGGCCAGTGAATGATGTCGTAATCCAGGAGTTCATCGAGCAAGAGGTCGTAGCACAACAGCAAGTCAAAGTAGCTCAATCCAAGCTCGAGGAGTTTGAGGCAGAGCTATTCAACCCAGAGTGACTCGGGATGGGTCAAAAGTAAGTGTTGGGGGACTTTTGGCCCTTGACCAAGCTTTGGGATATTCTTGGTCATATTGACCTATTTTTGACTTCTACACCATGTCAAAGGAGAAGTGCATGACAAAGAAGAGATCATGGGATCTTGGCCCCTTTTTGGTTCCTTTTTGGGATGTTGGAATATGTAATGGGAATGGGATGTTGGCCCATGGGTTTACCCATGTTTAGGCCTATTTTGTAATATATAAATATGTGCTTAGGCTAGATAGAAGTAGTGGTGCATCTATGTGATGTTAGTATGAAAGTAGGATAAGTGCCAAGATTTGGATCTATGTGATCATGACATATAAGGCTTTGTGCATACTCTGTGAAACTTGCAGAGTTAAGTGAAAGTCATTGTAGCAAGACTGTGGAAGGCTTAGTGTTGGAAAGCAAACGATGAAGGATCTAGCGAGATACACAGATATTTTGTCCTGTGCGAGGTAAGTGTTTTGAGGGTCTGTTCTTGTAACCGATTGAATGAAGAAAATAAATAAGAAGAGTTAGTGGATGTAGCCCCAGGGTGGGGGTGAACCATGTAAATACTATGTTGTTATTCTTTATGCTTGTCTTAATGTGTTTATGACTCCCTAGCTAAGTGATTTGATATAGATAGATAGATCTTCTTATGATTTGTCCTATGAATGTTAGATATGACTTCTATGAATGTGATTAGTTCTTGCTTCTACTAAATCTGATCCATCTGTTTGTGCTAAGTTCTTAATTACATTAGATTAGTACGAATGATGTGATTCTATGTTCTATCTGCACAGTAGTTATGGGTTGAATATTTATGAACTATTGATTCTAAGTGCTCTGTCAAGTATTATAATCACAGCTCTATGTCCCAGCTAAGGTTGCAGACACTTGAGTCTTGCAACCACCCCTTCCTCTACCTCAGATGAGACTTCATCTTCTTAACAGGTGTTGCTGAAAGGGTTGATAGTTAGGGTTTTGTTGGTGTGTTGTTGTAGCATTGAACCCTAGGTCTTCCCCTATGCCAATAGAGAGGTATGAAAAAATATGTCCCGGTGAAGATGTCCCTTTCATCCTCTATAGACACTCATCCTCCCATCCTATCATGATGAACATGTTGTCACAATAAATCCTTAATTCAACTTGTCCATCAAGCATGTGAACATAATGGCATTGTTTTGGAATCTGTACAAGAGAGAGAAATTTCATCCACAACTCAAGAAGATATAAAATATTATGCAAAACAAAATTTAAGAATGTAGGTAATTTGAGCCTGATGGTGCCAATTCCCAAGGATTTGATACTAGATCCATTTGCAAATTTTATTGCACCATCTACATTATATTTAATTCTTCAAAGAGGTCTCTCTAAAAATTCATTTGACAAGTAGCATTGGTTTCAGAAAATCAAGTATTTCTCCAAGAAGCAAATGAAGTTTTGAATAAGTCTTCATTTATGCTAGTATGGCTATGAGCAATGATAAAATAAGTGGGTTCAATATATTTTTGATGCCGGAGCATCGTAAAAAGCCAAAGCATGCACCTAGCCAAAAGAACAACTGGATGTGCAAATGAAAAAAAGGACATGTTTTTATGAAAACATTTTGAATTTTGAAATATGAAGCATTAATGTAATAGCTAGGAGAAGCGTACTTACATTTATGTCTTGGAGATATGAACATATCTGGAGAAATTATTCTCATTTTCCATATGTAATAGGAATTTAAGTCTGTTAATGTAAAGTAGGTAGATATGAATGTTAGATTAGACAGTTTAGAAGTGTAGGAGGGAAAACAGATATAGACACCCTCACCCTTGTATCATGTAACAATATTATGATTTGGATTGGATAAGTTGTAGAGATGTAGCAGAGAAATGTAGATAAGAACCCATGTACATGAGCACTTGAGTGAATATATAAATCTTTGACTCATTTTTCATGGTGTTATGATGCTTACTATTTATATTAGTTAAATGGTATGTTTACAGTTGATTTGTTTCTCTGTTACGCATTTATCTCAATGTTGTGTTGTGTGTATGATTTCATGTTGAATGTATGAAGTCAGAAAGAAAGGATGAATGAGTTTCAATTGTTTCTCTTCCTGAGAATTCCTACAAAGAGTGTAGTGAACGTCTGCAAGGTGTGCGTTGACAAGGGTCTGAGTTTTATCTCAGAAAGATCAGGAGAGATATTGTTGTTCTCATACCAGCAAAAATGCAGGTGAAGCATAGAGCCATGCAAGGTGTGCGTAGGTTGGTTGAGGCCTTAGAATTTATCAAATAAGGTGAAGGCTGAAGGACTACTATTTCAAAAAGTGCATAGGATTGAAGACTCAAATAACGAGAGGTTAATTGAAAGTTTGTCGCAAGGAGTGCGAGTAGGATTCCTTTTGGAGGCTTGAAATTGCAAGCAAGAGCTCATGAGGGATAGAACCTTTGAAGTGTTCAAAGGGAGGCGGAGATTGAAAACGTCTCGCAGAGGTCAAGTTCAGGTGGAAGAACGCCAAGTCATTTTGGCCCGAGATCCTTGAGAAGAGTGAACGAACGGTGAGAGGCCTTCATGAAGGAAGTGTCAAAATTGCAAGAATCATTGGATCTTGCAGAGTTACAAGGTGGTTAGAAGCCAGTGAAACCTACCACCCAGGATTCGAAGGTCAATATGAGTCGTTGATCTCATTTCAACCCACGTCGTTGGATCATTTCGTGAACTTGGGGTTTGTGAGTTTGGAGGGTAGACCAAATTCTTGTTTCTGTGAAGTCCCGAGTTGCAAGGAGTAGGGAAGGAGATCCATACCATTGAATCCAAGCCACGGGAGAACCGTTGGATCAAAACCTTTGTGGGGTATCACGTATCGGGGGTTCAGGGCTTGAAAGAATTTCTTCTCGACTACGAAGTTGCGAAGTGTCGAGCGTCGAGGGATTGTACAAACACATAGCACATCCATTAGGTGGGGGTCGCATGGTTGACAGGTGGTGTAACAACAAGCACCCAGAGAAAAGTGGAAGCTGGCGTTAGGTGGTGGACGCACGTCGCCTGGGAAGAAGTCAACCCATTATTGACTTATCATGTTTTGGGGATTCTCAAAGGAGGAGAACGAGGGATCAACATTGTAGCTCATGAAGTCATGAGTTGCAAGTAGTGCTAGCATTTATCCTAGCCTATTATTATATGTAGCAGGTGCTAGTGAGGAGAGAGCCATACCCGTATCGTATCTTGGGTATCGAAGGTTTGGAGAAAGAGGAGTCCAGGGTCATCAACTCACAAATTCTTGAGTTGTGAGAGGCGCTTGCACTAAGGCACAGTTGTGGTCATATGGAGACATAAGGCTCACGCCTGGTGTTAAGTTACACAGGGCAGGTTTTCATGAAGGACCTGTGGATCGGATTCGCGAGGTTCTAGTATGGATCAGAGGGAGCCGCTTCGGCTCGAGGAGAATTTAGAATGATCATGTGTGGATATCGGACATAGGGTCGGTGGTCTGCATCATATTGGTATTAGAGCCTAGAACAAATTCTTTTCTTTTTGTAGCAGAGAGAAGGGAGAAAATTTTACAGCCATGCTGTCGAGAAGAAGAGACAGGCAAATACCTGATCCAACAATGGAAAGAGAAATGCTTGGATTATGTGCCAGGCTTGATGCTATGGAGACAACACAGAGGCGCACAGTTGACACTGGGGATATTAGTGAAGCTGAAAGTGAAAATGAAGCTAGAAACGAAGGAGAAGAAGTTGCAGTAGAATATGTTGTGGAAGAACGCCTATTCAAGGTTGTTGCAAGGATAGATGCCCGAGAAAAAATGGGCATTCCCACATATGAGGGAAACTTGGATGTTGAAAAGATTCTAGACTGGATTAGATCTCTAGACAAATACTTTGACTACGAGGATGTTGAGGAAGACAAGAAAGTCAAATATGTCGTTACTAGACTTAAAGGGCATGCAACACTATGGTGGGATGAACTGCAGGCTGACAGATGCTGCAAGGGAAAGAAGCAAATCGAGAGTTTGGATATAATGGTTGCAAAGATGAAAGCCAAATTCATACCCATGGATTATCAAATCACTCTGTTTCAAAGGATGCATAATTTGAGACAGAAGCTGATGTCAGTGAAAGAATACACTAAAGAATTCTACAAGATAAACATCAGAGCAGGTCATCGGGAAAGCAATGATGAAAAAGTTGCTAGGTACATAAATGGTTTGTGATATGACATTCAATATGAGATGAGCATGATGACCATTCGAACTGTGGAAGATGCTTATCAGATGGCTCTAAAAGTTGAAGAGAAGTTGAGATGGAAGCAAGGTCAAAGAGGTCGAGGTAGAAGTCAAAGAAGAGGCAAGATAATTGCCCAAGATAGGATTCAGAGATCTAAAGAAGAGGAGAAGAAACCTCAAACTCAAACTTATAGAGAAGGATGCTCATAGGGAAGGAAATTTGCTGATAGAAACACATTTCCTCGAGCTAGAGGAAGAGGAAGAGGAAGAGGTAGAGGAGGTGAAGTGAAATTCTTTGTTTGTGGAAAAATCAGACATAAATCCTATGAGTGTCCAGATAAGAAGAAAGAAGGTGGTGAGAATCACATTATCGAATATCAAGGACAAAATGTTGAGGCAGAAGATGCTGAGGGCAGAAGATCCTTAATGATGAGGAAATTTCTCTTAAAGCCGGAGAAGGAACCAGAGAACTTGGCCCAAAGGAATAGCCTATTTAGGACTGCTTGCAAAACTAAGGATAGAGTATGCAAGGTCATAGTGGACAGTGGTAGCACAAACAATCTCGTATATACTAAGATGGTAGAAAATATGGAGTTGGAGACTGTTGTACATCCAATCCCATATAAAGTTTTGTGGCTGGAAAAAGGACATTAGGTAAATGTCACTAAACAATGTTTAGTTGAATTTAAAATAGGAGGATATAAAGATGAAATATTATGTGAAGTCATTCCCATGGATGTTTGTCATCTATTGCTAGGTAGACCATGGAAATATGACAAAAAAGTGGTTCATGATGGGAGAAAGAACACGTACACCCTGGAGAAAAATGGTAGGACTAACATGTTGCTGTTGATTAAGGATAAAGAGGTGAAAACAGAAATGAGAAACACTGTACTTCTCATGAGTGGGAAGGAACTTCTTGATGAGGTTAAGAAGAAGGAAGACACACAATTTATTGTGGCTAGGAAGATAAAAATTGTTTTGACCAGTACGAGAATAGATGATCTACCAGAAGAAATTTAGGAGTTGTTGGGAGAATTTTCTGATATAGTAGTGGACGAACTACCTTGTTCGTTGCCACCTATCAGGAGTATAAGTCATCATATCGATCTTATACATGGATACAGTTTACTGAACAAAACAACGTACAGGTTGACGTCATAGGAAAATGAAGAAGTTAAGAGACAGGTCCATGACTTAATGGACAAAGGATTGATATGGGAGAGCTTGATTCCATGCGTTGTTCCAACAGTGCTCATCCTAAAGAAAGACGAAGGCTAGAGAATGTGTACAGACTCAAGGGAAATCAATAATATTACCATCAGATATAGGTTTCCATTGCCAAGGATGGAGGACTTGATGGATTGCTTGAGTGGAGCAAATTTTTTTTCAAAGATTGATTTGAAAAGCGGATATCATCATATTAGAATGAGAGAAGATGATCAATGGAAGACAACATTCAAGACAAATGAAGGGCTATATGAATGGATTTTCATGCCATTTGTCTTAACGAATGCGCCTAGTACTTTCATGAGGTTGATGAACAAAGTCTTGAAGGATTTGATTGGGAAATTCATTGTTGTATATCTTGATGATAATTAATTTTTAGCAGGACAGAAGAAAAACACTTAAAGCATTTAGCTGCAGTAATGAGGATATTATAGCAAGAGAAATTGTTGATCAATATGAAGAAATCGTCATTTATGAGGACGAAACTCATTAATTTGGGTTTTTTTATCTATGTAAATGAACTGAAAATGGATCTAGAAAAGATAAAGGTGATTAAGGATTGGCCATCGCCGAAGAGCATGTTTGAAGTTCGAAGCTTCCATGGTTTGAATAGCTTCTAGAGGAAATTCATCCGAAGCTTCAATGGTATTAGTGCACCAATGATGGATACAGGGAAGAAAAGACATAAATCTTTTCACTAGACTGAGGAAGCAGAGAAGAGCTTCAAGTTGCTGAAGAAGAAGATCACTGAGCAACCAATTCTGGTTTTGCTAAATTTCAACAAGACATTCCAGGTCAGGTGTGACGTGAGTGGATTTACAATTGGAGCAGTCTTGAGCTAAGATGACAGGTCGATCACGTACTTCAGTGAAAAACTGAATGAAGCAAAGATTAAGTACTCCATGTATGACAAACAATTCTATGTAGTCATACAAGCGCTGAAGAAATGGAGACACTATTTGGTTCCCAAGAAATTTGTTGTGTATAGCGATAATCATGCTATACAATTCATGACTTGACAAGAAACGTTGAACCAAAAACATGCTAAATGGGTTGACTACATGAAAAATTATACTTTTGTGATCAAGCATATTTCTGGAACTGCTAACAAAGTTGTTGAGATTTGAGTAGGAAATGTTTTCTTATGCAAGAATTCAGAGTCAAGACTTTGGGTTTTGATAACCTCAAAGAAATGTATAGGGATGATCTAGACTTCAAGGAGGCATATGAGGCATCTGAGAATCCAATTCACGGGAATAGAAGCCAATGGACTGAATACATGATCCGGGATGGATTATTATTTAGAGGCAATCAACTATGTATTCCGAGATGCTCCATGAGGGAGAATTTACTAAAGGAAAAACACAATGGACGATTAGTCGGACACTTAGTTCATGATAAAATGTTCTCAAAGTTGAATGACTCATGTTTTCGGCTAAGGATGAGGAAGGATGTGAATAAATTTGTGGATAGGTGCAGAATTTGTCAGCACATGAAGGGAAAAAGGTAGAACATAGGGTTATACCAACCGTTACCCATTCCTGAAAGGCCATGGGACACAGTGAGCATGGATTTTATATTGGGGCTACCAAGGACACAAAGAGGATGTGATTTGATCTTTATGGTAATTGACAGATTTTCGAATATGGCACATTTCATACCATGCCAGAAAACTAGTGACACAACTCATATCGCAAACCTGTTTTTCAAGGAAGTCATCAGACTTCACTGTTTACCAAAGAGTATCATTTCTGATCGAGATACCAAGTTCATGGGACATTTCTGGAGGACCTTATGGAAGAATCTAGGGACAAATTTGTCTTTTAGCTCAGCATATCATCCTCAGATGGATGGATGGACAAAGGTCACAAATAGGAGCTTGGGAGATTTGCTGAGGAGCTTAGTGACTGAACACCACAGTCAGTGGGATCACATTCTGCCACAGATGGAATTTGCTTACAATGATTCACTCAATAGAAGCATGGGGTAGATTCCATTCCAAGTTGTATATGGAATGCAACCAAGGGGAGTTTCTGAATTGAAAGATGCATAACAAGATGGATTCAGAAGTGCCAGTGCATAGGACTTTGAAGAAGGAATGAAGGAGCTTCACAACCAAATTAAGGAGTGATTGCAGAGCTCAAGTCAAGAATACAAGCAAAGAGCAGATCAACACAGGTGAGAACTTTAATTCGAAGTTGGTGATTTGATTCTTGCGCATTTGAGGAAGGAAAGGTTTCCAAGGGGAACACATAACAAGCTGAAGATGAAAAAGATTGGACCGTGCAAGGTCATAAGAAAATTTGGGACAAACACATATGGGATTGAATTACCCGATGGGGTCGGAATCTCATCAATATTCAATGTCACAGATTTGTACCCTTATAGAGATGAAGAAGAAGGAATAGAGGATGAGGAAGAAAAAGTTCAATGGACAAAACAAATGCATGTAGCTGAAGAGACACAAATGGAAGGCATAATTGACAAGAGGATTAGCAGAAAGACCAGGAGAAAGGAGTATTTTGAATACTTGGTCAAGTGGAAGGGACATCCAGTTGAAGATGCCAGTTGGGAGGATAAAGCAACAATTCAAAAGCATGGACAGACCATGCAAGAACTCATGAACAAGAGTTCATGAAAATTTTCAAGCGAGGGATTATGATGCAGGAGAATCATACAAAGCCAAAGCACACACCTAGCCAAAGAAACAGATGGACGTGCAGATGAAAAAAAGGACACGTTTTTATGAAAATGTTTTGAATTTTGAAATCTGAAGCATTAATGTAATAGATAGTAGAAGCGTACTTACATTTGTGTATTGGAGATATGAACAGATCTAGAGAAATTATTCTCATCTGTCGGATGTAATAGGAATTTAAGTCTATTAATGAAAAGTAGGTAGATATGAATGTTAGATTAGACAGTTTAGAAGTGTAGGAGGGAAAACGGATATAGACACCCTCACCCTTGTATAATGTAACAATATTATGATTTAGATTAGATAAGTTGTAGAGATGTAGTAGAGAACTGTAGAGAAGAACCCATGTACAGGAGCACTTGAGTTAATATATAAAGCTTTGACTCAATTTTCATTGTGTTATGATGCTTACTATTTATGCTAGTTAAATGGTATGTTTATAGTTGATTTGTTTCTCTATTATGCATTTATCTCAATGTTGTGTTGTGTGTATGATTTCATGTTGAATGTATGAAGTCATAAAGAAAGGAAGAATGAGTTTCAATTGTTTCTCTTCCTGAGAATTCCTGCAAAGAGTGTAGTGAATGTCGGCAAGGTGTGCGTTGACAACGGTTTGAGTTTTATCTCATAAATCTCAAGAGAGATATCGTTGTTCTCATACCAGAATAAGTGCAGGTGAAAAACAGAGTCATGCAAGGTGAGCGCAGGCTGGTTGAGGCCTTAGAATTTATCAACTAAGGTGAAGGATGAAGGACTACTGTTGCAAAAAGTGCACAGGCTCAAAGACTCAAATAGCGAGAGGTTAATTGAAAGTTTTCCGCAAGGACTGCGAGCAGGATTCCTTTTGGAGTCTTGAATTTGTAAGCGAGATCTCAAGAGGGATAACACCTTTGAAGTGTTCAAAAGGAGGTGGAGATTGAAAACGTCTTGAGAAGGTCAAGCTCAGGTGGAACAACGCCAAGTCATTTTGGCCCGAGATCCTTGAGAAGAGTGAACGAACGGTGAGAGGCCTTCATGAAGGAAGTGTCGAAATTGCGAGAGTCATTGGATTTTGCAGAGTTGCAAGGTGGTTAGAGGCCGGTGAAACCTATCACCCAGGATTCAAAGGCCAATATGATTCATTGATCTTGTTTCAACCCACGTCGTTGGATCATTTTGCGAATTCAGGATTCGTGAGTTTGGAGGGTAGACCAAATTATCGGTTTCTTGAAGTCCCAAGTTGCGAGGAGTAGGGAAGAAGATCCAGACCATTGGATCCAAGCCACCGGAGAACCGTTGGATCAAAACCTTCACGGGGTATCACGTATCGGGGGTTCGAGGGTTGAAAGAATTTATTTTCGACTGCGAAGTTGCAAAGTGCCGAGCGCTGAGGGATCGTAGGAACACGTAGCACATCCGTTAGGTGGGGGCTGCATGGTTGATAGGTGGCGTAAAAAAAGTGCCCAGAGAAAAGTGGAAGCTGGCGTTAGGTGGTGGACACACGTCGCCTGGGAAGGAGTCAACCCATTGTTGACTTGTTACATTTCAGGGATTCACAAAGGAGGAGCACGAGGGCTCAACACTCCAACTCGTGAAGTCACGAGTTGCAATTAGTGCTAGTGTTTAGCCTACCCTATAGTTATATGTAGCAGGCGCTAGGGAGGAGAGAGCCATACCTGTATCGTATCTCGGGTATCATAGGTTTGGAGAAAGAGGAGTCGAGGGTCATCGACTCATGAACTCTCAAGTTGTGAGAGGTGCTTGTGCTAAGGCCCGGTTGTGGTCACATGGAGATGTAAGGCTCATGCCTAGTGTTAAGTTGCGCATGGGGGGTTTTCACGAAGGACCTGTGGATCGGATTCGCGAGGTTCCAATAGGGATCTGAGGGATCCACTTCATCTCGAGGAGAATTTTGAGCGCTCCTATGCGGATCTTGGACAGACGGTGAGGGGTCTGCGTCAATTTTCCTTTTTTTTCATTTTGTGAATGTTTGTATTTAATCTTCTCCTATGGGATCCTACATGTCTTGCATCATGCTCGATCTTGCCACAACAAACATAATGAATATCAAACCTCCCACATTAATTATACCTTCTCTTCATTTTTTTGACATGTTCTTATAATGGAATATTTCTCATGCCTTCAATATCCAACTCGAGCCTTTTACTCTCATAACTTTTATAAATTCCAATATATTCTTTGAAGTGTAAAAAAACGGTCTTTCTCTTTGATATTTTAATCTCTCATTGGGATGAAATTTTGACCTTGGAATTGTCTTTGAAATACTTGCAATACTTTATTTCCTTTTCATTGAGCTTGAAGGAATCCCCCTCATGATACTGAGAGGGTAGTTTATGATCGACAAAAAGGTAAATCAATCCCTTCAACAAATGAAAAGTAGAAATTATTGTGGGAAGAACGTCATTATCCTCAAACCCAAATAATTTTCCAACGAAAATTCTCAAGATATCTAAAAATTACTTGGAAAAAAGGACTTGATTTTTCCATGGCTTACACATGTATTCATGTATCAAAGAAGAAACATTCTTTGTTGATATTTACATGAATGTGAAGTTATTTGACTTAAAATTTAGAGTAAAATTTGATGGAAACCCATAATACAATCAGTGGGTTTTCCATTTTTTGGAGTAATGGAACCTTAGGGATTATACGAAATTGGGGAGGCAGAGGAGTTTAGGAAATCTATGAAGTCCATTGGTAATTGGAAAACAAGAGCCTTGTGTTCCCACATAGAACCATGATTTCCATGGGAGTCTATGAGAGATCGTTATAGTACAATACACTTAGAATGGAGACTTACAATCACATTCTATTGGAGAAATTCAAGAAGAAGTGAAGTCACTTAAGAGAGATCATGGAGTTATTAAGAAAACCTATGCTCTAAAGAATATGTATTGATGCGAGTCATACATTAATACATTAAGAACTCACCTTTGGTTTCATCTTCAAAGATGTTTGAATGGCTCTTCATATTCACCTACTCTTAATACTTTTTGTAAAATAATATTTACAATATAACATAATCCTAAAGATTCGGTATCTAAGAAAATGTTATATTTAAAAAAAAATATTAAATATTAACTTAATAATATGTTAAAAAGAAAAATTACCAAATTCATTAATTATACTTATTAAATATATTTTTCCAAGGAAATCTTGGCGGAAAACCAAGCCTGATGCCAAGGGGATGAAGAGAGTCTCTGATGCAGGAGCATCGCTAGCAAGCATGCAGAGCAAGACCCATCAACGTATGGGAATCTGTGCGAAACCTCAACACTCTCAGTTGCAATAGATATTTTGAAGCATGCCTGAACTTCAACGCCAGAATTAATCTTTTGAGGCATGCTTGAACGATTGTGGGTGAAGTGGGAGTTTCCACTCCTTCTCTAGAATGTGACCGGTCTAGATAGTTGTTAGGTTAAGTTTTAGAGTAGAAACATAGCCAGGGGAAACCCTAAGAGATCTCTGATATCAATAGAAGTTTTGTACACCACAATGAGGCTAGCTGCAGGGTAGATGTTAGCTGCAAGTTAGTAATAGATTTTAGTTTTCAGTTGTTGTTTTTAATTTCAATTGTAGCCATTTTCACTTTTGAATATAATAGAGGAAAATTGATCCAATGTATGGTGAGAACATTGTTTGTAATTCTCTGTTATTTTGTTTTCATGAATGAATGAATGAATCTCATTTTGAGTAGATGGAACTGTGAATGTTAGGATAAGTTTCAATTGTTTCTCTTCTGTGGAAGTAGTGCAAGGTGTGCACACCAAACTCAAGGAGTGCGCTGATGGAATCTTTTTCGGTTCCGAAGCCCATAAGAGATAACATGAAACATTCCCTTTGCAAGGAGTGTAAAGAGACTAGTACAAGGAGTGCACGACCATCCGCAAGAACCCAAAACCTTGCATAAGATATGGTGTGAGGAGTGCACAGATCTGAGATTCGATTAAGTGTCGAAGGGACTTTACAGAAGTTGAAGAATAGAAAAGGCGAATGTGACGAGGGTGCGAGGAGTTTCTCTGTGAGAAATCCCGAGGATCTAAGTTATAGAAATCCTTAAACGCAAGGAGTGCATGGGAAATCAAAGTCATCACGAGACCAATATCGGGAGGGGTAACACTTTTCATAAGTGTTAAAGAGATCCAAGAATCAGACTCGTCGAAGGAGAAAAGGTTCGAAACCTTTGAACTCACAGAAGATCTTATAAATTTGAAGATAGCATAAGCGCAAGGGGGAAAATATCTCAGTCATTCAACCTGAATGCTAGATAATCAGAACTATCCATCAGGAGGGATGCATGGTGAACAATGAACGTTTCACTAACACGCACTTTGGAAAATTCAAAAGGGGAAAACATTAAGAATTCATGAATCATGAATACGCAACTTGATCTGAGTCACTAGATCTATGAGAGATTTGGACCGTTGATTTTCCAGGCTGAAATATCAGCATTTCGGGGATTCGAGGAATGGAAGTGATAAGTCTTTTGACTTCGCGAAATGAGAAATCCTGAAAACATAGTGACTGTTATATCGAAGGAATATATGGATCGTGGATCCAGAGCCATCGTGATTTCACATATCAGGAGAATGGAGGCAAGGAGACTCCAAAGTCGTGAAACGTGAAACATTGATTTGATCGTATTCATCGATCAAGGGAATATTTGGAATGTAGATATCGGTTCATCACTATTTCGTCTATCAGGGGAACAGAGGTAGAAACACTCCCAGAGTTGTGAAATGTGAAGTCATGATGTGCCTTTCACTCAAGCATGTGGTGACTGCTAGCAGTCACTAAGAGAGAGGGTCTAGCACGCACTAGGATCCTTTCGAAATTTCGGAGGTCGGGAGAGTCACGGTGACTCACATGTGAATAACCAATACATGAATTTGGGACATGCCTTTTGATTAGGTGAGTGGTCACAGCCGTGGTAACATGAAGGAAATGGATTAGCAAGAGGAGAGATAGCACCCACTTGGCATTGAGGTTTGAAAAATGCTTAGGAGAGGGCCCGTGGGTCTCATACGACCTACGTCTTTTGAGAAAGGACCTATGTAACTGGGTTTGGGGTCTAGTAGAGACCCGAAGAGTCAATCAGACTCAGTTTCTTGATCGATCCTAGACCGGGAGCTCACGCAACCCTTAGGAGAGAAGGGGGGTCTGCATCAAGTGGTATTAGAGACGAAGTTTGCTTACAGACAATAGGAAAAGAAGAAAATATAGTAGAACTCGAAGTTGTACTCTGTGTGTGACAGAAATTCAACACAATGCCACCAAGGAGACGAGAAGAAGCACCTTTAGCCAATTGATATGTGTAAAGAGAGATGTGAGAACTTCATGCAATATTAGAGGTGATGGAGGCAGCGCAGAGACGAGTGCATGATGCTGGAGACATCAACAATGCAGAGAGCGAAGAAGCAGTGGGAAAGAATGGCATTGAAGAAGCTGCAGAAGAGGATGTTTCCAAATAATGCTTTTTGAGAGCAGTTGTTAGATCTAGAGGCAGAGCAAAGATATAGGTCCCAATGTATGAAGGCAACTTGGATGATGAAGAGATATTGTATTGGATAATATCCATGGAAAAATATTTCAACTATGAAGACGTCGATGAGGAAATAAGGGTGAGACATGCTGTCACCAGACTAAAAGGACATGTAGTGCTATGGTGGGATGAACTGCAGGCTAAGAGGATAAGTAATGGAAAATAGATGATAAAGAGTTGGGACAGAATGGTATCCAAGTTGAAGGATAAGTTCATGCCCAAGTATTATTAGATAAATTTGTTTAGGAATATGTAGAACCTAAGACAGAAAGGGGTGACAATTAAGGAGTATAGAGAGGATTTCTATAAGCTAAACATCAAAACTAGACAAAGAGAAAGAGATGAAGAAAAAGTTGCGAGATATATAAATGTCCTGAGATATGAAATCCAAGATGAGCTCAGTATGATGTCAGTACGGACAATGGAGGATGCTTATCAGTTTGCACTGGAGGCAGAGGAGAAGTTGGCCAGAAAACAAATCCAATGGGGAAGAGGTAAAGGCTGGACCCCCCAAAAAGGTATGGGAGTTACCCATGAAAAAGAACATAAGTCTAAGGATGAGACCGAGAAACCACATAGTCACTTGGAAAGAAGAGGAAGTTCCCGAGAAGGACAGGGTGGTGGAAGAAATTCTTCCAAAAGAAGAGGAAGAAGAGGAGGAGGAGACGTAAGATGTTATGCATGTGGAAAGATAGGACACATGTCTTGGGAATTCCCCAAGAAAAAGAAAGGAGGAGGTGAAGCTCACATTTTAGAACCACAGAGAATAGATGTTGAGGCAGAAGGAGCATAGGATGGGAGATTTCTGATGTTGAGGAAGGTTCTCTTAAAACCAGAGGCAGAAGCTGAACGACCAGTGCAGAGGAATAGTCTCTTCAGAACAACTTGTAAGACTAAAGACATAGTATGCAAGGTGATAATTGACAGTGGGAGCACTAACAACTTAGTATCCATGGAGATGGTGGAGAAATTGGAGCTGAAGACAACTACACACCTGAATCCATACAAAGTCTCATGGCTGCAGAAAGGACACTAGGTAATGGTTACTAAACAATTCTTGGTTGAATTTAAGATAGGAGGATATAGAGACGAAATTCTATGTGATCTAATTCCCATGGATGTATGGCATATTTTGTTGGGAAGACCATGGCAGTTTGATAGGAATGTTATTCATGATGGGAGGAAAAATACATACACGCTGGAGAAGAATGGTAGAACACACATGATGTTGCCAATAGAGGAGAAGAAAGTTAAAGAGGAAGCCAACACAAGCATACTTCTCATGAGTGGGAAGGAACTCATGAAAGAAGTCAAGAAAAAACAGGAGATGCAGTTTGTTGTGGTGAGGAAACCCAAAGTTATCCTTACAAGTACTTCAATGGATGATTTTCCTGAAGAAGTTCATGAATTGTTGGATAATTTTGTTGACATAGTGGTGGATGAGCTGCCTAACTCATTTCCACCCATCAGAAGTACCAGTCACCATATTGACTTGATACCAGGATCAAGTCTTCCAAACAAAGCAACATATAGATTGACACCTCGAGAGAATGAGGAAGTGAAAAAACAAGTCCAGGAACTGTTAGACAAGGGTTTGTTCAGAGAAATATTGAGTCCATGTGCAGTACCAACTGTATTCAGTCCAAAGAAAGATGGAGGATGGAGAATGTGCATAGACTCAAGAGCCATTAACAAGATCACCGTCAGTTATAGATATCCTTTACCAAGAATGGATGATTTAATGGACTTCTTAAGTGGAGGAAATTTCTTTTCTAAAATAGATTTGAAATGTGGATATCATCAGTTCAGAATGAGACAAGGTAATGAGTGGAAGGCAACCTTTAAGACAAATGAAGGTTTTTATGAGTGGCTTATTATGCCATTTGTCTTAACAAATGATCCGAGTACTTTTATGAGGCTGATGAATGAAATACTGAAAGATTTCATTGGCAAGTTTGTGGTTGTGTATCTGGATGATATACCGATCTTTAGTAGGACTAAAGAGGAGCATTTGAGGCACTTGACATTAGTGATGAGGAGGCTACAACAGGAGAAGTTGTTGATAAATATGAAGAAGTCCTCCTTTATGAAGACATAACTCATTTACTTGGGTTTTGTGATCTCTTCAAATGAACTGAAGATGGTTCTAGAGAAGGTGAAAGAAATCAAAGAATGGTCATCACCTGGGAACATGTTTGAGGTAAGGAGCTTCCATGGATTAGAGATTTTCTATAGGAAGTTCATTAGAGACTTCAGTGGAATTTGTGCTCAAATGATGGATACAATGAAGAAGAAGCACAAGTCTTTTAAATGGATAGAGGAAGCCGAGAGGATCTTCAATATAATGAAGGAGAAAATAACAGAATGAACAATTCTGGTCTTTCCAAATTTTGAAAATACATTGCAGGTGAGATGTGATGCAAGTGGAGTTGCAATAGGAGTAGTTTTGAGTCTGGACAATAGACCTATTTCCTATTTCAGTGAGAAGTTGGATGATACCAAGAGAAAATACTCCACATATGACAACGAGTTTTATGACATAATTCAAGCCTTGAAGAAATGGAGACATTATCTTGTCCCATGATAATTTGTCTTGTATAGCGATTGTTAGGATATTTAGACACTTAGGAGTTAGTTAAGATCTACTTGGTCTAATATGTCGTTAGTTAAAAGTGTGTTTCTTTAGTATGCATTAGTATGCATTTGTAGTTAGGAAATC